>OZ030012.1:119868472-120240972 GCA_964023405.1 Apodemus agrarius
GGGCAGAATTGAAGTAAATATACAAACTGTTAGAGGAAATTCCCCTGCAAACTAAGGATGCTGTCTGTGGAAGCACTAAGTACTTTCCAGAAAAGATGTAACTGAGGGAGAAGCTGTACTGAGAGAGAAGCTGTAATTGAGGGAGAAGCTATAATCAAGGGAGAAGCTGCAACTGAGGGAGAAGCTGTAACTGAGGAAGAAGTTGTAACGGAGGGAAGCTGTAACTGAGGGAGAAGCTGTACTGAGAGAGAAGCTCTAATCGAGGGAGAAGCTGTAACTGAGGGAAGACATTTTGTACAAAAGAAGTTCTCTAAGTTGAAAAGAAAACATGATAATTAGAAATTTTTAAAATATAAAACTTACTACTAAAAGTAAGTACACAGTCAAATTCAGTGTCATAGTGTAAGGACAGTGTCTGGATCACTTTTCTTTAGCATGAAGTTTAGAAAATATAACTCTTGAGGCTAGAGAGGCTGGAGAGGTTACTATTAGTGTTCTTTCAGAGGACCAGAGTTCAGGTCTCATGTAACTCCAGCTCCTTAAGACTCAATGCCCTCTTCTGGCTTCTGCGGACACTGTGTACACACACACACACACACACACACACACACACACACACACACTACCGAATTACAAAACAAAACAAATAGAAAAATAAAAATACCCAAAGGTGAAACTATTAACAACAGTAATAGTAAAAGTGACTTGTTTAGTGACTCATAAAAATCTAAATCGTGTTCTTGAAATTTTTAAGACTGAGGTAGAAAAAGAGTTTAGAGGGATTCTTTTCTTTTAAATTTTGTTATCACTAAAATTTAAGTCATTATAAATTTAAAATTCTCTATTAGTTTTATAAGTTCTCCCCAACCCATGTGCATGTGTATGCACCCCACGCCATGACACACCACACACACACACACACACACACACACACACACACACACAGCATGCACAAAGAAAAATTAAACTATAGTAGATACATAAAGATAAAATGTAAGACATCAAAGCATGCTGCTGTGCTTTTGATCGTTTGATACAAACACTTGGGGGTGGATCACAGCTAAAGAATGGAATCAGCTGACAGCTTTTGTACTCACAAATGAGACCTCAAAAGCTAGACATAACTGACTGCTGCCCAGAGAATGACTGGTGGTCTCTCCAGGTGCCTTGGGCTTTCTCCAGTGCTGTGAATGGGTCCAAAAGAGCAGGGTCCTGAGGGGATTAAGAAAGCAAGCTTTTTCAGAAGAACCATTGGCAATGGGCAAATGGATGACCTTTTCACTAGACTGTGTCCCCTAGAATTAAGTCCCAAGGCTCAGAAAATTGTAAGGAAGACATTTAGATACCACTTCCTGGTTGGGCAGCATCGCAGTAAGAAGCAAGCTTATAGAGTGGACAATGTTCTTGCAGCCATCTTGACAAATATCAATCAAGATGTGTTATGCTCCTGTATCTACCTATTTTTTTAGCCAACAGTTAATATACAATATATTTTTTAAACTGTTGTTTGTTGGCCATTCCAATACCAGACACGAAACATCGGACTTATAACTAGTGAGGGAGTTTACCCCACCCCCAAATGATGACACCCATGTTAGGACCATCTCTGTATGTTTAGTTGTGGAGAAGATTTTGCTGGATGAGAATGCCAGCCTCTAATATGGAATCCTAGGAAGGAGACGCTGAGTGTGTTTAATCTCTTGGTCTCTGGAGAAGGTAGAAGGCTGGAGGTAGGCGTGACATGAAGGCAGAAATTTAGGGAAAATGAACATTGGACATTCTAGAAGGATCTTGAAATACAAACTGCATGCCCTCTCTCAGTCTTAGGATCTCATCTTAAGTTTAAATCGTCACAGAAATGCATGCATGTTTCAGGTTCTGACAATACTCTTCTCCCCTCACACAGAGATACACACACACACACACACACACACACACACACACGCACACATACACACACACAAACACACACACACACACACACACACACACACACACACACACACACACTGGAAGAGGAGAGCCCCATGGTCTCCGGAGTCTGGCTAATCACCGCATGGGCCCTTCCCTCGGTTGCTGCTCTCCTGGAGCACTTCTTTATTCCTTGAGGACAGGGACCCCAGGGAGATTCATGTGCAAGGGATATGATGAGTTTTGGTTTTGTTTGTTTGTTTGTTTGTTTGTTTTGGTAAAGGGCTATTGGGGGAGGCTATGAAATACATCATCAAAGCCTGAATATTCTGAAAGAAAAGGGGGCAGTATTAATAACTATATGAGGAAAGCAGAGTTTTAAGGAATATCTTAGAAATTATGTTAGAGGGGTTCCTATGTAAATAGCTACCATCCATCTGCCTCAACTTAGAATAGAAAAACTGGGCCTTGGAAAAATAATATAACTCCTATTTGTGAATTTCCATAATTTGGAAACACTATATTAGTGGTTCTCAACCTGAATGCTGTAAGCTTTTATATACGGTTCCTCATGTTGAGGTGACTCCCCAACCATAAAATTATATTGTTGCAACTTCATAACTGTAATTTTTCCACTGTTGTGAATCTTAATGTAGATAGCTGATATGCTGTACTGTAGGGTAGGCATGTTCGCACACCACTGAAGAACTCTTAGGTTCTGGTTGTGATTTAAAACAACAACAACAACAACAACAACAACAACAACAATGCATAAAGCTCCCTAGGGAAGGGAGGGTTGATTTGGCTTATGCTTCCAGTTACATTGTATCACTGAGGAGAAGTTGAGGCAGGAACCAACCCAAAGCTGGTCACATGATACAATGCCTGGTCAACAGAGAAAAAAACAAATGTTCCCAGTAGGTTCCCTTGCTTGCTGCAGCTGAGCACTCTGCTACTGGCTTTCTGCATTCATGGTTCAGAGCAGGAACTGGTGCTGCCCACATCCAAGGTGGGTCAATTAGCAACCGTGGCAATCATTCCACAGGCACTCTTGTCCAGGCAATCCCCGATCCAGGCTCTCTTCTAGACTGGGTTGAGTACATTTAAAACCAACCAGCAATTTTCTTTCACTATTGTCTTCAGTGAAATATCTTGTAACTTTCAGGATAAACAACAGATCTGACAAATGTCTCACCAGTTAGCCTTTCAGCGACTGGATACTGGGATTATGGCAGGTTCAGTAAACCAGGATGTCCTTGGTCTGATCCATAAAGCCTGTGACAAATCATCCCCTTCTAAGACAGAAGGAATTTTGCCATCTGAATTCATTAGGAACCTATATTTGGGGAGACTCCCCTGGGTTATTTGGGTGATCCCTCGAAAGTCACCAGAAGTATCTTTATGTGGGAAGTGGGAGAGATCAGATACCAGATAGAGATGCCAAGGTGCAGAAGATGAGAAGACAGAGGTTTGAAGATGCTGGATTGTTAGTCTAAATGATCAGAGATGACCCATGAGCCAACATACACACTGGAGATGTTTCACTATAACTAGAAAAATGAAAAACTGTTTTCCTAGAGCATCTCGAAGGCTCTTCAGGGAGTGCTTCCTGACTAACTTCTTGATTTGGGGTCAGTGAGACTTCTTCTAGACTCTGACCTTTGGAACTGTTGGAGAATGCATGCGTGATGTTTTGAACCACTGTGTTTGTGGTGGTTGATTTCCTTAGTCATGGGAAACTACCACAGAGAGATGCACAAGAGCTCAGAAAATATTTGCCCAGGTTGGGACTCATGAAATTCTGAGATGTAAGTAAAGATATCGACATCATGTTGCTAACAAGACACTCCTGGGATTCCAGGATTCCTCTCTTCCACCCTGTAGCATAGAAACAGAGGCAAAAGGGAAGTCTGTTGAATCATATGGGCTGCACACACGTGGTCTGATGCTCCTGAAACCCCAGGAAATTAGAGAACTAAAAATATTTAATCAGCCTGGTGAGTCCTATACAAAGACAAGAGTTTCGTGAGGTAGGCAGAGCAACCACAACTGTTGCCCCACTAAATGCCACTACATTATATGACTCAAGAAAAACTCTGAGAATCCATGCAGACAAGATTCCAGAACTGTGGGCCAAGACCACAAAATCTCCGTGGATCCTCGGCTGCATGGAAACGATGGGATCTCGCTCAGATATTTCTCTAGTATTTCAGCTTGCAAAACAACTTCAAGTGAAAATTATGGAACAGTCAGTGTCTTCTAGTGGGGTCATCCTAACTCAACTCTCAAGACCTCCCCATAGTGAACAGTAGTTCACAGTGAACACTGGCTTATAGTCAGATGACATAGTTGTGCTCACAAGTCGGCAGCAGAGGTAGGTGAGGGTAAGAGATTCAAGAGTTTAATGTGATCTGCTCAGACCTGGGAAGACAAGTGGAGAGGAAATGTAACTGTTGGGTTAAAGGAGGAATGTCAAGTGATCATTAGAACTGATCCTGAGAGTGGCCTTGGACTCAGAAACACAATACTCATGTTTCTTAGAAAGTAGCTGGATAACCTCTCCTTTGCTGCTAGTTTAGAAGATAAGCTAATGTTTATTTTTCAACCCAGAAGATGTGAAATTAAGAATTCTATGAAACAAAGTTTCTTCTAGGGAGTCTCATGCACATTGAAATGGAATTATTAGAAAGAGCTAGATCTGGAATACAAATACGTCATTATTCTCAGGGGTAGATGAAGGCATGAGACACTGTGATGAAAGACAGTGCAGGGAATAAGATAAATATTAAAACTGGGGAAACTGAGGTAGTTCATGTTTTCATTAAGTTGTGCACTGTGAGTTATGTAACTTGGAGTAAAAGATTGAATTTTTCTGAACTTAATTACACTAACCTTTAAAATGATGATGATAATGATCGTAACTACCTCCTTGGACTATTTTGGGAAAAAAGGTATTCATGACATAGTAACAAGCTTGAAAAAATACTAAATATGCAACAGATATCCACTATTTTAAATGGCCTTAAGGTCAATAACAATATGGATAGAAATACTTTATTAAATTATGATTTGTCCTTTGAAAAGGAACGACAGAGGGAAAAACTAAATAGGAAATGTGGAACTGGTTACCAGAGTAATACTTAATAAGATGTGTGCAAATTGTATAATTTCTATGGAAGGGTGCTTATATTTTGAGCTTCAAGTGGATTCAAGGCTACAATATCAGCTGCTCGAGCCTCCCGGTGATGTGTGCATGCACGGGGTTTGCTCTCTGTTTGCCTCTGCTTTCATTCTCATTGCTCTCTCAGGCGACTCTCAGCAATTGTTTCCTCACTTTGAGACATTTTAATGGGGCTGAAGAAAAGGCTTAGTGGATAAAGTGCTTGCCATGCAAACCTGAGGACCTGACTGTGGTCTCAGAACACATGGAAAATCCCGAGTATCGTGAGGTTTGAGTCTAATCCTAGCACAGAGGAGGTGGAGACAGGACAATCTCCAGGCCCCACTGGTTAGCCAGCCTAGCTTGCTTAGCAAGATGGAGGCCAGTGAGAAATTCTGTCTCCAATCAAGGTGGGTGGCCCCTGAGGAGTGACAACAGTGTATCCTGGCCTCCAAACATATTCACACCTATGTACAACTGCACTACATGTGTAACCACACAAATAACACGTTAGTGGTTTTCCACCACAATTAGGTGTAATATAGACTCCTTCCTCTAGATGACAAAGTGCTACTTTGTGTGCTGACTAGTCTTGTGTCACCTCGACACAAGCTAGAGTCATCTGAAAAGAGGAACGCTGGGAAAATGTCTCCATAAGATCTGGCTGTAGGGTGTTTTCTTTTTTTTTTTTTTAATTAATTTCTTTTTATTTTTAATTTTATTTTCTATATTCTTTGTTTACATTCCAAAGGCTTTCCCCGTTCCCAGTTCCCCCCCATATGTCCCATAAGTCCTCCCCCCAACTATTCCCCAATCACCCCCCCCCCATTTCTCTGTTCTGGATGTACAAAACTGGATCCAATTTTTCAGGTCCAGGGTCCTCTCCTTTCTTCTTGTTGGGAATCATTTGACTTGCTAATTGTGCCTTGAGTATTTAGGGCTTCTGGGCTCATTAATATCCACTTATCAGTGATTGCATTTCATGTGTATTCTTATGTGATTGGGTTAACTCGCTTAGGATGATATTTTCCAGATCTAACCATTTGCCTACAAATTGCATGAATTCATTATTTTTAATTGCTGAGTAGTATTCCATTGTATAAATATACCACATTTTCTGTATCCATTCCTCCTTTGAGGGATATCTGGGCTCCTTCCAACTTCTGGCTATTATAAACAAGGCTGCTATGAACATTGTGGAGCATGTGTCTTTATTGTATGCAGGGGAATCCACTGGGTATATGCCCAGGAATGGTATGCCAGGGTCCTCTGGAAGTGACATGCCCAATTTTCTGAGGAACCGCCAAACTGATTTCTAGAGCGGTTTTACACACTGAGAAACACCTTAAAACATGTTCAACATCATTAGTCATTAGGGAAATGCAAATCAAAACAACCCTGAGATTTCACCTCACACCAGTCAGAATGGCTAAGATTAAAAACTCAGAAGACTTCAGGTGTTGGCGAGGATGTAGAGAAAGAGGAACACTCCTCCACTGCTGGTGGGAATGCAAGCTGGTACAACCACTCTGGAAATCAGTCTGGCGGTTCCTCAGAAAACTGGACATGATACTTCCAGAGGACCCAGCCATACCACTCCTGGGAATATACCCAGAAGATTCCCCAACATGCAATAAGGATACATGCTCCACTATGTTCATAGCAGCCTTATATATAATAGCCAGAAGCTGGAAAGAACCCAGATGTCCCTCAACGGAGGAATGGATACAAAAATGTGGTATATATACACAATGGAGTAATATTCAGCCATTAGAAACAATGAATTCATGAAATTCTTAGACAAATGGATGGAGCTGGAGAACATCATACTAAGTGAGGTGACCCAGTCTCAAAAGAATACCCATGGTATGCAGTCACTGATAAGTGGATATTAGCCTAGAATCTTGGAACACCAAAGACACAAATCACATACCAAGTGATGTCTGACAAGAAGAAAGGAGTGGACACTGGTGCTAGAATGGACCAAAGCATCATTGTGGGGGAGTACAAGAGCAGGGAGGTGGGAGGGGGTGGACAAGGGATCGGGGGAGGGAAAAGGGCATGTGGGACCTTTGAGGGTGGGGAACCTGAAAAAGGGAAATGAATTGTAAATATAGAATATATCCAATAAAAATTAAAAAAAATGGCAATCTCGCCAAAAGCAATATACAGATTCAGCGCAATCCCCATCAAAATCCCAACTCAGTTCTTCATAGAGTTAGAAAGAGCGAATCGACCCATTCTTATCTCCTTGTACTAAGATCAACTCCAAGTGGATCAAGGACCTCCACATAAAACCAGACACACTGAAACTATTAGAAAAGAAACTTGGGAAGACCTTGGAGGACATGGGCACAGGGGGAAAGTTCCTGTAGGGTGTTTTCTTAATGATCAATGGGAGAGGACCCATCCCTTTGTGGATTGTGCTACTCTCGAGCTGGTGGTCCTGAATTCTATGAGAAAGCAGGATAAACAAGTCACTAGAGCAAGCCAGTAAGCTGCACCCTTCATGGCCTCTGCATCTGCTGCTGCCTCTAGCTTCCTACCCTATTTGAGTTCCTGCCCTGACTTATTTCAGTGACAGATTATAATGTTGAAGTGTAAGCCACATAAACCCTTTTCCCCCCAACTTGCTTTGGTCATGGTGTCTCAGCACAGCAAGAGTGACCCTAATGAAGACACCATGGCTCCCAGCTTTCTCTCTGACTCTACTTTCTATTCTCTTCTTACTAGACTCCGTCACGTGAACTTTTTCTTGTGTGGGTTTCTGTTTCTCCTGAGATCAGCATGGACACCTGTCCCTGTAGTTCACTTGGGGTCTGAGAATGGACAATCACCTAATCTCAGAGCAGCATTCGTGCTCACTCTCCAACACACCAGTCTAGAGTCATGGGTCTTAACGCTGCTAAATATTTTTCTTGTTCATTTGTTTTTTTCTATCTGTGTTTATAGGCTGTAAAGACTATTTATAGGTGTAAATACTGGTCTCCCCATTATTTAGGAAGAGAGAACTCAATAATAATAAATAATTATAAATGAATAATACCAATGGCTAATGTTGGAGGAGAAAGTAAGAACAGTTATTAGAGATCTTCTAAGCCATTTAAAGGACCTAAAACCATCCTCATGCACACATCCTTGTTTATTAAAGTGTCCATCTATCCATAGATTTACTTTGATGTTGTGGAGGACTTTGAACTCCCCATTCTCCTGCCACCATGTCCCAGTTGCTACAATCGCAGTGGTGCACCACAATGCCTGCTGGGAAATCAGACCCAGGCCTTTGGGTAAGCACCACGAGCACTCTATTAGCTAAGTTGACTCTCCATCTACTAATGCATATGTTGTCTCTCACATGTCCAACTGGATACCAGAAGTCTAACTACTGAGTCGAAAGTTCCTTGAATCAGTTATTTCCACCTTGCCTTTGACAAAGTCATACCAACTCATTTTGAGTCAATTTCATTCCAGTGTCTTTATAACACGCTGATTTAACTTAGAAGCCCTACATAATTCATAATTTCACAACTGTTAAGTTTGTGTAACCACGAAGTCAAGCATGGAAGTCTAGAACCAACAGTCGAATGGCTGCAGGTCCTGCATCTACCAGGGCTGAGCAGCCAGAGGAGATGCACTGAGCCCTGCAAAGACCTGTGCTTGGCTCTGCAACAATCAGCACAACCTCCCTGGCCAACAGTCATCACAGTGCAATTTTCAGTGATACAAAAACCTTAGTATACAGTGGTTGGATCAGATCACATGAAAGACACAGTGGCAAAAAGAGGCACCTTCTTCTAGAAGGTTCTCAGATTCCATGAGTTTGTTTATTTCACCTGCCCTGTAAATTGTTTATACCAGCAACCTGAGTTCTGTTTAGTAGCATCTAGAAAATACCTCTGGCTGTTTACATCTGTACAAATAATCCAAAAGACCATGGAACAAAGTAGGCGTGTGCAGACTCCCCTAATTTCTCTTAGTTTTACATTCCTTTTCTTCCCTAGCACAACAGTGACCAACTAGATTTATAATCAACAGCCAAGAAGAAGCCAGGCAAGAGAGAAAAAAAAACTGAAATAGCTACACATTCAACCTCACCAATGTGCCATTCTGAAAACCATACCTGTCTGCAACAACTAGGAATAACTTTGAATAGAATATCCACTGCCAGCCAAACATTTGTCATCTAAATGCTTCAGACTTTCCCATGGCTCATCTGTTTTACTCAAGAGCACTGTGCTTTAGGAAAATGATCCATTTCACAAAAACGCCGACTTAAAATACAACCGGGCCAAATATAGAGAGCTGTGGTACTTACCACGGGGTGGCCAGTGCAGTAGGTGTAGCTGGCATGGGACTGGTAGTGTAAGCTTGCTCTTGGGAAGGAGTATGTGTTCCAGGCAGGCTGGCTGCTGCTCCACTGGGAGCTGAAGCCAGGGCTCATGGTCACTCGTGACTTGCTGCTTTGATAGGCTCTCACTGTGGAGTTGGACTGTGGAGAAAAATAAAAGATGCGGCGATGTAAAGGCAACTCTGTCCAAACCAAGACAGCCACACAGCATCCTGCATTCCCCTGTATAGACAGGGCAGACAACTCAACTAACCATGGAACTGGCCACTGGCTGTAGAAGAAACAATAAATTCTCTTCTGACTGAGATCAAAGTGTCTTCCCTGCGTTACAGTTTTGCCTATTTCGACAAGCACATAGCATCGGTGATACTGACTTATCAAAACCATTCCCCGCCCTAGCTACAACATGCAAGTATCATCTCCTTTAGGAATGAGTGATGGTTTGGTGGAGGCAATAACAACCCTACCTTTAATTATGCAAATGACCTTCTGCACAGGGGTTACCTTGGACAGTCACCATTATTCTTATTCTCTTGTGGTAAGTAAGAATTTTATTATGAGGATCAGACTGAGACACAGATCGGTGTCCAACTCTAAATGGCCATCATGTTCTACGGGTCTATTGCTCTCCTGGGGAGACACTGGCAGAAGTCTCGGCACACTCTAGCAGATCACCATTGTACCACCTCAAGCCAGCAACCTGGTGCAGGGTTTGAAATAGCCATTGACCCCCACAACAAGCAGCTCTACCCATGTCACTGAAAATGGAGGAGCGGCAAAATATTAATTTCCCAGATGTCAAGCGGAACTGGCTGATCACAATGACATATAGAATAGAATATACTGCAAACAAAAGTCCCTTCTTATCTCCTTTGTCTTTGGATGGCCACAGATTAGCAGGCGTATAATAGTTTCTTTTCAGAGAACAATTTCTACCATCAGATTGTGAGAACCACTTATCCCAGTAGCCCAGTGACTTTCACAATAAATCCTATTTATAAATCCATAGCGTTTGCCAACTCAATCACTGGGAAAATGTGCTAATCGTATTGCTATTATGTTCTGTAAACCCAGTGGGAAAGAAACTTGCATCCAAGATCCCGTGTTCCTATTGGGCTAGGTTCTGCTATCAGGCACCTAGACTACCAACATTTCTGAGGACAGATCTTTTAGCATCTTGGGATAACTAGACCTGGTGAGCAATTCAGTCCTTTAAAAAGAAAAAAAAATAACCAAAATTTAATCCACAGAATCAGCCTTGTTGAGGTGACCAGTCATATCCAGTTGTCCAGGCTCCTCCATTCCCTCCACCCATCATCTTGATAACCACCTATGTGGTTCACAGAGGTCAAAAGTCAATAAGAAGGGCAGACTTAGCCATAAGAAGCAGTTACCAAGGGACTGGTGACTCAGTCAGTGAAGGGCTTACCTTACAAGCAGGAGGACCCGAGACTAGGTTTCCAACATCCACAGAAAAGCTCAGTACAGAGAAAGGATCCTATCATTAAACTTTCCTTGGGTCCCAACACAGCCTCACTTCCTGCCCTCTGAAAATCCCCACCCTCATGGATACAGTTGCTTCCCTGAGTAACTCTTCCATGGGCGTGCAATCCCATGCTGTTGTTGGCACATTGTCATGAGCCAGAAACCTGATATTTTATGTACTGAGAAGCTTGTGACCTGAGTGACCTCTTCTCCCAGGTCTCTAATGGCGGCCACTCTCTCAGTGACCGCTGATGTGGCTGCCACTCTCTCAGTGACCGCTGACATGGCGGCTCATGGTGCTCTTTCTCCTCTGCAGCCTGTTCCCATCTGTTGTTACATTCATACTCAAGCTGGGTCTCTCATCTTCTGTGACTTCTCTTACATTCTCCCTCCCCTCTCCTTTTCTCTCTCTCGAATTCCATTCTCCAGTTTCAAACCATTCTATCCAGTATCACTGGATAGAATATATAACTGTTGATCATTCAAAGGAAAACAAAATTATCATGCAAAAAAAATGGGACAGTTTATTTGCTTTACTCTAAACCTTTATCTTGCCATAACTAATTTTTAAAAGTATTCCAGCTACATTTTGAAAGCAACTGCCTTGAAGTCTTAGCAACACTGACTCATTTCCAACATCAGTGACCAGGGTCATTGAATCCCATTGAAAATTTTTAGTATTTCTTAAAGTCTTTTTTTCTCTCTCTGTTCCCTTATTACTCTCCATGGTTAAGGTTCCCATCAGTTTACAACAGAACTTCTGGAATAGAGTAAAGACCTTCTATCCTAAGCCTTGACAGACCTTCCATGATGTCATTGGTGTCAGATTTTTCTATAATCATGCCTCTAATTGTATTTCTTCTGGCTAAAAAATATTCATTTTTTTAAACCTTTTAACATATTAATACCTCTTGGCCACCCTTCCCTTCTAATTTTTCCTAGCTGACACTTTAAAGGCAATTACTGGGCCCTTTCTATGTAATAGTATCTATTACAAAACAATTGACTCCCTGTCTTTGCATCTTCCATAGAATGCTAAATGCCCATATCATCCCTTTTAATTGAGAACCAGGGCTTTAGAACATTGGTCAAATTGAACAGATTATCCCACTATTAATGATCTGAAAGGCAACATACCAGAAAAAGATACTGGGATGGCTAGTGGCTGACAAGGGGAGCTGAAAACCACTGGTCATGGGGAGAATGTCAAAAAAGAAAAAGCTGGAACAGTATAGCAGGTGTATATACCAGCTAGAGCTAGATGACTAAAGTAAACTGGTCAACAACACTAAATGTCCTGATGAACAGAGATCGTCAATACCGCCCCCAGACATTTTACCAAGAGAAAGTACATAAACACAGAAAAGATTTTGATATGACTATGATGAGTATGGAAGCTATCATTGTTATTTTGTTAAGTGGCCACACCAAACTGCCTTCTAAATATTTAATGTTTATTCCAACAGACCTGTCTGACTTTCATCCTGGGTCAGAAATGCTTCTTTTTGTAGGGGGAAGCAATTAATGCAGAGATTCATAAGTCGTCACAACGCTAAGAATAAGTGACCCAGTGCTTAGCACTGAATAAGACATCTGTCTTAGCCCTACCATCCCCAGAAGGCTCAGAGAACAATGTGGAGGAGAAGTTGGAAAGAAGATAAGAATATGAGGAAATGGGGCTGTGTACTGTGAAGCCCTTCTTCTGGACAGGGCGTGGCTGTTGCACCCCTCAATGCTCAGCAGCAGAGGTTATCTGTACTTACCTGCACCCAATCAAACCAGTCAAATTAGCATGCAAGGGGGAGGGGCTCCCAGGGCCCCACCCCTAGATGAGGAGAGAAAACTGTTCATCTTTAGGGGTGTGGCCACTGGTAGGCTGCTCCTGCTCCAGTGGATGGTCCCATGCTATGTGTGCATACAGCCAGCAATAATTGGACTCATTGGGCTATTAATAGAGAAAAAGATAAGGACATAAAATTAGAGATTTTAGGGGATCATGAGAGGCATTCAAAGGTGGGGGAGGGGTAGATAAAATCAAAGGACGCTGTATACATGCTTAACAGTCATGAAGAATAGATAAAATATTATTTAAAAAATAAAAATTGGTTTATTTGTAATATCTCCAATTTGGAAATTGTTATCAAGCTACAATTAAAATAATAGATTTTTTAAATTGAGGTATATTTACAGTATGGAATACTTTTTTATCTATCAGTATAAACAGACTCCTGGTATACACCAATATATGCAAAAGTTAAAACCATAACAAATTAAAGATGATAGAGACAGCAGAATAAGTATATATGATGTCATTTACTTAAGGACTGAAGTGATAAAAATATATCCATAAGCTACCATGCCTAAGAAGTTACCTCCAATTGGCAACCACTTGCAAAGGAAAAATTAACTTTCTACAATGGAGTCTCACTGGACTCCATGCACTTAAGGACAGACCCTAAGCCCAGCAGGAGATGGCTAAACGTAAGAAACTCAATGGTAATTTTGGAGATTTTGTTTTTTCTTATATTGCTTTGTTTCGACATAGTTTACCTTCCTGGTCTGTCACCTGTCTATTATGGTCTCCAATTTTGTGTTTTTATGGGTTTTGTGTATTGTGTGAATGTGTGTGTGTGTGTGTGTGTGTGTGTGTTGTATCTTTTCATTTTAAAATTTGCCTGCTGTTTTGAGAGAGAGACAGAGACAGAGACAGAGAGACAGAGACAGAGAGTTGAGAGGTTGGAATTGGATGGGTGGACAAGTGAGAAGGGTTGGGAGGAAGTGGAAAACAAACCTATGATCAGAATATATTTTATGAAAATATTTATTTTTATGAAAAAAGAAAACAATGTATATATATTTAAAATGAGAAACCAGGCATGATCGCTGAGCTACCTTAAGAGAGATGAATTTCGAAGGGAAAAAATATAAAAAGAGTTTTCCATGGAAACTGAAATGTTTGCTCTTACTTGGGGATCACCGTGCAATTGCCAACACTCGCCGAAGGGAACAGATAGCCCCTCTGCCCTTTAGTCTCTCTTAATTATATTTCGATCAAAGAAAAACACGCGGTGTCGCAAAAGCGGTAGAAATCGAATCTGCAAAGATAACAAAAGGGAAGAGCGGCTAAGTCATCCCCGGATCCTCATTCCCCAGACTCTGGACCGGGCTGATCTGAGCCCCACTATCGTTCCATTCCTCTCTTTGGCACACCTTCTACGAGCCATGCCAGAGAGCATATGACAGCCCCAAGGCAGGAAGCCAGAGGAAAGAGCAAAGAGGCTGGACAAAGGACTTCTGAATAGCCAAGAGCTGGCAGCTCTGTCTCCCCGTCTGCCAGGCCAGGGGTCAGGAGCTGCAGACAAAAGAGCCCTCTTGCATGCTTCCAGAAGGCCTCGGTGGTTGAATCCACGCTGTCAGTGCTAGCAAAAAAAAAAAAAAAAGAAAAAGAAAAAAAAAGGCAGAGGAAGAACACACTCAGAAAATTAGTAGTGTGGGGGGCTGGGGACTTAGCTTCTTGGTAGACTGCCTGTGCAGCAAGCCAGAAGCCCTGACTTTCCATTTTCAGAACTTACAAACTGAATGTGGTGGAGCATTCCTATAACTTCAGCACTCGGGAAGTGGAGGCAGAAGCATCTGAAGTCCAAGGTCATCCTTGGGGTTAAATAGTGAGTTCGAGGTCAACCTAGGCTATAAGATACCTCATCTATAAGACAGAGTAAAGAGAGACTGGAGAGAGGGAGAGGGGGATGGGAAGGGGAAAGGGCAGGGAGGGGGAGAGAGAGGAAGAGGGGGGGAGAAGGGGAAGATGAAGAGGAGGAGGAAGGAGGAAGAGAGACACATAGAGAGAGGATAAAAAGCAGAGAGAAAGGTGGTAAGCCCTCAATAGAGTCCTGGAGACAACTGCATGTGGGACCCAGCATCACAGAGCTAACACGTGCACACAGCTCATGCTGTAATAGGGACTACTTCAAATGCTTCATAATAATAGTGAGTCTGGGTTGTTTTCAGCAACATTAGGAACCAGCCACCATCATAAGGTGTGTATTATAGGTAAGCCTACTGATGGAGGATGGAGGTTAGGTTACTGAAAACTCAAGGTCTCTGGATTGGAATTCAGATCCAGGCAAGAATTCAAGAAACCTCCTTTCTAATCTGTTGTCCTGATGACTTTTGTGAGAGGCTCTTCAGAAGGCAGGTTCTAAAGGAAAATTAAGATCTTCTACAAAAGTATAAGTGGGGGAGGGGACACAAAGGATAGTCCCCCAAAGCAAACGGAAAGGAAGGGCAGAGGGGCTGCACCAGAGAGAGCAGGAGAGGCAGCGCAGGTGGGGGCTGCAGGAATGGGGTGCAGGTGTGGGCTGCAGGCATGGGGTGCAGGTGTGGGCTGCAGGCATGGGGTGCAGGTGTGGACTGCAGACATGGGGTGCAGGTGTGGGCTGCAGGTGTGGGCTGCAGGCATGGGCTGCAGGTGTGGGCTGCAGGCATGGGGTGCAGCTGTGGGCTGCAAGCATGCCAAGTGTGGGCTGCAATGACCCACATACAAGGTCAGAAGCAGTAGCCTCTCAGGAGCCATCCAAGAATCCTCTAAAACCTCATCAGCGAATGTCCATGGTCAGGTTGGACATAGAACATTAGACCGGAGTAAGAGCCCCCACCCCCACCACCCATCCAAGTTATCACGGACATCACTTCTAAACAGGTGTGAGGCTGGAGAACAGAGTCTCTGGGCACCAGAGAAAACTCTGGATGGACAAAATGGAAAGGCACACAGGAGAAATGAGAGGTCCTTAAGCACTGGTGAATCAGTCTGTCTATCATAGCTGCAGTTAAAAATCAAAGATGACACACATGGCTGGGGAGGAGGGGGGTGGGGAAGCTAGCACAACCATTTCTGCAGGAATCCTCTGTAACCTGGTGCTGATAGTGTCCGTTGGGCATTTGTGCCTGGGTCTTACAAGCATTCTGTCTCTGCTCTCCCAACAACAGCAATAATAATGTGGGTGTTAACATCCATGACTCATGATGGAGAACCTCGGAGGCAACCTGGTAAAGAGGATTAGGAAAGAACCAGGCTTGATCATGTAAATAGTTTTCTACAAATATAGTATGCAGGGAGATGAGAATGGATATTACTGGCATAGATTAAAATAAGTGCATAGAGGAGCTACATAGATGGCTTAGCAGTTAAGACCACTGGGTGCTCTTGCAGAGGACCTGGGTTCAGTTCTTAGCACCCATACAGTAGATCCCAACCATCTGTAAGCCCAATTCCTGGAGACCTAATGCACCAGCATACATGTGAAATACAGACATACATAAAGGCAAAGCACACACACACACACACACACACACACACACACAGAAAAAGAGAAACACACACTAAAGCAACAATTTTTTAAAAGTTCATTAAGAAAATAAATAAGTAAATAATAAGTTTAGAGAGGAATTCAGTGTTTCAAAAGGTGGTTGTGAGCCAGAGGCATGAGACTCACTCACTGTTACAGTCTAATCTCAGCCCAGCTTGGTGAGTCAATGAGTTGATTGTGCTTATTTACTGAACGTGAGTGGGAGATTGCTTGCAGGGACGTGGGTGACCCCAGTAGAGCTGCACCATTGGAAGGTCCCACCCCAGTATGGAGGATGACTCTCCCACAGGGATATGCAGGGATGAACTTCCCCCTGGGTTAACCTTTGATGCTGTATATACTCTACCATCTCCCAAGCCCAGAAGGCATGTGCAGCTTGAGTAGTGTTACACACAGGTAGAAGGGAGGAGGAGGAAGGACTGATTGGGCTCCTGTGGCCATCCCCACCCTCCTCTATGACAAAATACCATTGGGTCTTATCTGGGTGGGATTTTGTTATGCATTGTAGTGTGCCCGATGATGATGATCATGAAGATGGTGATGTGTCATGCTGGGTAGAAAGTGGTCTACAGCATCATAGACAATAGGAATGAAGCTATCAATTTCAATTGCCAGCGATGATGTCATAGCCAACACAAATTACCCAAATTTGTGTCCTTTTCACATTGCCAGGATTTGGCTAAGGGTGTTGGTATCATGCAGATAGCCCGTCCTGGGTTCAATCAGGGGAAAAAAACCAAGTAGATATTGCTATTATCAAATGTCCTCAATGGATAGAAGTTTCAAGATAACTCCAGAAACAGTGAACAAAGTCACACTGACATTTCTGTAGGTGCATTGCAGGGGTAGCCTAAAGTACTACAGAAGTTTGGCTTAAGGAAAATCTTATGTTTTATATTAAACAACATGAAAGCCAATACAGTGTGCATTGCCTGTAGTAACTTGGCAGAGTCTGGGAAGGTATCCACACCAGAATCCTTCCCCAGTCTTGGAAGCTCTGCTAGCATTCCTGACACCTTCTGATCCGTTTCCTTCTAAGAAACAGTCGTTGCAGATGATATCTCAACTTGAGCCTGACAGAGGCAAGCTGTCTCCTGAACTAGCACATGCCAAAAGAAGGCTTTTGGGAATTCAGATTCAGCCCCATTGAGAATCACACATCTCTATCAGGTATCTGAACTAAGGAGATTATTGTAATGGAACAGGGTTGAGGGTAGGAGAAAGAGAGGTGGAAGGAGACAGAGAGAAAGAGAAGGAATGCATCCTGCTCAGCAGAGACAGAAAAAAAGAATGTCTCCAAGCTACTGTCTGTATTTTGGGTTCTTGCAGATGAGATAGATAGTCCTGTGCCCAAATGAACTTTTTTTTTACTGCTTGGATGATAG
Source organism: Apodemus agrarius (assembly GCA_964023405.1). Taxonomy (NCBI): domain Eukaryota; kingdom Metazoa; phylum Chordata; class Mammalia; order Rodentia; family Muridae; genus Apodemus; species Apodemus agrarius. The sequence continues at coordinate 119,886,128 of OZ030012.1, forward strand.
TAAGAAAAATCGCAGTTCAGTGACCATTCACTGGGCTAATTAAAGGAGTCCCAATACAGAAGCATCAGAGAGAGCCCATGGGATGAGGAAGGAGGGTCTTCCAGGTCCAATGGAAAGTCACGCTGTATGTAGGGGTCCTGACCACCATCGTGGGACACTCCACTTTCTCCTACTCTGGTTTGACTGGGGCTGCTTTTAAACACTCCCATCCACTGCTCCTGTCATGTTCTTCCCCTTCTCTCTGTACAATACACGGCTATCTTCTTTGGCTCTCAAAGCAGATAACATTAGGTCCAGACCATAATATTAGGAACTGAATGACACTCCACTTGAGAGACAGAGGCAAGAAGTGGAGGTCAAAGTCATCCTTAGCTTGACATTATAGTGAGTTCAGCTATAAAGTGAGATCCTGTAAAAATATATGTATATTCATTGTATGTCACATATATAGCCTTTACAGTTAAAAATATCATGAAAGTCATCCAATCAACATGGATATTTTTGTAGCAGTCTGCATAAACATTGCACATGTATGTACGTGCATATATAAACTCACATACAAAGCATAAACATATACATGGTCATATACATGCACATATGCATACACCCATGTACACAAATTTCTCAAGCATCCCCAGTGGATTTTTTGATAAGCGGATGGTAACACCGAGTTCACCGAGAGGCTAAATGGCTTCCTGTGTGTGTTTATTTCCCGTACTTCCAACAAGGAAGGGCAAAGAGGACACTTTATTCCCAACAACCCACCAGTTTCAATAGAAACTTTTTCTCAAAGATTCCCTCCCCACCCTGTGCCCCAAGCGAAAGATTCCTGCTGTGTGGCTTCTAAAGATTTCCCTTATAACCAGCTGAATGAGGAGCCTGAATGGGCAGTAAAACCCACACCGAACCTCCCTTTGCACCCTGTGTGTGGGACAAGTGGTGGCTTTGTTCACTTACAAAGGCCGGAGAGAGGGAGAGACAAACTGGCCCTATGGTCTAAGAAGTTTTCTTTCAAACAAATCCTTTTAAAAGGACCTAAATCATGCCACTCACGAGGAGGCTGTGCAAGGAAATTGAAGGAAACTTGTAAGCGCTTCTCACGGCCTCAGCCTGCGGAACGGCAATACTGTGGTCCCTTCTTTGACATATTACCCTCTGTAACATTTCCAATGGGAATCCCTTCCTTGGTGCCACATTTGCCTCTACAAGGAGAGGGAAATGTCCTGTTACTGTTTCTCTCTGACAGAAAAACTGTTTTTCCCTTCCTGATATGGCTTGCTTTATGTCATGGGAACATAAAGCCAGAGCCCCCGCCCCCTTTGTAAAATTGTCATAAAATACCACACTCTGGAGACACTTAATTGTATCGTGACTATGGTGAATTAGCTTCAAGCATGTTCCCTACAATATGGCATGGCCATATGCAAACATGAGTTAGACTACAGTCACAAGCATCTTGGGATACAGGAGGCCTTCACATTGAGCACGTAAGAAAGTAGACTAAATGTTAGGATTCTGTCTAAGCTCCACCCCACTATAAAAGGGGCTGGCCTACTATAAAAGGGGATGCTTACCCCATCCTCTCTCTTTTACTCCTCTTACTTCTTTCACTCTCAGCTTCTCTCCTGCCCCTCTTGGGCTCTCCTCCCCTCCCCCTCTCTCCAGTGGTCATGGCCAGCCTCTGCTTCTCTACTCTCTCCCTGCCTTTCTCTGCCTCTACTGCCCTCTTAACTCCCCTCCCCATTCCCTGAATAAGCTCTCTTCTATATTCTGTACTGTGCTGGTGTGTGTCTGGTCCCGGGGGGAGGGGGAGGGGAAATGCCTCGGCATGGGCCCGCTGAGGCACCCCCTTCCCTCACACCACCATATACCACATTCTCTAAAACTCTTTCTCTTTTTATGATCACAACACTAGACACTGAGGAGATGACTCTGCCTGTAAGAGCCCCTGCTAAGCAAACCTGGGGCCTTCAGTGTGAATCAGCAGCCCCTACATAAAAACTAGATGTAGTTGCGGATGCCTGTAACATCAGCATGAGCTTGTAGGATTGCAGTTGCCATGACAAACACCATGACCGAAAACAACTTGGGGAGGAAAGGGTTTATTTGGCTTATACTGCCATATCATTGTTCATCTTCAAAGAAATTAGGACAGGAACTAAACAGGGCAGAAACCAGGAGAAAAGAGCTGATGAAGAGGCCATAGAAGAGTGCTGCTTACTAGCTTGCTCCCCGTGGCTTGCTCAGCTCGCTTTCTAACAGAACCCATGGCCACTAGCCCAGGGGTGGCACCGCCCACGATTCCACATCAATCACTAATAAAACAATACCCTATGGGTGTGTCTTCAGCTAGCTCTTGTAGAGACATTTTACTCAGTCTGGGTTCCCTCCTCTCGGCTTACTACAGCTTGTATCACTATAGCCGTGTCAAGTTAGTACATAGAGAACCAGCATAGGGATGCTGAGACAAGTATATCCCAAGAGCGTGCTGACCTAGGAGGCAGCCCAGCTCCACTGGGAGAACTGATTGGATGAGAAACCATCCAGTCTCAAGGCAATAGAGCAGAGAGCTTTACAGAATATATGCCTGTGCACTCAGGTGCATGCACAACACACGCAGAAAATCGATAAGTAAGTTAATTAATTAATTAATTAATTCTATCATTAATGAATTAATTGAAGAGTATACTGTGATAGAACCTTTTGCTTCTTCTCCTAGACCTGTCTGAGGTCCCGGATGTGTGCAGTCCCTATAGCAATGGTCTAGAGAGAAAATGGCATGCTAGGTGAGTGGCCCAACCTGAATCTAGCTGGAGCAGGTAGCTTCCTGCTCATCCCACTAGACCACACTCTGTGGTACAAATGGAGAAATGCCATCTGTACCCTGGGAGCCTCCTTGAGAGCAGAGCAAGAAGCTATGTGACATCACACTCCACTTACAGTCACGGAATAGACAGATGTTTCAGACGTGAATGTAAGTGGGGAGACTAACGTTTCCTCAGCTTTCTCACACGCAGAGAGGAACTATCAGGTAGGTATCAGGGAGATGCAGAGAACCTCGGATCCCAGTGAATACCATCCTTGCCTGTTTCACCTTATGTGAGTTTGAGTAAGTTCCTCCCCAACTCTTTGTTTGCTTCCTCCTCTGAAAACACCCTGTTCACTGTTCCACTGGGGGATTGGCATGAAAGGAGCCATGTGAGAGAGATGCCACAGTAGCCACACGGTTTTCTATAATGAGATGCTAGGGTACCCCATGGTTAAGTAAGATGCTAGGATGCACACATGGTTTTCTATAAAAACATGCAGGGCAAAAGGGAGGTGGCTCATTTGCTAAAGGCATGTGTCACACAGCCTGATGACCTGAGTTCAAATCAAAGGATATACATGGTGGATGGAGTGAACCAATTTCTGCAAGTTGTCCTCTGGCCTCCACATGAGTGCCAATGAGTGTATACACACACAGACATGCACACATGTATACACACACATACACACATACACAAATACCACACACACATACACACATACCATAAACACATACACACTCACATACACACACATAGACATACGTGCATACCATTCACACACACATGCACACATATACACAAACATGCCATACACATGTATGTACATATACACATACCATATATACACATATACACACATATACACACATACCATACACATGTACACACATATACACATATACCATATACACACATACACACATACACATACATACACATACACACATATACACATACACCATACACATGTGCACACATATACACACATATCATATATACACATATACACACATACCATAAACACACACATACACACATACACATGCACCCATATAGACATGTACACACATACACACACAAGCCTACATATACATACATACATACATACATACATACACACATACACACACATACATACACACACATGCTTAAATAAGAATCTTATCTAAAAAGAACACACAGAGAAGAAAAAGAGTGGGGAAGGGAGTCTCTAAACACAGATGCTGAGGGGTGGATGCAATGATGTAATCTAAGGTAAGCCCCACCCACTCCTACCCATCACACCTTAGCTTCCACAGAAGGCCCTTGCCTTGAACATCATATGTGTTACTAATAACTTTTAGTATTAAATTAAAATGTTTGCTTATATTTTATTTAAAAAACTGTTACCATGTGTGGGTATATATGTATGTGTACGTTCATGTGTGGGGTGGTGAACATCTGGGTATGGGTGCAGAGGATAACCTCATGTAGTAACCCTGGGGCTGGAGGGGGGCAGTTACTGACTTCTTCCTAAAACAGGGTGTCTCCCCAGCTTGATGCTCTTCCAGTAGGCTAGCCAGCAGGCCAGTCAGTCCTGGGGCTCCACCTTCCTTTGTCTCCCTGGGGCTGGAGTTCCGAGGCCATGCTACCACGCCTGACATTTTAAAATGTGTTCTAAGAATTGAACTCAGGTCCTTGTGCTTACAGGGGAAACGCGTAATCTAAGATATTTCCATTACTGTATTTTTGATTCAAAGAGCAGCAGGAACCTAACTCAGCTTGGGGAATTAAACCTTGTGGAAGCATTAGAGATCTCTTCTCCTCCCCTTTGTTCTTTTTCAAGGTCAGCATCCCCTTTCTCTTGAAAATGAAAAAAAAAAAAAAGGAAGGCTTAAGAAAAACAGCAAGAGGCCGGGGGCAGGAGGAAGAAAGAAAAGAAAGCAGAAAAAAATAATCCAGAAAAAGGGAAAAGAAAACCAACTTGGCCCAAACTAATTGCTTTCCACCTGAGCGGCCGACTCAGTCCTTATTTTCTGTTCACACCAGACGTCCCTTTACGTCTTGCTCCTGGCTCAGTGCACACTCAATGAGCCCAGGCACACCACAGCTCCTGCCTAAGTGCTCTGGAAGTTAAAGCCACAGAGAACATCCCCAGAGGACAGTCCCGCAGACCCGGAGTGACTGAGACTGGATTGGCTGATTCCCCCAAATGAAATTAGCCCATTAAAAAAAAAGACAATAAGATGAATGGAAAATGACTTCCCGGCCTGTTTAAACAGCTTCACACTGAGAACTGAGCTACTTGAAGGGAAGACTTGATGCTGGACCTTCCACGGATGCCAGCACTGGCGTTAAGAGGCAGATCTCCCTACGCCCCACCCTGCTTCCAGCAACTGAGGCCTCCAGGAAATCATCCATCTATTCAGTCATCAAGAACCTACTTAATGAGGAGCTGTAATGGGCCAGGCATGGCGTCTGGATGGAATTACAACCAAGAGACATAAAGACACAGAGCCCTGCCTTCACGGAGAATAATAATTATTAAGGAAATCAGACATTTAGGGGGAACACGAGGCAGTGGTGTTTGGGGCAGGTCCAAGTCCCAGACTTAGAAAGCTCTGTGCTGGGGTTTGGATAAATCAGCCACAGGAGCCACACAAGTGAATGGAATTGAGAGGCCAGAGAGCTGTAGGCTATCCATGGAGTTATTAAGGTGATGAGCTGATTTAATTAGGTACAATGTCCAAAAAATTAATTCCCATTGGTCAAAGACCTAAGAAGTGTTTTTTTTTCTTTCTTCTTTAAAGTAGAAAATTCTATAAAATGACTGTCCTCAGGCTGAAAGGCATGGCAGGGTACCGAGAGTAGCTGCCTTTGGCTTTAAGCTCACTCTAAATTAGTATTGTCTGCTGCATTTCCCACCGCAAAGGGCGGAGAGAACTTGAAGTTTTCAGCTTGAACAAACAATGTCCACTGCGGAAGCCACGGAAATCTGACTGAGGGCCGCTTGCAGGGTCAGAGAGTCTGAGGTACACTGATCATTGTACCTGATCACCTGCCCGGTCCTTCCTCAACCACAGGGGACACCCACCATTGCACTCCTCCTCTGCAAGGCCGCCCACCCTAAAGTCACATTTGTCTCATGCTCTTCGGTTCACACTGTTGACTATTATGGGCTTGTTATATGTGGCACCATCAAGCCGGGTGTGGTGGCACACGCCTTTAATCCCAGCACTTAGGAGGCAGAGGCAAGTAGATTTCTGAGTTCGAGGCTAGCCTGGTCTACTGAATGAGTTTCAGGACAGCCAGGGCTACACAGAGAAACCCTGTCTCAAAAACAACAACAAAAAAAATGTGGCACCATCAGACAATTTAACTGCAAGCATTTGTAGTTAGCTTTGTGTGCATGGGATACCACAGTAGGTCTGTGGGAGGCGCAGGGAGTGATGGGTATAACACTCAGTCAGCATTCTGCTTGAATACGACAGAGGACACTCACTGGTGAGTGTTTACAGGAGGGACTATCCCTGAGCACGTCTCCCTAGCAACATTCTGTGGATTTCCAAATGGGCCTTCCAGAAAGGTAAGATGTTCTGTAAAAATATCTTACTAAATGTCTAGCTTTTTGGAAGATATTAACAAGCCTTTTGTTTCATATAAGGAAGGACTCAAGGTATTTTAAGTTGCAAAATATTATCATGTAGGCTTATGAGTATATTCATGTCTTATACTGTCATTCACCTTTTACAATCCTTTAAACCAGATTTAAACATTTCTTCTTTAAAGGAAGATAATGAATATTTCAGGGTTTGTCAGCCTTACTGTTCTATTTCCCACTATTTAAGCCTGGCATTGAAGCGTGCACGTGTGTGTGTGTGTGTGTGTGTGTGTGTGTGTCTGTGCGTGCGTGCATGTGTGTCTGTGTATGTGCGCACGCATGCTCGTGTGCGTGTGTGTGCATGCATGCTCGTGCGTGTGTTTAAGTATGTGTGTCTCTGTGTGTGCGCACACATGCATGTTTGAGCGTGTGTGTGTTTGAGTGTGTGTGTGTGTGTGTGTGTGTGTATGTGCATACACACAGATTTAAAAAACATAGAAAATTGGTAAAGAGCAAGTGTGAACTTTGGTTTACCTGGCTGCTCTGACAAACCCTGACCAAAGGCAACATGGGACACAGGGGTCACTTTAGCTTATAGCTTACAACCCATCGGAGATGGGAGCCCAAGCAAGACCCTGAAGCAGGAATCTGGAACAATGATTTGTAGCAGAGCCATAGAGGAATGCTTCTTCCTGACTTCTGGGTTCACATCCATTGACCTTTCTGACACAGCTCAGGCCCACCTGGCTAAGGATGATCACATCCACGGTGGGCTGCTCCCTCCAGATCAATTAGTCATAAATGTGGCACAGACGTATCCACGGGGCAATCTGTTGGAGGCAGTTCCTCAGCTGTGGTTCCCTCTTCCCGGGTATGTCAAGTTGACAAATGCAGCTGTAACACTGTGTGCCAATAAAACTTTATTTTTAAAAATAGGCTGTGGGCCAGATTTAGCTTACAGGTTTGCCCAGCCCTGTTCTTGTATGTATTGCCAACTTTCGAAGGGTGCGATAGGGTGTTCTAAATGACAGATGTGTTATTGTGAAAACAGAAGCCTCTGAGAGGAGCGGTTTGGAACTAACTTATAAATCTTTTATGTTTATATGCCAGGAAGTAGAGGATGGTGAGACTGAGAGGAAGAAAATGGGGATCACGTGATGGGGGCAGGCGTAAAGGACACCGAGACTGAGAGGAAGAGGGTGAGGGTCATGTGACAAGAACTAGCGTGATGTGACTGTGGGTCCTGAAGAAAGCGGGTCCCCACAGCTGATATTCAACAGTGTTTGTTCTAAATATCTATAGGCTCAACCTGAGATGATCTCACAGGCAGTGATGCGTGCAACTAAATATTACTTATAGAATTTTCTTATAGAAAGCTATTTTTTTTTAACCAGGAACCAAAACGTGAGCAAATAATTATGTCTCTCTGTCTCTTTCTTTCTTTTTTTCATTCTCTTTCTTTCTTTCTTTCTTTCTTTCTTTCTTTCTTTTTCTTTCTTTCTCTCTTTCTTTCTTTCTGTTTGTGTGCAGAGGCGAGTGCATGTTGAGGTCACAAAACAACCTCAGTGTCATTCCTTGTGATGGTTTGTATATGCTTGTCCCAAGGGGTGGCACTATTAGAAGGTGTGGCCCTGTTGGAGTAGGTGTGTCACTGTGGGTGTGGGCTTAAGACCCTCACCCTAGCTGCCTGGAAGTGAGTCTTCCGTTAGCAGCCTTCAGATGATGTAGAACTTTCAGCTCTGCCTGTACCATGGCTGCCTGTAAACTGTGTGCTCCCACCTTGATGATAATGGACTGAACCTCTGAACCTGTAAGCCAGCCCCAATTAAATGTTGACCTTTATAAGACTCGCATTGGTCACGGCATCTGTTCACAGCGGTAAAACCCAACTAAGACATTCCTCAAGGGCTGCCCGCCCTTTTATTTGCTTTTTTTTTTCACATGATATTTTCATTGATTATTTGGGAATTTCACATAAGGCACCTCAATAACACTTGCTTTCCACTCCTCCAATGTCCATCCCTCCACCCTTATCCCCCCAAAACACAATAAAAAAAACCCAAGTCCAATTTATATCACTGGAAGATGGTCAAAGCAAAGCCCCAATGGCTAGTCCCTTAAAGAAAAGCGAGTCCCTCCCTACCGCTCTCCAGTGGCCATCGACTGTGGAGAGCTAACTTCGGTATCCTTATCACGATTTTGAAGAGTTCTCTTCAATAGCTTCCTGTCTGGGCTATTAGTTTTGGGTGGCAGCAGTAGGGTTGTCACAGAAGCCTTCTGTGTCACTCTTTCTCGATTGTGAGGCTGTAGTCGCCTGTCCCACTGCAGAAGAAGCTTCGTCGTCCTTTACAGTCAGCAGCAGCATGGATCATGGACTTCCACGTGGTATCCAAGAACATTCTGGACCACGGACACCCACCTGGACTCCGACATCAGCTCATGCTGTGGACCTCAGCATGGTCTCCAGCGGCAGCACGTGCCCTGGACACCAACACACACTCTGGAGACAGACCAGCTCATGGACATCGACATAGCTTCAGGCAGCAGCATAGACCAAAGACTTTGGCATGGCCTTTGGTGGTAACAAGGACCACTGGGGCAGTAGACACTGCAGCAGGACCACAGATCCAGACATGGCCCCTGGTGACAGCATGGGCCACAGATATCAACATGTACAACAGTGCAGGCAATACATATCAACATGACCTCAGGCAATGCTACAGGTGATGCACATCAACATGGCCTCAGGCAACACTGCAGGCTACACACACACATACACATATACACAGACACACACACACACATACACCAAACACACCAAACACACACACACACACACACACACACACACACACACACATCAACATGACCTCAGGCAGCACTGCAGGCTACACACACACACACACACACACACACACACACACATCAACATGACCTCAGGCAACACTGAAGGTTACACACATCAACATGACCTCAGGCAACACTGCAGGCCACACACACACACACACACACACACACACACACATACACACACACATACACACACACATACACACACACACACACACACACACACACGCACACGCACACGCACACGCGCGCACACACACACACACACACACACACATATCAACATGACCTCAGGCAACACTGAAGGTTACACACACATCAACATGACCTCAGGCAGCACTGCAGGCTACACACATCAACATGACCTCAGGTAACACTGCAGGCCACACACAAACACACACATATACACACACACACACACACACACACACACATCAACATGACCTCAGGTAGCACTGCAGGCAACACATATCAACATGACCTCAGGCAACATGCAGGCAGGCCACACACACACACACACATACACACACACACACACACACACACACACACATCAACATGACCTCAGGCAGCACTGCAGGCTACACACATCAACATGACCTCAGGCAACACTGCAGGCCACACACACACACACACACACACACACACACATCAACATGACCTCAGGCAGCACTGCAGGCTACACACATCAACATGACCTCAGGTAACACTGCAGGCCACACACACACACACACATATACACACACACACACACACACATCAACATGACCTCAGACAACACTGCAGGCTATACACACACACATACACACACATCAACATGACCTCAGGCAGCACTGAAGGTTACACACATCAACATGACCTCAGGCAACACTGCAGGCTACACACACACACACACACACACACACACACACATACACACACACACACACACCAAACACACACACACACACACACACACACACACACACACACATCAACATGACCTCAGGCAACACTGCAGGCTACACACACACACACACACACACACACACACACACACACATCAACATGACCTCAGGCAGCACTGCCGGCTACACACATCAACATGGCTTATGTAGGTAGCTCAGGCCTTGAACACAGTTTGGCCTCTCTCCACAGCATGTTTACCACTCCGTTCCTCCACCTTTCCCACACATCCATCACAAATTTGTTTGTCACTGTGACACTGGAAAGCGCAGCACGCCACTCAAATACTCATTGCCAGGAGTCATTGGTGTGCCTTGGGGACTCTGGTCTCTGAAGCACCATCAACACCAGGCCATCACTGAGACATCTTCTATCACAGCCATGCTGCAGGTTTTCATCTTCACTGGTGATGCTGTGCTCCTGGATCAGGTTCTGAAGCACTGGCTCCTCCTCATGGTTTGGCATCTCATAGATGGAGTACCTATTGGAGTTGACCAACTTGAATAGCTGGGCCCCATCCAGGGTTGACTTCTGTTTGTTTGTTTGTTTGTTTGTTTGTTTTTTCCCTTGAAGCAGAGTCTCTCACTATCATGAAATTTGTTTAGCAGGCTAGTGTGGCTGGCCAGGAATCCACCTGTCTCCACCTCCCCATTGCTGAGAATTATGGGTATATGAGTATTTGTCCATCATGCTCAACTATTTTGTGAATCATGGAAATCAGATGCATCTGGTACCTGTTCCTACAGACAAAGTAGTTGGCTTCCTTTCCCCCTAACACTGCCAGTGATCCAAGTCACAAAACAGAACATTCTCAAAGGCGAGAGATGTCAAAGTGTAAGTGTGTAGTGTGTTATGTGTATACATTGTGCGTCTGTGGTTCTGAGTCAGATGGGATTCACTCAGCCCCGGATGCTGACAGTTCCCTTGTGTTTGCTCTTCCTTAGGTACCACCCACTGAGAGTTTGCTCTGGTGTCTGTGCGGCTCTGGAGAAGAAGACAGGCTCAGTCTGTCTTCTCCAAAGGGAGAATAAGGAGAATGTGGAGTAGAAGTAGAATTAGTTAACACATATATGTATTATGTTAATTACCATATACATGTACACTATGTATAAAGATACATGTATTTACAGTTTCACTACATTTACATGTACTGTACACAGTTCAATCCATCTATGCCATACATTCACAGATGCAAACACAGTGGATGAGAGAAACATTAAGAAAGAGAGATTTTTTTTAAAAATAAATTTATATATTTGTATGTGTGTGGGTTTTGCCTGCGTGTCTGCATGGGTACCACGTGTGTGTGTGTTATGCCTAAGTAGTCCGGAAGAGGACATCAGATCTCCTGGAATGAGAGTTACTGACAGTTGTGAGCCGCCAGCTTGGGTGCTGTGAACCAAATCCAGGTCTTCTGCAAGTGCATCCATGGCTCTTAACTGCTGGGTCATCTTCCCGGGCTATGGCCCATTTCTTACCACTGCCTGGCAGTCAGTGCGCACTGTCTAGTTCCACCATCACAACAACCATGCGGGATTTCAATACTGAATTCGGAGCCTAGAGTTAGCAGACAGCAGAACAGTGAGTCGCTCCCCACAAATCACAGGCTTTCCAGTTTCTTTCCTAAATTCTTTCTATGAAAGGGATCAGTCTCAACCACAGAAGTAGAAGTAGCCAGAAGCCCCGCCCTCCAGAAGCCCCGCCCCCAGAAATCCTCCAGGTCCTTGGAACAGCTGAATGTAAGAGATGCTACAAAAGCAATGATCACATTGGGAGCAATAATTGCATCGGGAGAATGAGGGGCAGGAGCCAGTGCTTACTGCCATGTGACAGTGACAACCCTGACAGGCCTTTGTGGTGGCATCTTTAGTAGTATTTCCTGCTCCGCCCCTGTCATCACTGTCAACCTCTCCGTTTTGTAGACACACAGAGGAAGTCACTGGCATGAAGTGTGTTTACCTTCTGCATGCACACAGTGCAAGGCAAGCTGGTGACAGTTGGTACCAGAAATACCTGCTTCGAGGTTGCAGATGACGATGCTACTCAGCTAAGAACAACCTCATGTGCCTTGGGTCGGTGATATTCCAGAGACTGAGACAGGAAGCTCACTGGAAGCCAGGAGCTCAGGACTAGGCTAGACACAAAGGAAGACTTCATATAAAGAAATAGAAACTAAAGACTGTTGCTACTTTGTTTCCAACCCAATTCTGAGGTAAAAGAAAGCTCAACTCAATCAGTAACAAAACAAGCTACAAGCCTATATTGGGCAGATCTCCCACTACACTACTCTATTTCCATCTTTATTATCCCATACAACTTGCGGTTTCTCCAGGCCACGAGCTTCTCTCTCTGCCACCTCTCCATTGAACTCCCATAGCTCCTTCCCTAGACTCTTAGCTCCTCCCACTTTCTCCTGCCCTGTCATTGGCTTAAGCCTTTATTTGAAAAGTTAAGGTGGGGAGAAGGTTCACAAGGCCACTCCTCATCTGCAGCCCCTCTGAGGAGTGGAATTAGCATCAAAATACAAGCCCAGGGCTATCCTCAACAAAGGACTGAGGAGATAACTTAGTCAGTGCGGGAGGACCTGAGTTCAAAGTCAAGAACCCACATAGAAAAGCCAGGTGTGGTAGCACGCACTTGTACCGCCAGCTTTGGCAAGGCAGAGATGGGCAGATTCCTGTGGCATACTGGCTGGCCAGCGTATCCTACCCGACAAATCTCAGGCCAATGAGAAACCCTGCCTCTGGAAAAAACAAACAAACAAACAAAAACAACCAACCAAACAAACAAATAAGCAAACAAGCAAACAAGGCTGCAGAGATAGCTCAGCAGTTACAAGGATTAGCTAACTGTTCTTCCTAAAGGACCCCAGTTAGATTAGAGCGCCTATGACAGGTGATTCACAAATAACCTAGAGGTCCAGTTCCAAGGACCTGCATACCTTCTTCAGTCCCCTGCAAGTACCCTACTACCACCACCACCACCACTAACACACACACACACACACACACACACACCAGCATACACTACAAGCCAAGATGGACAGTGTGTAAGGGATGACTATGGAGGTTGTATTCCAGCTTCCATATGAGTGTGCACCCATGAGCTCGTGCCCTACCTCACTTGAGCCTACCTACACAGACAAGAGCATGTACATACACAAATATAAATTACCATGACTGTCGCGCACACACAAATACCAGTTACCCTGACTGCCACAGGATGAGTGAGAGTCGGTGAGAAGCTTCATGGGGTAAATCTGTCTTGAAACTAAACTAGCAATTGTTTGATATTGGAAATTGACAACAGAGTCTCTGATGCCTTTGTCACTGTGAGCAGGGCAGATAGTGTCTCTAGCAGCAAGGAGGGGGTCTGGCAGAAAACAAAGTCTAAGAGAGAAGGGAGCGTGTGACTCTCAGATCTTGGAGTCGCATTGAGACATGTAGAGAAAAAGCCCAGCAGTGCCTCAAAAATCCAACCAATTACTTCTAGTCGCCTTGTGAGTCAGGAAGATAGATGGGATGGATCTGTGTCTACACGGTCAGAAAACTGCCAGATCTGCAGAGCAGTTTCATCCGGAAGCCTTCTGGCTAGGAGCCTTGATTTATGATATCGATTTTGAAGATCTTTATGGCATCTCCTTCTTTGGGACGCCTAAGTAGACTCAGCAAAGTAGGCTTCGTATGTCATAAAAGAAACATGTGGCCCAATTGGAGAGACAAATCTTGTGTTTCCTGTCATGTTGGCAGTCCCAAATTACGGAATCTAAATATGTAACAATAAAACCTAAATGCAAAGAATCCACGCAAATCATAATTAAGATCAGGTAGGATGTACAGGCGTGTTTGCATGGATTGAAATGTGAAGAAAACTGTGGTGTATATTAGATGTAATTAGATGAATTATGAAGAAACGTGTCTGCTATGTTTGTATGTATCCTGCCTGACATTGTGATTCCTCCCCTTCCAGATCACGGAGGTAGAATGGATACAAGTCGCCATTAGGGTGTGAAGAGTGAACTTGAAATAAACCCATTCCTTTCCTTCCCAGCAACATCCACCCATCCCCGGGGCCTCAGGTTGCCCAGATTGACTGGTCTTCTAAATGCGTTTCAACTTTATGCAACATTCTTAGGCAAAGTAAGTGACTTTAGTGTGCCCTTACATAACAAAGTAACCATTGGGGAATTGTCTCGAGTCCTGTGATGGCCTTCCTGGCCAGTCCTGACCTGAGTGGACCCACCTGGGTCACTGTGCCCCAGCCACACAGCCGGCTGTAGCAAGTGCTTAGTTACCCTTCATTAAGGATGGAACTGGATGTCCCTTTTATTTTTATTAAATAAAATAATAATAATGAAAACATAGCTTACAAAATAAAAAAGACTTCTTCCATAAAGTCCACAGCTGAGTTTAAATGTCATTTGCCAAAGAGGCTGCCCTTCATGCTCTCACTCAAAAGGACGCCAGGCCTATCCCAACCACTACTCCATTCCCGTGTCCTGTGTGTGGGAACCTCCTCGTGGTCTCCACCATTGCCGTCCACATGTCCCGAATCACCTCCAGGCTATGGACAGGATGGGATGGACTGTTCTGGATGGGTTGTGAGTGCATCTGATTTGTCTTTTAATCTGGGTCTGCAGGACATGGAAAGAAATGGCCATGGGTTTAAAGCAGCAGAGAGATCCTCCTACCAAGCTTGAAGAAGAAGCTGCCGAGGGGTGGAAACAAGATGGGTCAGAAGGCAGGAAATCCTGGGCAGGAAGTTGAGTACAGGAGGTCCTGGCAATGAGCCAGAAAGCAAAAGATGTTAGTAGTCCTACCTGTTACAGGAAGTAAAGTCTGCAAGGAGACTGACCCTCAGCTGAGACTTTGGCCCTGGGTAAAATCAGTGATTTTAGTCAGATTGAGCAGGCAGTCCAATTACATCATGCGAGACCAAGCTTAACATCATAAAGGTAAAACTGCTTGTGAGTGAGGGGCCGTTATGAAACTCTGGAGTGCATTTAGCCTCTGCATGTTTTAAATAAAGAACACATCTATTTGGTGTATTACCTCTTAACTCATTTCATAAGTTTTTTAATTTCTCTGCTTATAAGAGGCAAGCCCTCATGAAGCCATATAATTTCTGTGCTTGTGTATATGTGTGTGTGTGTTTGTATGTGTGTGTGGTGTTTGTGTGATGTGTATATGTATGTGTCTGTGTGCATGAGTGATGTATGTATGTGTGTGCATATATATATGTATGTGTGTGCATGTGTCCATGTGTGTGGTATGTGTGATGTATGTTTATGTATATGCATATGTCTGTGTGTGGTGTGTGGAATCTGTGGTGTGTTTGTATGATATGTGTATATGTATATGTGTCTGTGCCTGTGTGTGCATGTTTGTGCCTGTGTGATGTATGTGTGTGCATGTATATGTGTGTGTGTGTGTGCATGTGTGTGTGTGGTGTGTGTGATATATGTGTGTATGTATATATATGTCTGTATATGTGTGATGTGTTGTATGTGTGGTGTGTTTGTGTGATATGTGTGTATGTATATGTATGTGTGTGTGGTGTGTATGGTATGTGTGGCGTGTGTATGTGTGTGTATATATATGTATATGTCTGTGCGTGTGTATGTGTGTGTCTGTCTGTCTGCATTAGAGGAGTGGGTGCACAGTTTTCTCACTGCATTCCCATTTCATTAAAAAGTATCTATAATGCAATGTGCATACACTCAGTACTTACTGTTTTTATTTTTTAATTTCTTAGTTTTAAATACATATTCAGTTTTTATTACCATGTAAAGTAAACTTGCATAAGAGACTAGAGGAAGCTCACTTCAGAGAACCTGAAGATGGAATCCCCTGTGTCTAGTGACACTCAGACAGAGGGCTTCCACATCGTCTTGGGCTACATGGTGAATTCAAGGCCTTCCAGATCAAAGACTCACCCTAAAGAGTAAATCAATCAATCAGTCAATCAATCAATCAATCAACAGTTAAAGTAGAAAATTCAATATGACAAACCCTTTTCTAGTGATGTGAAATTAACTGTGTCTCAGTTTCTATCTTTGTCTTTCTTTTCCTTCTTCCTTCCTCCCTCCCTCCCTCCCTCCTTCGCTCCCTCCATCTATGTGTATGTATGTGTGTATGTAAATAATAATAATTAAAGAAGAAGAGGTCATAAATTTGGGAGTGATAGAAGTAATACAGATACAGTTCTCATGTATGTTGTTCTTTAAAAGCACACACGTGTGCGCACGCGCGCGCACACACACACACACACACACACACACACGCACGCACAACAAAGAAGCCCCCAAAACACCAAACCAACCAAACAAACAAACCACAATAGGTTGTAAAAATAAAACAAATCAAGAAGCATTTTTCCAGAGTATATTGAGGAAAAACAAGGAAAAGAGAAAGGAAACAAAGTGATAACCACTGACTATATTAAGACATTATCACGGCTCCAAGGATACAAACAGAAGAACCAAAAATACAGTAACATAGAATAAATGGGGTACGAGTGGGCACTGATAGAGCCAGAGAGAAAAGCCCAGATACTAGAGATAAAAGCTTCACGGGCAACTGTCTGATAAACAAACGATAGACGCCGTTCGCTCCTCCACAGTAGCCAATCCTGCAGCCATGACGCTGGTCCACGCATGCGCTCTGCCAGAACCTGATAGTTTGGGTTGTATCTTACAACCCATGGGTCTTCCTCATCGTGACTCTATAGAGAAGCAAACCCACACGTTTGCACACGGGAGCACATGTGACAGTTTTCACCTCAGCGTTGTCTTTAATAGCAAATTAAAGAGGCCTGAGCCTATCATCCTCTGGTGGCGTTGGTTCCGCACCCTCCACTGGCTGCGGAACAGCCTCACATCAGCAACACCCACAGTCTCAATGCTACATCAGTACAGGTCCAACAGCACACACTGGTTTCCTGTTTCCTGGAAGCTGGTGGTGTTACCGCCTGTCCTTGTTGCTAGGCAACGGCCCAAGTTCTGGTAAGATCACTGGGAATCAGGCTGAAAATTTGTAGAGCTCCTTATAGAAAGGAACCCGTATCTTCCCAGGTTTCACGCTTTTCCTTTTCAGTGTAGTTTGAACAGATGCCTGGATCCGAGGTAGTCAAGAACAGGAGGGGAGAAGCCAGTGAGTAAGAGAAGGACTAAGAAGGGCTCTGGGTGTTTCGTTGATACTGCACTTTGCCCTTGAAGTGTATGTAAGCATTCTTCCTCAGCTGGTGCTACTGTTAAGGAACGGGGACAGCGCTGTCCCCAAGCCAGACCATTGCCACCCCTCATGTATTCAGACGTGCCTGCTGGCAAAAGGTCATCATGGCCAGGTTGGTTCACTGTTCACTTTCCTGAATAGAACAGGGAACAGGTAGGGTCACTGTTCCCTCACCCAAGAATCCAGTCTCTCCTCCAAAACAGCTGTATGTATTTCTGCCCTAATGACTACACAGCCTCCGGGTCTCAGTTCACAGAACTGACGTTGGGGAAGAGTAGGGGAAGGGGGATTCCATCTTTGCAACTATGAGAAAACTATTATCTATGCTGTGTACAGACGTTCCCCCACCCCCACTCCCGTAGGGATCCCCACCCTCTGTAAGAAAGTGCAACAGGCTCACAGGCTCATACTGCACGGTGAGATAGTTATGGTTTGGCTTCTCCTTGGGGCTGTATGAAGAGGGGGGGACATTGTTTAGCCCCCACCCAGAGAAAGACAATTCTCACAACAAGGAGGTTGTGGAACCTTTGATTGTGGAACCTATCTGTAGGTCGTGAACATAGGGGTTGGGGAATGTTCTTTCTCTGCCTCCCAAGCTACAGATGTGTGATCCTGCAGCTGCCGCAAGCTCCCTCCCCTCTGCCAAGAGGCCAGCTGCTATGACAGGGCCTGTCCTGCCTTTGTGGACTATGCCCCATCCAGAACTCCCGCCTGCAGTTGCTTCCTGTCGGTTAGTCACACCATAAGAAAAGTTAATACTACTGGTCATATTGCCCATCCGGTGAGCCAGCCTCGAACATGCCAATCCACTCTCATAAATAAAACAACCAATGTCTGCACCGTGTGAACCACAGATGGAGGGTCTCTGGTTCCTCTCGGCCATGCATCTGCATTATACAGACTGTGATCAAGTGGAATTATATAAACCTACCAATATACTGCTCATTGCCAAAAGCAAGCAGCAACGTAATATAGAGGTATATGGGCATATTGTGAATATGTTTATGACGTTAATGTATATATCCATATGTCCATATACGGACCTATAAATGTTTAGAGAATGTCTGAAAACATAGACACCCAACTGACAGCAGCAGCAGTAGTCAGAAGTGCTGATGGGGACGTAGTTACTGCCATCGGGTATGACAACGAGGAGTTGAGAGCCCAGTGAACTCAAGTAAAACTGACAGAGTGTTAAGTGGACATGCTTCAACTCTCAGAGTTTCGTCAGGGAACTAGCTCACAAGGAACTTTCAAAAAGCCATGCATGGAATGCAGTTTCAACTTTTAAATTTCATGATATTTATTATGCATGGATATGTGAGTCTATATTTGGATGTGTGTGCATGAACGCAGTATCCACAGAGGCCATATGAGGGCTTCAGATGGCCTGGAGCTGAGGTACAGGTGGTGACGAGCTGCTCGAGGCGTTAGGAGACTCTACCTCAGAAGAGCGGTATATGTGTTCTGAACCACTGAGATCTTTCCTTAAAGTGATTTGAGAATCTGCTCACTTTTGCACGGTATGCACAATGTTGCATCTGCATGGCCCATCCACACAGTCTCAACTGTCCTGTGGAAAACAGATTTATTTGCTAAATAAACAAAGGTACTTGGAAATACAAGTCCTAACTATTTAGAGATATATGGAAACCAGATGTTTGCTCGCACAAAAGGATTTATTTCTCCGCAGATGTTGCCATGGAAGGTCTTATGTTGTTCTGTTGTTGTGACTAGTACATACTGAGAGAGGAATATATTACCACAATGCAGAAATACTCTCCCAGGAGTGGCAGCCCATGATAATTCCCAGAATGCACTGTCAGAGGAGAGTACCACGGCATACACTGTGGGACATTGTTAGGGCAAATGAATGTTGAATCCGTTGGATTTCTCAGATCAATAGTGGAACCCAACAGACATGAGCAGAAAGACCAAAAACAAAGAGAGAAGGGGTGGAGGGGAAGGAAAAGGAGGAGGAGAAGGAAGAGAAGGAGAAGGAGGAAGAGGAAGAGGAGGAGGAAGAGGAGGAGGAAGAGGAAGAGAAGGAGGAGAAGGAGAAGGAGAAGGAGGAGAAGGAAGAGGACAAAAAGGAAGAGGAGGAGGAAGAGGAGGATAAGGAAGAGGAGGGAAAAGAAAAGGAGGAGGAAGAGGAGGAGGAGAAGAGGAAAAAAAGAAAAACGAAAAGTTACAAATTGGACTGAAGCGGGGGGGGGGGTGCTCAGGGACAGGAGAACTTAGCAAAGCTTAACAGTAACACTGAAAATGTGAGAACTTTAAATCCACACAGAAAGAAGCTACAATCCTCACTGGACTTTGTAACTCAGTGCTGAACAGCGGTAATTCATTCAAGCCCTACCCTGCATCTGTTAAATGCTGAAGACTGTGCTGGGTCTCAGCAACACTACATGGAAAAGGCCGAGAACTTACTAATTTATTACAAACAGCAACCTCAGACCATTAAAAACAAAAAAGAATCTTGGTAGTGGAGGCCACTGAGGTTGGGGCTAACTGTCCAGGAGCAAACAGGGGAGAGATGATTGACACAGGGTGGGCATGGCTTGCTCCTGTGACAGTGTGAGCAGGCACTTGCAGGGAAGTGGAGGGAAATCGGGTTTGATTGGCTAACTCCTTCACAGTTGAGAAGGAAGCAAGACAAGGCCTGTAGGTGTCTGGCGCCAAGTGCCAAGGGCTGGTGGAGCTCGGAAAGGGGCTTCTCCCGGGTCCTCGAATGCCAAGGTACAAGCACAGTAGGATGGATAGACTTATGTTCTGAAAATCTGAGTTGTGAACATGAATGTTTGTTTGCAGAGGTATCACGGGAAGACACACTGGAGACGCCTAGGCCAGTGCAGGAGTGTCTGACATGGGACCGGAGAGATTACCCCATTGCTGAAGTGCTTGTTTTGCAAGTCTGATGATCTGAATTCAATCTCCAGCACCAGCATTTTGTTTAAAGGCAGTCAGCTGGCACACACGTGTAACCCTGCCACTGTAGAGCCCCGGGACTCACTGGCCAGCCAATGTCCTCAGTTTCATGGATGAATCTAAGGACAGAGTAAGAGAGCCTGTCTCAGCTCCTGAGGGACAACAATGGAAGCTGACCTCTGGCCTCCAGAGTACATGTACAACACCTCACCCCCAACATACACACACACACACACACACACACACACACACACACACATGCATCCATGAATAAATAAAAGAAAAACAATTGGTTGCAATATGTAAGCAAACAACACAAGGGCATTCATGAATCTGGACGTGCAGTCTGTGCCTGAGGAATACTTGCTGAATAAAATGATTATATATACATATATGTATATATATATATATATATATATATACATATATATGTGTGTGTTTGTGTGTGTACAAATATATATGTATACATATATACGTATATATGTGTATATATATCTATACATATATACATATATATGTATACACACACACACACACACACACACATATCTATATATATATATATATGTGTGTGTGTATATATATATATATATATATATATATATATATATACATTTGTTTTTTTGAGACAGGGTTTCTCTGTGTAGTCCTGGCTGTCCTGGAACTCACTTTGTAGACCAGGCTGGCCTCGAACTCAGAAATCCACCTGCCTCTGCCTCCCAAGTGCTGGGATTAAAGGCGTGTGCCACCACCGCCCGGCTGAAATGATTTGATATCTCTACCATGTTTGTGTCAGGGTGGCAAGAGAAGGGGGGAAGGGCATAGGGGAGGTACTGAGGATAAGAGAACACAATCTGTGCTATCCTGTAGGGGTTTTCAGAAGTGCTGGATGCCACAGCCCAGCTTCTCTCTATATGGATGGGCTTGTATCCCGATTTTCCCATTTTCTTCTAGCGCTTCATTCCTTAATGTCATCCCATGCTCCTCCTCTGCACAACACTTCTCAGATCCACAAAGACCCATCTTTTCTGAAAGCAATGCCAGCCATTCTTGACTCTAGGATGTACTCTCTGTTTTCCTGGCCGTGACTTCCTGTGACTGTTCTACCACAGGCTGTTTCCTGGAAGGCATGGTTGCCATACCTAGCAATGCATTGCATAAAGGATTATCAGATGTAAGACCTAGAACAGAGCTGCGGCGGTTTAGAAAACCCTCTGGTGCTACAAAGGAGGAAACAGTGCTCAGGACCAGACTGAACAAGAACATGAGGGTGAGAGGGTCATTCGCTCAGCCAAGCATTTTCAGAGCCTGATTTGTGCCAGGGCATATTCTAAGATTTCTGTAGCAAAGGGCAAAAGGTCATTAAGATTCTGGACAAGCTTCACATTTCATTGGAAATGTAAACAGGTGTGCACCGAAGCAAGGCTTGGCGCCAAGGTTTCGGCTTAGCTCTGAGGAGACAGGAGAGGGGGTGACTAGAAATGTGAGCCACACTGGATGCGGAAATCCCAGCTCTTTACTAATGATTTGGGGAAAGCCATGCTGGCTATAGCATCAAGAGGAATGGAGCTTTATATAAAAGTGGTCACGATCCAGCTGCCTGAAGGTTCTGGAAGGAGAGGAACAAAGAATACAGAGAGAATCCTGTGACAGTCCACGGAAATGCTCCCTTTCTCTCCTAAAAGCAATGGTTAAAACTAATTGCAAAGAACTTCGGGGTCCTGCACTTCGATTAAATATTCATAGAACTCCATTATGCGCTGCATTTAGAAGTTAAGAGACTTTCAAACCCCTTCTGCATTCCCAATAGTCAGCTAATCCATTTGAAATGTGATACCCTGTTCAGCCCAGAGTCTCAGGGAGTCTTGGCCCAGGCAGGCAGCCCAGCCTAGGATCTTTTTCAAGAGTTGCAGGCTGGGGCTTGAGGATACTCAGTCTTTCAG
This sequence comes from Apodemus agrarius, assembly GCA_964023405.1. Taxonomy (NCBI): domain Eukaryota; kingdom Metazoa; phylum Chordata; class Mammalia; order Rodentia; family Muridae; genus Apodemus; species Apodemus agrarius. The sequence goes on from OZ030012.1 coordinate 119,908,416, forward strand.
AAACAGCAAACAGCAGCTGTCACTGGGGAGGCTCACCACCTAGCAGTTTTAGCACAAGGCAGGGAAGGACTAAAAGAATTAGGCAGAGGGTAAAGGCAACCTGCTATGGAGACAGAGGCACTGTTCTCTTACTTGGTAATGACTCACAGGTGGGGTGGGGGTGGGGGTGAAGGGTGGGTGGGGGGTGTGAAAGGATACAGGGTCCTCAAGAAGTGCAAATGTTCCTTGAAGCTGAACTTGTTCACATCAATGTGACCAACTGTTTTATAGACAAGTAGTTACTTGTCTCGAGTGATCCACTTTGGACTTTCTTAGATGATCCGCCTGCACACTGAAAACCCATGGGCCACATTCAGCTGCTTGTTTTTCCCTTTGTAAATAAAACTTTATCAGAATTCAGCCACGTCCAGCTCTCCCATACGATTGACAAGTTTCAACACAGACGGTGCAGCCAGTGTCTAGATTTCCTACTGATAATTTGAGTTTACGCAGGAGGTATGCCAGGCCTGCTTTAGAAAGACGTTCATGTCCTAAACAGACTTCAAGTTTTAACCTAAACCAAGTCATGCATGGCTTCATGATACTCACACGTATTCATTACACTGACACACACCCGCATGTACCCTTAGGAAGGCAAAAAATAATGACTCTGAGAGTAGACAGATGAAAAAGTAGGCAACTTCAAGACTCACACGATCTGCCTTATACAACCAGGAAAAGAACTTTGAACGCTAAAGTGTTGACCATTTCTAAATAGAACTGTGCGGAGTCCCGTCTCCTGGACCGCCTGCCCTGCCCTGGGTTGGCATTTGCTGAGCTTCCAGGCAGGAGCCCTCATCTTGTCTTTCTGCCAAAATTCCTTCCACCTTGAAGTGGGTGGGGCAAAGCACACTCATGTTAACAGAAGAAATTGCTTGGGGCTAATAATACCTTATATACAAGATAAGCTGGAAAGCATGATGGTGTGTGTGTGTGTGTGTGTGTGTGTGTGTGTGTGTGTGTTCGCAGTTACCATCTACTTTGCTTTGGGAGGCAAGGCTCTTACTAGCCTGGAACTCGCCAAATAGGTCCCTGGATCCAGCAGAGGTATTAAAAGCACACACTCACACCCACCCACTTTAAAACAAAGCAAAACACACCCTAGGCACTGAGGATGGAACTCAGACCATCATGCTTGCTCAGCAAGGATATGGTTCTCTGTTGCTACTCTATCTGGACTCCATCCCACAGTTACCTGGCAACAGCCAGGTATGCCCTGCTCCACAGTTACCTGGCAACAGCCTGGTAGGCCTGGCCCACTATAAGGGGCTGCTTGGCCCCTCTCCTCTCTCTTGCTTCTGGGATCTGTTACTTCTGGGCTCTCTTGCCTTCTTGGGCTCTTCTCTTCCCCCTTCCCTTCCCCCCCTCCACATTGTCCCGGCCGGCCTCTATTTCTCTACTCTCTCCTTCTCTCCTACCTTTCTCTGCCTCTACTACTCTCTTAACTCCTCTCCCCATGCCCTAAATAAACTCTATTCTCTGTTGTGTGGCTGGCCCCTCAGGGGGAAGGGATGCCTCAGCATGGACCCACTGAGGCACCCCCTTCCCCCACACCTCACCAGACACCTCAGAAATATCTTACTATCTCTCTCTCACTTTATGAACATGACATTCTCCCCTCACGTGTTCTTATTTATTTAGAATAATCTCTCCACAGCAATAAGGTGTATGCATACTGCCCTATTTGAGACGCAGCCCACATGATGCTAGCCTGGGTTCCAAAGCTCAGAGCAGAGTCTCCTACGGAAAGGAGCCATGAGGGGACCAGAGGGCTCCTACCAGTGCGGGTCTCCAGGCACATGATGGTCATGGCAGGATTTCAACTCAGATGTCTCTGGAGACAAACAGAATAAACGATTCTCTGTAGATGGGATATCCTATGGCATGCTGGGATGAGTGCAAGCAGAGAGGGGTGAGTAAGCCACAGGAGAGGAAGGACTGGGCACGTGGAGCCTCTGTCTCCAGACCTCAGGAAGACTGGCCACTCAACTCACGCATGAACAGAAGTCCCTGGTCCTACTCTGAGTCAGTAAGGTGTGGAGCCATTTCTGAAGACATGTACCTTATCACAGGCCATCCTTGGGACCATCCTGGAGAATCGGTGGACCAACTAGACTCTGAAGGGTGATCTCCACGGGCTGACGTCCAACAGCACGTGCACTTGGAGATGCACAGTGATGCCTGGCCTTGCTCGGTGAAGAAGAATGGTCTCCAGGACACTGTCACCAAGTCTCCAAGGCCTGCAAGTCCCGCAGACTGGGCCATGCCAGCACTGACCAAGATCTTGGCTCCTGATACCCAGGGCAAGTGAGGCTGGGGGACACGCTTGTGCTACAGGGCAGGGTTTGAGTCATAAGCCGTTAGCAACTCCTTGGCTTTTCTCTTTGCCTTTTCCCTCTCATTTCCTCTCTTCCTTTCCTTCCCTTTCTCCCTCTCCTCTTCCACATCTTTTTTTTTTTTTGTACATGCTTTGTGGGGATGGAGAGCACTTGTTTGGTGGAGTGATGTCGAGTGAACTTACTTCTTTCCATTCTCTCTTCCTAATAGGATCAGTGTTTTAAATCAGAGATAACAAGAAGAGGGAACGAGGGAAAAGCAGACCGGAAACAAAGTTAATTAAAAGCTACACACAAGCTCAGTGAGAGGGCTCAGTGGGTGGAGGTGCTTGCTGCCAAGCCTGAAGACCTGAGTTCAATCCTAAGAAAACACATGGTGGAAGGAGAGACTCAGTTTCACAGGAGGAGTGAGCTGACCTCCACACTCACACTGTGGCATGCTCACCCCCACACATAAATGAATGTAAGAATAAAAGCAAATCTGCACTCATTGTTCTCTACACATGACATGAATTATGTATGTGTGTATACAGTATATATAGTTACGCTTACGTAGAGAATTACAAGCAAGTAGCAATCACACATGTGCACACACACTCACAGGTGCACACACCGCCATTTGCAGGCTAGCAGTGTTCACGCCCTGTTCTTACTAGCCTATGATGTTTCCTATTACTTTCTTAGTCACTTAGTTCTCTTTCAGTTCTAAAATGAAGAGCGAGGCTCAAGAATCTGGGGTGAAAAGTTCAAAGCTGAGAATCCTTCCTTAGTCACTGCTCTGGCTTCCCCAGTGACCGATTTGCTTTAATCTAGCAAATAAAGGCCTTTATTAGAACCTGGGATGATAGTCACAATTTTTCTCACCCAAATAAATACTTACACGGAAATCATGTATTCAGAAATAATTCAGACACATCCCCCAAATGCCCCTCGTTCTGCTCCTGCTGGGTTTCCACATCTATGCTCTGAGGAGTAATTTTCCCATAATTCAATTGACAGGAGAGGTTACAGCATTAGAGCTGTTTTTGTTCCAACCTCTGTCCCAGAAAGAAAAAAAAAAAAAAAAACACTGCACAATTTAGACATTCTTCTTGTGAGATAGGCCTCTACCAAATAGGAATTTATGTAAATGAATACTGTCAGGAAATGAGCAGGGGATGCATACCTAAAAAGCTCAGTTTTGCAAGATATTTTCAGGAAGATAAATCAAGTGCCAGGAAGGTGGCTCAAGTATAAGACCCCTCATATTTTGAAGAGACAAAAAATAGCCTGGCTCCATGGGCAGGAGCTCGTGTTGTACATGTGCAGGGGCCTAAGTTCAAATCCTCAGCAGCACCCAGAGCAAAGGCCTAGCATAGTCTTGCATGCCTGTAAGCCCAGCACTGTGGGGGTAGGAGACAGGGTTGTCAGAGCTACTGGACACCATCTGCAAGAGACTTCTATCAACAGGGACAGAGCAGGATACCTGCTGCCCTCTGGCCTCTCTATGTACACAGGACATACACACCTCAACATACACATGTGCATATACCACACTTACCTCCACCCTCAATACACACCGAAAATTAATAACAAGAACAACAACAACTACAAGCCAAGCAATGTCACAAAGCTACCCTTAGTGGAATTTTTTGACCCATGTCAGGAAGCAGTTCTGAGTATCACATCAGCACAGTAATGCTATAGGCATTCAGATGTCAGAAGTCATGGATGTCCTTAAGTATCTCATATGTTCCTTGCATTAGACAACTTTTTATAGCCAAGAGCTCTTCACCTTTCCCTTATGTGGGTGGGCATTCATCTGTATATCTACATGTTTCTATGTTTATATCTGTATATGTACATGTTTCTATGCTTATATCTATATCTACATGTTACTATGTTTATATCTGTATATCTACATGTTACTATGTTTATATCTGTATATGGACATGTTACTATGTTTATATCTGTATGTGTACATGTTACTATGTATATATCTCTGTGTGTACATGTTACTATGTTTATATCTGTATGTGTGCATGTTACTATGTTTATATCTGTGTGTGTACATGTTACTATGTTTATATCTGTGTGTGTACATGTTACTATCTTTATATCTGTGTGTGTACATGTTGCTATGTTTATATATATATGTGTGTATATGTTACTATGCTTATATCTGCATGTGTACATGTTATTATGTTTATATCTGAGTGTGGAGTGTATGTGCATGTAAAGACCGGTAGTAACAATCACTTCTTCATATTCTATTCTGAGACAGGGTCTCTCATGGAACTTGTAGCTCACTCCTCAGCTAGATCTGCCTGTCTCCACCTCCCCAGAGCTGGTGTTACAGGTTGTACACTGCCACACTAGGCATTTAATGTGTGTTAAACTGGGCACTGGCCCCCACGACTGTTCAGCAAGTGTTTAATGACTGAGTGACACCCCCTCCCACAAGAAAGTGTGGTATGTTGTATAATGTCAACATCTTCTGTGGAGGAGACAAGCTGTGTTTGCCTGTGATCCATTACAGTGGGAAGTGCCACATCCTGTCATATCAAAATGCACTCATGACAATGTCATGTGGCATGTACTCATCCTATAAACTGGAGTAAACAAAAAACCATTTCTATGGCAACATTTATATGGTCAGAGCACTCAGATGTATAGTAATTGAAGATTCAGGGCTCTGCCAGCTGTCCCAGCTACAGTGACATATGACATGCCTTAATTTGTTTGTGCATACATGTGTTCATATGTGAGGTCCATATGCATGGGCAGGTGCACACACATGTATGTGTATGTGTATGTGTATGTGTTTGGGGATTCCTAGTTAGGTTTATTATTGCTGTGATAAAACACCATGACCAAACAACTCAGGGAGGAAAGGGTTTCTTTTGCTTATAGTTCCATGTTATAACAGCTCATCATCAAAAGCACTGAGGGCAGGAATTCATGCAGGGTAGGGATCTGGATGCAGAGGCTAATGCAGAAACGCAGAGGGATGCTGCTTGCTGGCTGGTTCACCGTGGTTTGCTCAGTCTGCTTCCTTATAGAACCCAAGACCACCAGCCTAGGGATGGTTCCACCCGTAATGGACAGGGCCCTTCCCCATAACATGCCTCAGCCTCCCCAACAGTGGGATACCAAGCTCACATCACCATGCTCAGACAGTTCAGGGTCTGGGATAACTCAAATCTCCATGCTTATAAGGCAAATACTTCATGGGCTGAGATGTCTGCCAGACCCCTAAGAACCCTAAATTTTTAAATTTTGATGCTACTACCTTTATAAGGAATTCCCTATGTCCAAAGGCCAGGGGCTGGTGTAACTCAAGAGTTACTTACTGGTTAGCCAGTTGCTACTTACTTTTAGCATCTTCAAGCACAGGAGGCAGGAAAGGAAGAGCAAGGATATTCCTGATGTGTTGCCTGAGGCAGAACTTAATGCCCTCGGGATTGTAATATATTCTACCATCCTCCAGAGGCCAACAGTATCCCATGGGATTCCCAAAGCTGGTTTCACTAGTTTATGGAATGGTAGTTATGTGGGATATATTAGTAGTGCACAGTAATGGTAAACCTGGTGGCTTCCCAATGATATCTCCCTCTTTTTGGAATAAAATCAGTGGTCTTCGTTAGCCAGCTCAGCTTACTTGAAGGATCAATTAGTTAGCTCCTCTCTTGTTTGCCTGGACCAAATCAAACTGGGAAGTTTGCTTCATCAGCTTGTTCTAATGGATATGGATTGTTTTCTCTTTAAAAGTCTAAATGCTTCCCTTGCCAATTGGTCACATTCCACATTCCACAGAACACAGAGAACCCCTCCAACTGGTGGATTTTCTATTTCTTTACCTTATTAAAAGAAATGTTCCCAGGATATTGCTCTCTCTCTCTCTCTCTCTCTCTCTCTCTATATATATATATATATATATATATATATATATATACATACATACATATATATATATCTGCTAAGCCAGGGGATCTGTGTGGATACATTTTATCATATCTTGTAAACTCTTGCTATGTTTATGAAGTCAAGATGGGAGGAGCCTGTCTAAACATCTCCATGTACATCAAAGCATAAAAATAGAGGCCATGATGATAAATGTCTCTGGCATTCAGATAGACTGATTTTATAAAGAGGATATTGCAGTTAATCTGGGGATTTGGAGCCTTGTATTAGTCTGAATGTTTTCCCGAGACATCCTCTTCTTCACTTACACGACACTCCCAACCAGATGGTGCATGAAGGATCCTTACTGTGAAGACCATTCCTTTTCATTCTCTCACATCATCTTCCCTGACCCTTATCAAGATGGGGTGGGTGGCTGAAGAGATGGATCAGCTGTTAAGATCGCTGGCTGCTTTTCCAGAGGATGTAACTGGATTCCAAGGACCCACAACATATCCAACAACCTTCTGTAACTACAGGCTCAGAATATCTAATACCCTCTTCTGATCTCTGCAGGCACTGCAAAATGCATGGTACAAAGGCCTATGGGCATTCAAATAGATCCATACACATAAAAATAAATTATTAATTTGGGGGTTAAAAAAAGGATAAGCATGTCATCCACATTTTGAGTTAATGATGCTGTGAAACTGAGTGGTCTAATGTAGATCTGGACAATTAAGCTTGTTGTATTGAATGCATTTAAGGCAAGATTCTTTGTATGTGTTTGTATGTGAATATGTGTGGGCATGCACATGTGTGCATGGGTGTGCAGGGGTGCACATGTGTGGAGAGGTGCAGGCACTTGCGTGAGGGTGCTTTAAGAGGTCATTGGTCTCACCAGTCTCTACCTTGCTTTTTTGAGAAAAGTTTCTCCGTGCACTGGGGCTCATCATGTTAGCTAGCTGGCAAGCCAACGGGGCTCCTATGTTGCTCCCTTCTAGTGCCAGGATTATAAATGCATGCCCCAAGCATCCTTCTCATCCAGGTGCTAGGCACCAAGCTCAGGTTCCCATGCTACACAATCATCACTTCAGGGACTAGGGATCTCCGGAGCCCCAACACAAGATCCTTATCGACTGAACCCTCCTATCATAGACAGGATAACAACACATGTATCGTAGGTTTGTTTTGTTTGGTTTGATTGTTTTTTAAACAAGTCATGCTTTTATCAAATGTAACATAGTTTTTTGTATTTTAATGCAGATACCAAAATTCAAACTTACAAGTCTGAGATGACGCCAAAGGCGAATATAGAATTAGCTAGATTATACAGTGTTTGAGTGCTGTTCTCTTCCAGGACACTATTGATACAGGGTAGGTGGGATAATCAGCGTTGGTGTGGGGTAAAGAGGATATCCCTCCTGCAAGCTATCCCACAGGCATGTATTTTCCCATTCCTGATAAAAGCCCATCTATTTCAGGTGCCGCCTCCTCCCTCCCTCCATTGCTGCTCATTCTCACCTCTCATGCATTTATCCATTTACTCAGCCTTGTTGGCAAACCTGTCATTCATTTGTCAAGGACTTCAGCATAAGGGGCACCGTGCCAGGCAGAACTGGAAACCAGTGGAAGTAAGTCTGATTTATAAGAGGCAGTAATCACACTGTGGGGGACAAAGCCAAGGACTGTAGAATTGTATGATGTATGAGTGCAGCTTAGCAAATGTTTCGGTTGCTTCTATAGAACCTTCTTTTCACATAATTCGGGGTCCACACATACTATCTGACTCACTCCCAAACCTGTAATACAAATTCAGTCCTTGAACTGTCTCTGTACCGCATACAAGCTAAGGGTTATTTTTTTCTTGCTAAATGGCTATCAGGGGCTGGAGAGATGGTTCAGGAGTTAGGACCATCGCCGGCTACTCTTCCATAGGATCCAGGTTTGATTCTCAGTAACCACATGGCAGCTCACAACCATCTATCACTCCAGTTCCAGAGAGCCTGATGCCCTCTTCTGGTCTACTTGGGTATCAGGCAAGCATTCAGTGCACAGATACATATCCAGGCAAAACACCCATACACATAAAATGATTATCACAACTATAGCACTACATGATAGGAAAATTATATACGAATTCAAATTTTATCTAGCACGAATAAGAAAGTGTTTATTACAGTGAAGCCGTACATACCCTCACAATTTCTAGAAAACAGGCCCATATTATCAAAGCAGACAGCTTACCCTCCAAATCAGATAGTTACTGCCTAGCATTTTAAAGAAAACATTATCAACCACTGCTATAATTGATCTTGGAAAAGCATTATGCGTAGATAGGATATCAAGTTCTGTATTTGTAAACACAAATCAATACGGGTTTCTATTTGTCTACCAACATACACGGTAGACTGTAGAGAGATAAAAGAACTAAATCCACTTTCAAGTATGTGAAGCACAGATAAAGAAAGCTCAGTAGTGTGTGGTGGTTTTCTACGACTCTAGGGTTTAGGAACAAAAACATATCCAAAGATCTTAGATACACCCCACCACTGAGATCAGCATAGCCTTGATCCTAGTGAAATAACAGGTCTGGCTTATAGGCAGAGCTTAGAAAGAATTGAGAGAAATGCACAAAGCTAGAAACCAAGATAGCAGGCACAAAGGAAAGGAAATGGGAAATTTAGTGAGAGGATAGAAAGTCCAAGAAGTGATTTACTTTTAGACCCTTAGTTGTAAAGATGGCACAACAGGCAGTAAGAGACTGAGTTCACACAGTAGGCACACTTTCAGATGGACCTACTAGCTGTGATCTGTGCTGAGAGAATTAGTTTTTTAATATTGGAACTTGATGGAAACAACATCTGAAAAGATATGAAGAGGAGGAGGAGGAGAAGGAAGAAGATGAGAAGAAGGAAGAGGAGAAGGAGAGAAGGAGGAAGAGGAAAAAGAGGAGGAAGAAGAGGAGGAAGAAAAGGAGGAAGAAGAAGAGAAGGAGGAGAAGGAGGAGGAGGAGAAGAAAAAGACAACAACAATGACGATGACAACATCCTAATCCTTGCTATCTTTTAAAGGAAATCGAGGTGGTTGAGAGTATCAGCTGCTCTGGCAGAGGACCAGAGTTCAGTTCCCAGCACAACTGCCTGTAGCTCATGCTCTAGCAGATCTGGTACCCTCTTCTGGCCTCCACAGGCACCTGCATTCACATGTCACACATGAGTATGCATATACATGCTCCCCCCACACACACATACACACATATTCACACTTAAAACAATAATCACCAGGGAAACATAAAAATAAATTTGATAAAATTTATTAATTTTAAATTCAAATTCCATATGACCTCTGGGGTAGCTGGAATTCTGATTATTGTCCTTTTCATCTGACACTGGAGGAGGAAGTCAGAAGGAACATGTCTGCACATGACGTTTATTGTGTCTGACAGCTGTTGCTACAAAACAGAGGTGGGTTGACCAAAGCCCCCTGCATGTGCTTTTACAGCCCAAGCTATAAAGAACCCAGACTAAGACTCTTGGTGCCTAAAGCAGAGCTTTCCAAACAGGATAGATATTCTTGTTCTTGATTTATAACGATCAACAAACATATGTCTGTAGGGATTAGATTAATTAGAAGGGATTTTCTGGATAATGTTCAAAGACGATGAAATCCTCTAGGTTTATAGTCCTTTCAAGTTGGAACACTAAATGGTATACCTTGAGGAGGAGTAAAAGAAACTAATTGTGTACCCAGGGGACGGTCATCATTGACCTCTATAGCAAAGGCTGGCTGTGCTCCAGCTTGCCACCAAGAACTAAGAAAATCCCTCTGGGTTCTGGTGGAGTGGGAACTGAATCATGAAAAAAAAACCCAAGGAAAGAAACCAGTTTTGTGAAGCATACGAGACAAGTAGACTTGTGGGGAGGGGCTGTCAGAGGAGGACAGACAGGGTCTTACCAAGTAGCCCTCACTGGCCTGGAACTCACTATGTATATCAGGATGGTCTCAAGTTTAGAGAGCTGCCAGTCTCTGACTCCTAAGTTGTGAGATAAATTCTTTTACCATTTTATATGACATAATGAGAGATTATTTTAAAAAATACATTTCATATATCCAAGGAAAACAGGAGAGGTTTATAACTAGTTATTCTTACTACTTTTACTAAAGTAGAATACAACAGTGGTTAGCCTTAATTCAGTCATGGAATAAGTGTGCAAATGCAGGGAGTTGTTCAGATCTGGGTAGATAAGATACTACACAAGCAGAGAAAGCTTAGAATGCAAGGTACTCTGCAAATGGGATGACATTGTAGGAGCACAGTTTCCTCTTACAGTGTGGGAAGACTGACATCATCCCCTACACTATGGGAAGACTGACTCAATCTCCAAACTGTGAGAAGACTGACACATATCTTCAGGTTCTTCCCACAGTTCAGAGAGCCAACGTATGCCTGCCCTGCTCTGTGATTTAAGGGTTTCCCAAGGGCCCGCTTGCATGAGGAGACCTACCCCCAGTCCGTCTGCCATCAGAATCCATTGGGAGCCTGTGGACATTCCAAGGCAATGGTACTCTTGCTTCTCAGGGACCACACAAGAAATTCCTGGGACCTAAATCCGCTCCTGGTGTGGGATGTAGTTACATGGCAAGATTCTTGGAGAGCATGCAGGAGTTTCTTGGTTTGAACCCCAGCGCCACAGAATTGAGAGATGACGGAGAGATAAATGATAGAAAGACTGATTTATAGAGGACAGAGAAATGATAAAACATACAAATGTTAACTAAACACCTGATAAATATAAAGATGATAGATGAATTATTATTATTGACAAATACGTAATTAATAGAGACAATTAGATAAAAGATGATAGGCAGACATATAGACAAATAAACAGACAAACCGACAGACACATAGGTGACAGAAAGACTGATAGATGATAGAGAAATAAATGTATGAATGATATCTAGAGCTGATCAACATACAGTTGCTAGATGTATGCTATGTCAACAAATACATTAATAATATATAAGTAGATATAGACGATAGTTAAGAGGTGATAGGAAAGTAGACAGACAGGTGATAGATAAATAAGTAGATGATAGATGTGAATTATTTTACCTTGATATTTTCTAAGCATCTGACTTTGAGTTCTTATAGACAAGTAGTATCTTAATGCTTTTAAACAAAGTGCTGTGGAACCCACACTGCAGAATACAGTTCAATGGTTACACTCTTCAATAGTCTCAATTGTTCTTAATTAAGACTGCGCCTCTTCATTACCAAGAAGTGCAAGAAGCATGGCTCTGTCCAAGTTCCTCTAATTTCTGTGAAGAGTGCATGCATGCTCACTTCAAAAGTTTGAAGAGATTTTAATAACACTGCTGACTAGGATGGAGATGAGAGGCGGAAAGCAAAAAACTCATTCCGGTGAAGAAAGGCACTGAGCCTAGAGCTTCATCTGTATCCAGACCCCAACACACACACACACACACACACACACACACACACACACACCACGGGCATGCACATGGTTTGTATATTGCACCAACAGAATGCAGATATTTTATAAGCATTGGTCCCAATAGTCACTTATAAATAAATCCCCTACCTCCCAAACAAGGACAGTTAAAACATTTTATGAGAATTCTCCAGTCTCTGAAATAAAAGTACCACTGACCCCTCCTCCGCTGTCATTATTTATTTTCCCCATACATCATTCATCTTATAAAAACAGAGTAAAAAGGAAATAGCCTATTTTCCCAATCTGCAAGGATGTTTTGAAGACTTTGCCCTTAAAAGAGGGCAGATTTCTCTGCGGTTTCCTTGCCAAGATCGGTTCAATCACTTTCTTGCAATTTTCTGCAAGAAAACACTGCAAGACAAACATCAGTGATCCAGCATCAGGCGACTTTCCCTCCTTGATAATAAATATGTCAGTTTGGAGCCGGCTCACAAAGAATCCAGACAGCCCCGAGCTGGCCTTGTTCCAAGAGAGAAGCATGAGCTACAGAGAAGAGACCCACAGCTCTCTGTCACACGCGGACTTCTGTCTACCCCTACCGTCTGCAGCTTGAAAACAGAAGTGTTGGCTATTAAAGGCTTGTCTTGAGGGCACTGGAGTGAGACGTCTTTGTTAAGTACCATGTACAGTCAACAGAAAGCGTCCTGCGTTGACGGGGGATTGATCCTCTGAAGACTGCATCTCATGTTACACACCGGAGAGTGAACAAGACTTGTGGCCACTCTCTGTCTGATTAGAGATTAAAACTAAAGCATCAGGACAAACAATTCTTTCTGGATGTTATTTCCATACCTTTTCCTAGGGTGCCTGCTATGCTGGTCAACATACAAGCATCTTGTTATCTCATCTTACTTAGTTTTAAAATATGATTCTGATTGAAATCAAATCACATCACTTCTAACCTCCCTTTCCTACCCTCCTTCCCATGTCTCTCTGCCCACCCCTTTCCAGTTGATAGCCTTTTTCTTTATTATCGTTACACACACACAAGTGTGTATGCATATATATAGATATAGATGTAGATATAGATATAGATATAGATATAGAGAGAGAGAGAGAGAGAGAGAGAGATAATAAACATATATATTCACACAAATATATCTGCTGAGTCTGTTTGTGTTGTTTGTGTATATAAGGTTTTACAGCTGACCACTCTGTATTAGACAGAGAAGGCTCACCCTTGGGAGCAGCTATTCTCTTCTTAATAGTAATTAGTTGCTGCAGTTCTGTGGGTGAGACCCACTGAAAATCCCCCCTTCCATGTTATTATGTCCATTGATATTGCCCTTGTTTAAGTTTTGATTATGAAGCCTTTTCTAGGATACTTCGACCAAACTGATTTAGTTTTGTTTGTTTTGTTTCTGTTTTCCAAGGCAAGGTGTCATGTACATAGCCATAGCCAAAGCTAATCATGAACTCCTGACCCGCCTACCTCCACCTCCCTAAGTACTGGGCTACAAACTTTAACCCTCATGCCTGGTTCATGTGGTGCTGGGGGCTGAAGCTAGGGTTTCATGAATGAAGCCCAGAACCAACAAAGCCACCGCATCACAGCCTTCATCTTCCATGTAAGTCACAGTTCTAGGGCTCAGCCGAAAGCTGCAGGGTGGAGCTCCTGACAGGCTTTCCTAAGCTCTCTGAAACTTAGTGACTCAGTAAGTGGAATTTACCTTACAGGAAGAAGGCACTAAGGAACGATTAGGAGGGAACTCCTGGCAGTATTGCTTGGGCAGTACTTGAAGATTGATTTAAATGCCACTGAGAACCTAAAGAAGGCCCAGGCAGAACAAGAGAAAACTGGCCTTAGATGTTCAAAGCATTGCCTGTCTAGAAAAGACATCCCTAAACCACCCTGAAGGGCCAAATATGGAAGCTGACCCAAAGGGCCAGTCCAGACATGCATATGAGGTCCAATAATGATAACTGGGGAATGAGAACTCTGGGGAAAGGAAATAACAATCGTGATAAGAGGGGAAAGTCCAGGGCTGAGTGGGATGGAGGCCCTGGTGTATAGTGATGTTCAAACAAGGCAGGCAGCCTTGTAAAGACAGGTAGAGATCGGACACACACACACCTAGAGCTCTATCAACTCCAGATAAAATGCAATCAATGCTGTCCTGGCAAGATGGCTGTCACAGTTTCTGTCATACAAACATGAGGACCTGAGTTAGAGACCCAGCACCCAAGTAAAAAGGCAGCATTGGTGATCCACATGTGTAATCCTAGGGCTGGGGACGTGGAGGCAGGAGGATCCTTGGAGCTCACTGGCCAGCAACCTAATTGTTGAGCTGCAGGTGAAGGACTTTCAAAACCCAAGGTGGTCAGCCTGTCAAAACTCAAGGTAGTCAGCCTCCAAGGAAGATATTCAAGGTTGACCTCTGACCTCTGGCTTTCACATTCATGTGGACTCACACATACTTGTACATACATTCTCACATGCACATGCACATGCATACTTACAAACTGTGAAATGAAATGTTAAGTTTTTTTCTTCAGTGCTGATGGGAAGCAGAAGGTATGTGTCTACTGATTCATGAAAAGTTACCAGCAGACATGTGTGGGCCCATGACCAGCCCTTGACAGAGAAATTCTTAACCTGTTTCACAAACCTCTCTGGCAACACATTATGCCAGCTGGATTTACATTTTAGTTTTTCTAAGATACAGGCACTAGGCTAAGTGAAAGTACGTAGTCCTTAGCTGGAGCTTTGGTAGAGCAGGGTCACCAGGGACTGCTGGGTCACCAAGTATGAAGAGGAGGCTGACAACGCTTTCGCGACACATCAGGATGCTGGTTTATCACCCAAGAGTACAGTTGTAGAAAACAAAACAAAAATATTTTCTCTCTGTGATTGATGTGGGCTGTGATTTATTCTCTAGTTTCCCATTGAGTTCTGCCTAAGAGTTCTAAACACTGGAAAGAATATTCTAACCAGGGATGGTTACCCTTGTCATCGTGGCTGGTTCTAGAATCACCTTCGGGACAAACATCTGGACATGTCCTGGGAGTTTCTACATGGGGTTAATTGGGGAGGGGAGATACATGCTAATGTGAGTGACAACATCTTAGGAGCCTTAGACTTCATGAAAAGGAGCAGCTAGCTGAACCAGCAGCATCCACCGCTTCCTGATAGCAGACTCTGCATGACAGATGTCTAGGCTGACAGGTGCCTTGACTGACAGGTGCCTAGGTTGACAGGTGTCTGAACTGACAGGTGCCTTGACTGACTGATGCCTAGGTTGGCAGGTGCCTGGAATGACATGTGCTTAGGTTGACAGGTACCTTGACTGGCAGGTGCCCAAGTTGACAGGTGCCTGGACTGAAGGATTCCTAGGTTGACAGGTGTCTAGACTGACAGGTGCCTAGGTTGACAGGTGCCTGGACTGACAGGTGTCTAGGTTGACAGGTGCCTGGCCTGACAGGTGCCTAGGTTGACAGGTGCCTGGACTGACAGGTGTCTTGGCTCCTGCTTTCATACCTTTCCCACCTTGATAGACTGCACCCTCAAAAATTCCCTCCTTAAATTATTTCTGTAAGGTAATTCATCACTGATACAAGTGACCATACTACATTATTAAATATGGCTTAGCCCAGGAAGGTGGGACACCGCTGGGGTCATGGGAATTGTTGATGCTAGTGAACAGAATAATAAGAGTGAATGAGGAAACAGCAAACAATGTTAGTAAAAGATGAAAGAGAAAGATAAGATAGGCAAATTCTGGGAGAGAAAGGCAACATTCATTCTACACAACCAAAAGGTACAGCAGACCATCCTGGTCCCACTGGGTTCGGCAGTCTGAGATGCACCATGGTCATCCGGCAAGGTTTCACAGGGAGGCATCTCCTTGTGGTTAGGGGCAGGGTTTTAACAAGGGTACACTCAGCTTAGCCTCTTAGTCCACCTCGTGGTCCATGACTCTGTCTGGTCTGCCATCTCACTGTAGTCTTTTTTCTCCTCTGAAAACTGGGGAGGACAACCACAGTGCAGCAATGGGAGGGAGACTGCACAGCCCTCAGATGCTGTTGGCTACCGGTAAGTCTTATACAAGTCGAGAATTAAATATGTTGGGTGATTGACGTTCCCTTATGTAATGCTGCCAATAAATCTGTAAGATGCTGTTACTCACAGATCACACTGTATGGAGGGGGAAAATGAGAACTGGTGTTCTAGTAATAATGTCTAAGGATCATGGAACTATGGATTGGCTCTGCTGAGCCAGGAGATTCATTTTCTCTGTGATGTCACCTTGAAGCAGCTTCAAGGCATGGTATGTAAGGTCTCCTTTCAGGTCTGCCTATGGTCACACTTTCTGCACTGGAGTTTTTGTTCCAAGCAACTTGAAGATTTTAGAACCTTACCATTAGAAATTGACTTTATACATCCAATCAGGACTATGGGAAATTGTTAAATCATACCCAGCCATGATGAGAATGTGAAATTTGGAAGAGGCAGCTTTCCCATGAATAGACCAATAAAGTTTCAATTGCATTTACATATCTAAAACAGGTATTAAGAGGACATGTGGTCTTCTGTCATAGAAAGGATGAACGGATGCACCATGTAAGTTTGTGGTACCCACCATCTTGGCTGCTGTGAGATAATTACAATTTAGACATGTTGAAATTTCTTATCTACATGTGAACAAGTGTCAGCTATGTACTGATAGAAAGGTACAAAAATAAAAGTCATGGAAATGACCTTTTGGCAATGATTATGAGAAACTATAGGTTAGATTTTGGGGTGGGCAGGGATTGATACACATAGCTCAAAAATCACATGTGGACCTGTCCAAGACCTGAACAAGATTAAGCCAGCAAGATCAGCCAACATCCTAGCAAATAGTGTTAATTGGACTCAGTGGGTTACAAAAGAAGAGAGTTTGGAAAGGGATGGAGAAATAAAAATGGGAGCTAGGGGAGGTATGATTAATATATATTGTATACACGCATGGATTTGGAAAAAAGAAGTAGTAACACAGAAACTCAAACTCCTGACATGCAAACATGAAGGACAAGACCCTTGGAAAATCCCACTCCCAGAGGACTTGTAGATTCTCAGTAACTCACATGAACTTGGAATATCATATCCCATTAACATTTCCAAGGCTCTGTCCTGAGCAACTTTGAAGGAGTCCTGAGCACAGAGACACAGAAATCCAGGAAGTATTATTACAAAAGATAGAAGTTAGAAGCTGTATAGCAGGAGAAAGCAGAGAGAGAGAGAGAGAGAGAGAGAGAGAGAGAGAGAAAAGAAGAAGAAGAAGAAGAAGAAGAAGAAGAAGAAGAAGAAGAAGAAGAAGAAGAAGTAGAAGAAGAGGAGGAGGAGGAGAGAGGAGAGGAGAGAGAGGAGGGAGGGGAGGAGAGGAGAGGAGAGAAGAGGAGAAGAGAGGACAGGAGAGGAGAGGAGGGGGGAGGAGATAGAGAATGAGAGAATGAGAACAGGAAACTGGAAACAGTTACTCTATGGTGACATGGGGTACAGCTTGAAAGGCTACTTAGAATCAAGAATGAGGGAGAGTGGTACCAGAGTCAGAGACAGAAGCAGATGGGAAATTTACAACCACAGCCAAGAGAGAGGAAGGGAGTGAGGGCAAACCATGAAGTGTGGAATTAGATTTCATGCTATGAGTCCTCAGTGAGGTGGACAATGGTACTTTTCAAAAGAAACTCTCAACACCTCCTGTTCCAAGCTGGAGAGAAGTGTGAAGCCCTAGGATGGGTGGAAGGGAGTGGGAATGGGGCTCCACGTAGGACTCATCCATCAGGATCTCCCCATGACACATTACATGGCTCCTGCCTTAGTGATCTAGTGCAGAGGACACCATCAAAAATGGGACAGACTTGAGCTGTGAATGAAAGTTCCTGGAAAGAATGTCACCTTTCACTGAACGTTCTGCAAAAGCTGATTAACTGACTGCTTAGGGAATCAATAGCCATGGAGGATTTGGAATGATTGAAGCCCAGAGCCAGACTACCCTCAGGCATTTGTAGTCCCTTCATAGTCATTTACTGCCATCCCTATAAGGCTGTGTACATGCATGTGCACCTGTGTGTGCATATGTGTGCATGTGTACATGTGTGTGCATGTGTGTATGTGTGTGCATGTATGTATGTGTGTGCATGTGTGTGTGTATGTGTGTGTGTGCATGTGTGCATTTGTGTGCACGGGTATGCATGTGTGAGTGCACATGTGCATATGTGTATGTGTGTGCATGTACATGTGTGTGCATGTGTGAGTGTGCGTGTGTGTGTGTGTGTGTGTGTGTGTGTGTGTGTATGTTGAAGGCACCCTGAGTGAATATATAAGGGGTGGATGAAGTTCTGAGTGCATATACACTGTTGACATGGGTGAAATACCAGTGCCTCATGGGAAATGGTAAAGTCCCTCCCTAGGGGGAAAGCTCAGAGAAAAGACAAGGCCTTCCTCCTCTCTGAGTGTCAACATTTAGTTTGGGCAAAAACTAGTAACCACAGCTTCCTCCTCCTGGATGGGATTACTGTAACCTTGAGTCTGTTCATCTACAGGGACTTCCCACCCAGACTAGACAACCATCCTCCCCCACCCCCCGGGCGAAGCAGAATGATAGTGTGAAGGTTTAGGGTTGTTGTGTGTTGGTAGCATTCACTGAGAGTGAGTCCAATCCACACCTAGTTTCTGCACGTGTATCCATCCTTCCTTCATTTCCTAACCACCCCAGTGTGGCTCCCAGGACCAAGTATAAGACAAGGCCATAAGCATGGCTCCCAGACGACACAGCCCTACTCAAAAGGGAAGTGCACATAACTTCTTACAGTATCTAGATGACCCACACCCCTTTCTCTGAACATTCACACCCCTCCCCCCAAAGGAGTCGGGACAAGGTTTCTGGTCTCACTGAGCCTAAGAGAAAAGGGGTCAAGGGTGTTCCAAATCAACCAGTGGTGACCCCCTCCCTCTGCTGACTGTAGCGCTGATGTTGTTTACCAAAGCAGTTTCCTGGTTACTGTTCCCTTACACCATACTGCTCTGGCCCCTCCCTCTGACTTCAAAGCACTGCCCATTTGTGATATTAGCGACCGCTGAGATAAAAGCAGAGAGGAAATCAGTTTGTGATGAGAGGACAAGAGAGGGCCTGGCTGGCAGTTGTGCGCACTGCTTTCGTCGTATGTGAGAGGATTGCAGAGGAGAGCAGTTGATTTATTGCACAGTGCGCCAGAGGTGCCTGGCTTTCAGAACAGAGCATCCAACAGGGCTGTCTCTCACCTCTCAGAAGGCTCTGTCTTGGTGCTATAGAGAGTCTAGATTCTTCAAATGTGTGTGTGTGTGTGTGTGTGTGTGTGTGTGTGTGTGTATGCGTGCATGCGTGCATGCGTGTGGTGTGTAAGGTGCAATACTCACGAGAGGACTTTCTGACGACTTGCTACCATACAAAAGTACGTAAACTACCCCTTTGGGTCTGAAGGATTGTATTAGACACCAGGATATCCTAGCTTTTGGTTCTCAGACTTTTAAAAAGCATGAAATTTAATTTTTAGTTCTATCATGGGAACTTAGGAGGAATTAAGATCCTAACTGTGACCTCACATTCCATGGGAAACAGGCCAGTGAAGCAAGCACACACTTCTTAGTCAGCTCCATCGCAGGAGCAAATGCTAGAAACCCCAGAGCCAAAACAAAGGGAGCCGAAGAAAGCAAAACAAAACACTGTGCTCCAACTGTGAGGTCCAAGAGGATGTGGACTCCAGATGTCTCGGGTTAGCGGTTGGCAAGAATGCATTTATCCCACCGCAGCCCATCTCCGTAAGAGGCTTCTCTATCAAGTGACTTCTTGACGGTAACATAGAGACCATCAAATCAGGTTGCCTCTGTTACAAATGCAACCGCCTGACAAAATTTTTCCTGTATTTTAACATTGTATTTTATTTAATTATGTTATTATTATACATTTTATAATATTATGTTATAATACTAATTACATTATTATATATTATTATATTATATTATATATTACTATATAAATAATATATTATATATATCAATTATATATTACATTATATTAATTTTTAATGTTCAAATTAAGGAAAACATTTTTTAAACCATGGAATAGATTTTACAACTGATGAACACCTGTATTACTGTCATGGTTTCAATGTGGAATGTTCCCCACAGATTTGTGTGTGATTACATAGTCCTCAGTCGGTGGTGTATATTTGGGAGGTTGCAGAATCTTTAGAAGGCGGGGTCTAGCAGGAGGAAGTAGGTCATTAGGGGCTAGCCTTGAAGCCTATGGTCCACCCTGATCCCTGCTTGTTCTCTGCAGTTTGATATGTCCAGATGTGAACCAGCTGTTGCCACCTCTGATCCATTCCTGTCCTGTCATCTCCCTCACCATCACAGATCACATCCATTTAAGGCATGAGCCCAAATAAATCTTTCCATAAGTCATTTCAGCAAGGTATTCTGTCATAGCAACAAGAAAGTTAATTCTCACAACAACTATTTTAAAGTCCCCTTCTATCCCGCCTGTCAACCATTAAGAATCATTGTCTCTCAGGTGCTTTTCACCTACGATGCTGGCTCGTCAGCTTGCTGCTTTCTCTCCTCAAATATCCAATGAACGGGACCCAAGATGCAGCTACCACGCATTCAACGTCCCTGGCTGAGAGAGTCCTTCATGCACAAGATGCCTACTATAGGTTGAACATGGAAGCTAAGACCAAGAGATGCCATCAGGGGTCCAAAGTCACAGCCAGGAAGTGCAGGGGCCGCCACCTGACCCAAGCTTTGCCACCAGACTCTCTAGGCTCTTGGCTTGTCCTCAGTTGGCTGACATTCACACACCATAATGAAATGCATCTTTTATTTAGACATTAGTTCCAAACATGTCCCCATTTTGTCAGTGTCAGTCTATGGCAGGCCATCTAATATGACAGTGGCACACTCCATATTAGTACCGGAACCTTCCAACTGTGTGGACAGGAGCAAACTACCCCTCCCTCGCTGAAGCTTCTTGGATGAAGTTAGATTTATCTGTCTCTAGAGACACCGTTTCCCTTCCACCCCTATGTCCACAGGCTTCCCAAATCTCCATCTATCAAGAGTTTTCCTCTCTCCATGTATGAAAACCCTATCCACTGAAGTTTCACTTTGGAAACTGGTATATTCTTCTAGAAGATAATTGGGCAAAACACACCAAAAGGGCCAAAGCACTTTGATGCAATAGTAATTGCTTAGAATGCACCTTAGGACAATCAAGATGCACACGTGAAATTAAATAAACACATGCATGCTCCAGTGGTGGATTTAATAGTAAAACAACTGGAATGTCCTCACTATAACACGGCAGGGTACTGGGTAAGTCACAATTAACTGTTTCATGAAATTATGTACAGTTATGGTTCCGTTCTGAGGGAGAATGTCAAGGGGCCCTGACACTGACCCAGAGCTGTGGGGCTTAGAAACTCATCCCGCTTCCTTGGAGGCATGACCATGGTCTCTGAGGCCTTCGTCTATCTTGATCATTGTTCAGGCCAAGGCCAAGGTCAAGGGTAGGAGGCTCTGGGAAGCAAACTGAACAAGGAATGGACTGTTGTCACCACACTGATGACCTTGTCAAGGACACGAGGATCAAGTCACAGGTGAAGGTCTGTCTTTTCTGCTGTCCGTCAAAGAGTCTACTATTAGTGCCTTTCCTGGAGAGTCCCTTAAGGATGAGACACTGATAAACATGCTGGGGTAGCCATAAGCCAATGATGGCTAGTGGGCTAGGTCCAAGGCTGTTGTCACCACAGAGGGCCACAGGTCATGCCGGGATGGGTGCTATGTGCTCTGGGGAAGTAGCCCCTGCTATTCTAGTTGAATGGGACAACATCTTATCTGCGATCTCCATGGCTCCTATGTAGAGAGGGGAATACGACTGGAAACTCCTTACCTTCAGTTTGTGCCATTCAGATAAGAGACTCCCGGCCAGGCAGTGGCAGCACATGCCTTTAATCCCAGCACTTTGGAGGCAGAGGCAGGCAGATTTCTGAGTTCAAGGCCAGCCTGGTCTAGAGTGAGTTCCAGGACAGCCAGGGCTATACAGAGAAACCCTGCTTGTCTCAAAAACCCAAAGAGAGAGAGAGAGAGAGAGAGAGAGAGAGAGAGAGAGAGAGAGAGAGACAGACTGACTGACTGACTGACTGACTACCATGGTTTGTTGCTGGAATGCCTCATTGCATAATCTCAGCTCTTGTGCCCAAGAATCTGCTACTGCTGGCTAGCACTGATGACGGAGGCATATCAGCCAGTGGCTGCATTGATACCCCAGGAGTTCTTGCTAAGACCACCTTTGATGCCATATTCAGGATCTATAGCTACCTGACCCCTGACCTCTTGAATAAGACCAAGTCTCTCACCAGCTATCTCATTAAACCCTGGCCATAGTATTTTGCAGAAGATACACACTCCAGCTATTGTGACCACACAGAATTTTTAATACCAGAAAATGCAATTGAAACAAGCCTGTCTAAAATTAGCCTCAACAACAGCACTAGAGGTGGGTACTAAATAAAAGAGGTACCAGTTATAAAACTGCATACACACACACACTGACCCACCTCCTTCCTGCTTTTTGCTCCAGGAAACTTGGTGTGCACAAGCCTATGTAACACAAACACACACACACACACACACACACACACACACACACACACCATTGATAGCTGTATCCTGGTTGATTTAGGTCAGTGGAAATCCTGTGCATGTGTGCATGAGAGCTGAACCAGGAAGTGTCCAGGTATTTGTCCTCTGGGTCATCTCCCCAAGAGGCTCAGTAGGCTGCTTCAACTATCTGATGGCAGACTCTGCGTACTCTAGACGGCTCCTCTCCTCCACCCCTCCCCTCCCCTTGGTTCTTTTCATTGGTCTTTTTCAGCAGGCCCGGGCTGGTAACAGCTCCCTCACCATTGCTAGCCCCCTTATCTCCAATACCCATGTGGATCACCTGCCTATAATAATCTGACTTGGCCATCTGTTTCCCATCAGAACCTCAATTGACACAATAAAAATATAAACACACTTATGCATTAGAGGGAAGAAAAGCTGACCACAACATGCTCAGAAAAAAATAATGGAACCAACAAAAGGTGACCCCACTGGGGAGTGGGACTGGGGTGATTTGGGTAGATTTTTTTTCTTGTTATGCTTTTCTGTGCTTCCTGTTTTGATATCATCAATGCATAATAGTTGTAGAGTCTGAAACAACCACAGGCATCATGCCCTAGCAGATCTAACTTGTGACAAGTCTTCGCACTTTGCTAAGGCTTTTGGTGACCACGACTTGCTCAGGTAATTCGTTTGGAACAAGACCTTTCCAGCTTCATCTACATACTGACACTCATAACTTCCTGGTACTGAAGCTGTGTGCATTTATTTATTTATTTTTTTCAAAAATGCACACATTCATCTGTATGGAATCTTCTAGAAGATTTAAACCACCACCAGTTTCATATACAGGCTTCTCCTTTTTCCTTTTCTTTTCATGTTTATGTGTTGGTGGTATGTGTAAGAGATATTTATGCATATGTGTTCTCGGGGGTATGTGGATACATGTATATGCTCCTACATGTGGAGACTTGAGGCCAATATTAGAAGTCTTCCAGAGTCTTTCTCCACCCTATTCATTGAGCCATGGTTTCTCAGTTGACTGCAGACCTCACCGACATGGCTAGCCTGGCTACAGCTTGCCCCGAGGACCCCTAGATCAGCCCTCCTCACTCCGGAATCAGAGGTGGACCACCAAACTTATCTGGCAGTTACATGGAATCTGGGGATTTGAACTCCCATCCTCAGGGCTGCTTAGCGAGTTCTTTAACTCATTCCTCAACCCAGAGCTTTTCTTTCTTAAGGAGAAAAGTCTCCCAGAGGGCAGAGAGCATGCTCAATCCTCTCAGTACCCTGCCCCCATCTCTATTACACAACAGACAATCGATAAGAAAGGATAGGGCAGGTGAGATCCGTGGGATTTAAGACCTCATGTCTGTCATTTCAGCTTCCTTCCTATCAACTCTCCTGTATGAGCAATAAAGGTGAATTACTGGAATTGACTTTCTCTAGAGATCCACCTTCCTGTGAAAGTACAAATTAAAAATGAAAAGTCTCCAGGCAAGAGGTCTGAGGGAGTGGTGGGGACCACAGAGGCAGGAAAAGCCCACGAGAAAGCGAGCACATGCCCTCCATCATTGCCGGGTGGCAAGTGTCCCAAATGTACTTTTTATTACTAAAAACAAATGTAGAGACTTGGTTTCGGACTCCTAAAATTCATCATTGAGGGAGGGAATAGCATTGCAATCAATCTGAGCTAAATGGGTCAGAATTATTCATTGTGGAAGAAAAAGCAGCCAGTCCAGGATCGGCCTTATAGAAGAACACCAGTTGTGACCAGATCTCTATGTCTCTGCTGTTTTCCCCACCCTTCCCCCTCGTGTGGTGCAAACACTAGGCAGGCAGTGTAATTTAGGCATTTGAATAGTCACCAACTGTGATCTTATTTAAACAAACCAGCCAACCAAGCCCTCTTGAGGAGAGTTGGGAATGTAGCTCAGTCCTCAGATGCTTGCCTAGCATGGAGGAAGCCTAGGGTTGATGTTCAGCGCCACAGAAACTGGATGTATTCCAAGCAAGGTCATTCTTGGCAACACAGGGTTCAATGCCAACCTCTGATGCATGAAAGTCTGTCAAAAAACAAAATGAAAACAAAAACAGAGAAAAAAAAAAAGACCGAAACAAAACCCAGAGGCTGAGACTGGGGCTGGGGACATATTCAGTCAGTGGAGTGTTACCATGCAAGCAGGAGGCTTGAGGATGGAAGTGCTGATCATCAGCCACCAGGTGAAAACCAGGCATTGCTATGAACACCTGCAATCCTCACACTCGAGAGACAGGGACAGGCACATCCCTGAAGCTCGGTGGCCAGCAGCCAGCCCAGTCAAATAAGCAAAGTCCAGGAACAGGAAGAGACCCTTCTTCAAATCAATCAATCAATCAATCAATCAATCAATCAATAGTGGAAGACACCTGGACCTGGCATCAACCACATGCATGCACATGCACATATGCATATATATGTTTCTGCATGTGCAAGCACACACACACACAGATGAACAGGCACACACATGCAACATGGGCACAGGAGTAAAAGTAAAAGGGACAAGTTCTCCTCAAGTTTGATCTTCCTTTGAGAGACACCTCTGCTGGGATTGTCCACTTCTGGGCATCTTCATATTGTTGGGTGCTTCACTCCATCCCCTTGTCAATGGGGACTTGGAAACCACAAGGCTAACAGTTGAAGTCAAGGCACACGAGTCACCAGGTGGAGCCTGTGCCCCCACTGAGGCCAGCCCCCTAGCAGAGCAGAGCGAGCTAAGCAGAGAGAAAGCAGCACACCCAATAATTTTTACTGACTTTGGTGATAAAAAAAAAAAAAAAAAGGAGGGACAATCTGTCCACAACTCCTCCAAGAAGTTCTGGGTCATCTTGCTGTCTCATAAAAGTTTATTTTATGGCCATCCAAATTTACAGACTCCTGTCTGGGTCTCAGTCTATCATCTATCATCCAATCGCCTTTCAGTTTTTCCCAGACTACTGCCGTTCAACCTGCTTCTACAAGGCATCTGTTTCTTACATCATGACTATGGAGAGAAGAAAGACTTGGGACAAGGGTCAAGGATTGCAAATATCCAGATAAGACCAGAACTCCAGTCAATAGTCTGAAGGCAGCGTGACTGATGATATTTGGATTTCACACATTTATCATTAATTCTGTTCCTGATCTGGAGACATTCACGGCCCATGGAAAACATAATGCGCATAGATTTTTCCATCAGAGGCTTTCCCCCACATTCCTAGCTCCTGACAAACAAAAAGGTAAAGCAGAGAACAAAGCTTGCATTTATTCTCTTTTCTGATGAGCTGAAGGAAAGAATATTGGTCAACCACATTGTCACTTGTACTGACCTTCCACAGAAGGCATTAAAAGATGAGAGCATTCACACCGTTCTCAAGACATACGCGTGGATGTAGATGAGCAGCCTCAAGAGCAATCTGCAATGTGACCCAGTGACCTGCTTCCTGGAATTCCTTTTCTTAAATAATCATTGCTATAGTGAATGGTTTATATGTGAAGATAGTTGTCTGCATAAAAGATATTCTAAAAGGAAAAGGTAAACTTCACATGTAGTGACACAGAAAGCCGATGAGGTACGCTGTAACATGGGCCACTGTCTTGTGCAAGAATTGGGTTTGTTTTCTTTTCTTTTTGGGGGGAGGGGTATTTTCTAATACTTCTTAATGGCACAAAGAAATGCTAGCAATGAAACAGTAACTAAGAAAGCACGTATGCTTTCAAATAATGTGATGGTCACAGAATAACAAAAGTATATGGAGAAAATTTATTAGGATTATAACCAAGGGATGGAATAGGAAATAACAGGCTTTGCTTTGTGAGGCAGGCAGACAGAAGACAGACAGACAGGCAGACAGACAGAGATCCAGGTAAGCTTTAAATCTCCCCTGAAGCATTAGTGCAGGTGAGTAGGGAGAAACTGATCTCTTAGTCCAGAGCAAAGATGGAGTCTTCTCTCCATTTTCAAAGAGTTTTCAACTTTTATATATTTATTTATATAATTTCTTTGACAAGTTCCTCACATTTTATTTTTTTAAAGATTTATTTATTATTATATGTAAGTACACTGTAGCTGTTTCCAGACACCGCAGAAAAGGGCATCAAATCTCATTAAGGATGGTTGTGAGCCACCATGTGGTTGCTGGGATTTGAACTCAGGACCTTCGGAAGAACAATCAGTGCTCTTAACCATTTGCACCAGACCTTCAAAACAAAGACACACAGAAAAGCATACAGAGAGAAAGAGGAAGGAAGGCATGGAGCAGGGAAGGGAGGGAGACAGAGAGGGAAGGAGAGGAGAAGGGAGGGAGGCAGGGAGGGAAGGAGGAGGGGAGAGAGAGAGAGTCCTTCAGAACTCACTAAATTCATCCTGTGCTCACTAAGTCTTGCGGAATGGTAGCCAGGGTGTGGCTGGTAGTCTTAAATCTGTTGCAGAAAGACTACAAGGAACAATCAAAACAGCCACACCCATACAAACTTTAAGATTTATGTATCTTATGTTTTGTATATGAATGTTCTTCCTGCATGTATATCTGTGTACCACACTCACACACTGCTGTCTGCTGAGGCCAGAAGAGGGCACTGGATTTCCTGGTAGTGGAGTTACAGACAGTCGTGAGCTGACCTATGGGGTCTGGAAACCCGGATCCTCTGGAAGAGCAGCCAGTGCTCTCTGCTGCTGAGACATCTCTAGAGTCCTAGAAAAGAATATTTCATTGATTTCATTGTATTACAAAGGCCCTGTTCCCATAACACCTTCTCTGCTGCAGATGCAGGAACTGTGAAGTGCCATGAGTTTAGTGTTACTACACAGAGTGGGGATGCTGGATTCTAAGAGTGAGGAAGGCCTGGCACTAGAGTTCTGTCGTGGGGTTATTAGCAGAAGGACGGGTAGTGAAGTGTGTTGCACCCATAGAATAGTGTATTACACAGTCATAAAAAGACTACCACCATGACATTTTCAAGTAAATAAGTGAAGTGATGTCATCAAGTTAAGGAAAATAAAACCAACTCAGAAATGACAAATACTTAATGTTTTCTCTCATGCCAACTTTAGATTAAAAAAAATCTAAAAGTCATAAAAGTAGACCTAGGGGATGATGGGTTGGTAGAATCCTAACCTAGCATTCACACAGCTCTATGTTTCAATCCCAGTAGAGCATAAATCCAAAGATGTGTAATCCAAGTATTAGGGAGGCAGAAAAAGTAAAGTTGAGAGTTCAAGATCATTCTCAGCTATATAAATTGTTGGGGGCTAGCCTGAGCTACAAGGAGATCCTGCCTCAAAACAACAATAGCTACAAAGAAGAGCCATATTGAGAAGGATGGAGGAGGAGGAGGCCCCAGCGTGGGCAGAAACGACAACAAGAGGATGATGGCGAATGAGTATGCCCAACACAGGAAATGCAGGCCAGGAAAATGTCACAATGGAGGTTTGTATTGTGTGTAATTAATATGCACTAGTAAACATAACGATGGGACGAATTCAGGCTTGTATCAGTCAAGAATACCACATATGGCCTATAGACTTCTGAGTGTAATCATGTCTTAAATACTAAAAGGTTTTCACTCACATTGCATGTAAAATCAACATTGAGGAATTTGAAATCTCCCACTGGCACAGCTAGATGAGATTAGTTTATACTTGGATTCATTTGTTCAAGAGTATTGAGTAACGACAAGATGTGAATTCTTTTAGAAATCCAAATCACGCTTCCAAATCCAGCCTCGTACTATACCAACCTACACAGGACTTGACTCCCTAGGGTGCCAGTCAACAATGAGATTGTCCCTGCACAGCCACAGCAGCAGGATTCTGATGGCTCTTCCCTTGGTAGGGTCAAGAAGGTAGATTATTAGCACTCTTCTAGTGATGTCTATGCCCTACTTTTGAAACTTGTGATTTGGACACACTTACACACAATGCCCAATAAGAAGCAAAAATTCCGGGATACTGATTCCCCCAGAAGTTCTTTTACTGTTGATGATAGTTTTAGCTAGCCTGGGTTTTTTGTTATTCCAGATGAATTCGAGAATGTCTAACTCTATGAAGAACTGAGTTGGGATTTTAATGGGGATTGCGTTGAATCTGTATATTGCTTTTGGCAAGATTGCCATTTTAACTATATTAATTCTGCCAACCCACGAGCATGGAAGATTTTTCCATTTTCTGAGGTCTTCTTTCATTTCCTTCTTCAGAGACCTGAAGTTTTTGTCATATAAATCTTTCACTTGTTTGGTTAGAGTCACACCATCATACTTTATATTGTTTGTGGCTATTGTGAAGGGTGTCATTTCCCTAATTTCTTTCTCAGTCTTCTTATCCTTTGAGTATATAGGAAGGCTACTGAGTTGCTTGAGTTGATTTTATAACCAGCCACTTTCCTGAAGTTGTTTTTCAGTTGTAGGAGTTCTCTGATGGAGTTTTTTGGGTCATTTAAGTATACTATCATATCATCTGCGAATAGTGATAGCTTGACTTCTTCCTTTCCAATTTGTATCCCTTTGACTTCCTTATGTTGTCGAATTGCTCTAGCTAGTACCTCAAGTACTATATTGAAGAGATATGGTGAGAGGGGGCAGCCTTGTCTAGTCCTTGATTTTAGTGGGATTGCTTCAAGTTTCTCTCCGTTTACTTGGATGTTGGCTACCAGTCTGCTGTAAATTGCTTTTACTATGTTTAGGTATGGGCCTTGAATTCCTGTTCTTTCTAAGACTTTTAGCATGAAAGGCTGCTGAATTTTGTCAAATGTTTTTTCAGCATCCAATGAGATGACCATGTGGTTTTTTTTCTTTGAGTTTGTTTATGTAGTGGATTACATTGATGGGTTTCCATATATTGAACCGCCCCTGCATCCCTGGGATGAAGCCAACTTGATCATGGTGAATGATCGTTTTTATGTGTTCTTGGATTCAGTTGGCAAGAATTTTATTGAGTATTTTTGCATACATGTTCATAAGGGAGATTGGTCTGAAGTTCTCTTTCTTAGTTGGATCTTTGTGTGGTTTTGGTATCAGGGTAATTGTGGCTTTGTAGAATGAGTTGGGTAGTGTTCCTTCTGTTTCTATTTTGTGGAATAGTTTAAAGAGTATTGGTAACTGCATGGTATTGGTACAGTGACAGGGAGGTAGATCAGTGGAATAGGAAAACATCCAGTGGAAAAAAGATAGCCTTTTCAACAAATGGTGCTGGCTCAACTGGAGGTCAACATGCAAAAGAATGAGAACTAATCCACTCTTATCTCCTTGTACTAAGCTCAACTCCAAGTGGATCAAGGACCTCCACATAAAACCAGACACACTAAAATTAATAGAAAAGAAACTGGGGAAGACACTTGAGGACATTGGCTCAGGGGGAAACTTCCTGAACAGAACACCAATAGCTTATGCTCCAAGATCAAGAATAGACAAATGGGACCTCATAAAATTACAAAGTTTCTGTAAGGCAAAAGACACTGTCAAAAGGACAAATCAGCAACCAATAAATTGGGAAAAATCTTCACCAACCCTGCATCTGACAAAGGGCTAATATCCAATGTATACAAAGAACTCAAGAAGTTAGACCCCAGAAAACCAAATAACCCTATCAAAAATGGGGTACAGAGCTAAACAAAGACTTTTCACCTGAAGAAATTCAGATGGCTGAGAAACACCTTAAAAAATGTTCAACATCATTAGTCATTAGAGAAATGCAAATCAAAACAACCCTGAGATTTCACCTCACACCAGTCAGAATGGCTAAGATTAAAAACTCAGGAGACATCAAGTGTTGGTGAGGATGTGGAGAAAAAGGAACACTCCTCCACTGCTGGTGGGACTGCAAGCTGGTACAACCACTCTGGAAATCAGTCTGGCGGTTCCTCAGAAAACTGGACATGATACTTCCAGAGGACCCAGCCATACCACTCCTGGGCATATACCCAGAAGATTCCTCAGCATGCAATAAGGATACATGCTCTACTATGTTCATAGCAGCCTTATTTATAATAGCCAGAAGCTGGAAAGAACCCAGGTGTCCCTCAACGGAGGAATGGATACAAAAAATGTGGTATATATACACAATGGAGTACTATTCAGCCATTAGAAAAAATGAATTCATGAAATTCTTAGAGAAATGGATGGAGCTGGAGAACATCATACTAAGTGAGGTAACCCAGTCTCAAAATACCCATGGTATGCACTCACTGATAAGTGGATATTAGCCTAGAATCTTGGGACACCAAAGACACAATCCACATACCAAATGATGTCTGACAAAAAGGAAGGAGTGGACCCTGGTGCTGGAAAGGATCAAAGCATCAGTGTAGGGGAATACCAGAACAGGGAAGTGGGAAGTGGTCGATGGGGGAACAGGGGGCAGGGGGGTGAGGGAAAATGGCATGTGGGACCTTTTGGGGACAGGGAACCAGAAAAAGGGAAATGAAATGTAAATATAGAATATATCCAATAAAAAATTTAAAAAAAGAATATACCTAGTAAAAAATTACTTCTCAAAAAAAAAAAAAAAAGCAAAAATTCACAGGCTATCAAAGGAATCGTGGAGCACAGGAATCAGGAACATTGGAACAACTACCTTACTGCTTCCTTCTTGCTTTAACCTGGATATCTCAAAGGTGTTTATGCCTAAGTATCTACAAAGTTAATTGATGGTAGGTCAGCAAAGTCACGGACAGGAAAGCTTCAACCTCTTTAAAACAAGGAAGCTAGGCCACTACATCCATTGCTGGATGCTGTATGTGTGAAACAACCGAAAATAAGCATTTTATGCTAATTCAGACAAGTGGAGTGGAGTATCCTGAGGCAGACCTTTTTGACAGCCACAAATTTAAAGCCACAGAGAAGATACTGCCTTTTCCAGAGTGGGTAAAAATAGGAGATGCTACATTGAATTTCAGAGGAGCTAGCCTCGCATCTTAGAGAAGCAAATAATCAATATTTAGTTTAGAAAGTAAGAGGAGGTACCAGTTATTGAGAGTTTGTAGTCAGTATATTCAGTAAATAAGTGGCATATTGAGAACTGAATTATTTCAATTATCCTCTAACCTGAAAGGCCATGTAGTCTTAACTCCATTGAAAGTAGGGTGTGTATGTGTGTAAAGACCACGGATTAATAATCTACCATATAAGCCAAAGCTATTGTTTAAAAACAGAAAGGATATTTATTCCTCAAATAGGCAAAATCAACAACAAAAATATCAGACCCAGTCAGTTGGGGAATACAGTGAAAGGATCCTGTTGAGAGAGACCATCGCCAGGGTTCTTCTGGTCTCCATGATTCCACTGCTGCTGATCAAGACTATAGACTCATAGTGGGCTAATAGGAGAGGGGCCCTGAAAACTCATCCTGCACAGAGGGCTGCAAGGGAGACACCAGGCCCCCAGCTGAGGCCATGCATGAGCAGTGTTTCTCCTCTTACTCCCCTTCCCTAAGGACCTTCCTTCTAGTCTTGTCCATATAAACTGACTATGCTGAAGGGAACTGGGAGGGAGGTAGTCTGCTCTAGTACTTGATCCATAACCACCCTGGAGATGGAGACAGGCAGAGCCCTGGGGTCTACTGGTCACTAAAGGTAGAGTAATCAGCAAGAGTCCCAGGCCCCTGAGAGTCCATGTCTCAAACAAGGTAGGACACGTCCTCATGTCATTAGAATGGCATCCAAGATGTCCTTGACTTCTGTGTACACACACATGTAACTGCATGTTGTCACACACACACACACACACACACACACACACACACAAGTATGTTGGGAAAGGTCACATCTGCAGTTTGTTGTATAATCTTTTCTCATCACAGATGCATTTGACTTAGGAAATACTCGGAGCAACCTGACGTGATTCATCTTTAAAATAGGTCTAGCACACACTATCTGTATCTTTGCTTCTGTATGCTCCATTTAAAAAATTTTAATTATGTGTATATGTCTGTGTGCAGCTATGTGCATATGAGCGCAGTACCCTCATGGCCAGTAGGGCGTCAGATCCACTAGAGCTGGAGCTACATGCAGTTGGGAGAACCAAACCCAGGCCCTCTGCAGGAGCTCCAGCCCTCAGCCACTGGCCCATCTCTCCAGCCTTGTGTGCAGCAATCCTCAGACACATGTCAATTTTACCCCAGGGTCACTTCCTGTTCCTGTGACGTCAGTTCAACCACGCCCCCATGCAGGCGCCCCTGAGTCTCTGCTTTTCTTTTTTCTTTTCTTCCTCTTTTATGTATGTATGTATGTTTCTAGCATCTTCATGTATAGAGTAAAAGATTCGAGTCCCCATCTCATTCGTGCTGCCTGCAATCCATAAGGAGTTGCGTGCACTACTTAACATGCTGAGTTGGCAGTTTGTCACCTGTGAGGATGGGCATATCTCGCGCACATATTGCTGTGAGAATTGAACCTAGGTGAAATGTTCCCCTCATTGGTTAGTGCATTGGGTATTCAAAAGTACAAATGACTGTTCTCTTGCCCCCCTTCCCTGAATGTTAATCTAGGATGTCTACCGGCCTCGGATTGTACTCCACAGTGAGCTACCATCTTTAGTCTTTGTTTGCCCGTTTGTTTTCATACCTCGGAAAATCCCCCGGTGCTCCTGCAGTTTTGACTTTTTAAATTTCATTTCTGTTTGAGTGTTCTCCTATTGTTCTCTCTGTCTTTAGAAAGGAAAAGCAGGGAGGGAGAAAGACAGAACAATCCAGCTGGAGTGTTTCTCCTGTTTCCTTTGTTCCGATGCCCTCTCCTTCCACATTTGCTTAAGACCGACTCCATTCGCTGGGTTCCCATGACAGGTGTTGCCGCCACCAGAGACATTCGTGGAGAAATGGGGCATGCTCTTTGTTTTACTGGCAAGAATCTACAAAACCTTCCATACAGTAATTAAATCCAGTTCCAGTTACTGACAGGGATAGGTTTGAGATTACCACTCAGTCATTACAAAACACACACGAAAAAGCATTAGAACCTTAAATTTAATAAATTTAATTTCAAGAATTTCACACATGAATGCTGCATTTATATCATTTCCTCCCATCCCTCTCCCCCTCCGGCTTCTCGCACACCCCATCCCTCACTCCTCACATTCATGACTTTTTTTAATTCTTCTTTCTCTCTCTCTGTCTCTCTCTGTCTCTCTCTGTCTCTGTCTCTCTCTCTCTCTCTCTCTCTCTCTCTCTCTGTCTCTCTCTCTCTCTCTCTCTCTCTCTCTCTCTCACACACACACACACACACACACACACACACACACACACACACCCTATTAAACCAAGGACCACCTAAGAGGGGTCTTGTCCCCTGAGAAGACGGATCTCTCAGCAGCCTCTGGCCACATGCAGCTTTTCATCCAGGGGTGGAGCCTTGTGAAAATTCCCCTGTCGAGGTTGGCATGCAGCTGCTGCTGTCATTACTATAGGCCCTGCTTAGGCAGCTGTACCACTGCGATTTCATGGATGAAGTGTTCCTGATATGTCTAAGAAGCGCCATCTAGCAGAGTGGCCTTGTCTTCCTCTGGTTGCTACACACTTTACAAACTGTCCCTGCCACAATTTTCCCTGAGTCTTAGGTGCAGGGGTTGATTGTGGAGCGTCCTCTGGGGCTAAGCATACCACTTCTGTGGATTTTGGCCAGTTGTAGATTTCCCAGAAAGAGGCTCCATTCATGAGAGGTGAGACCTCTATATCCCTTAAAATGCGTTCTCATCTATATCCCTTAAAATGAGTGAGTGTGTGTGTGTGTGTGTGTGTGTGTGTGCGTGTGGTATGTGTGCTCTCTGTGTATTGTGTGTATTGTATGTGTATTATGTGTGTGTGTTCTATGTATGGTGTTGTATGTGTGTGGTATGTGCTCTCTCTGTGTATATTGTATGTGTTTTATGTGTGTTCTGTGTGTGTGTGTGTGTGTGTGTGTGTAGGCCAGAGGTCTACTGGGAAGAGTCAGTTCTCTCCATCCATCAGGTCCTCAGGATTGAACACAAATCCTTAAGTTTGATGGAAAGCGCCTTTCCTCTCTGAGCCCACTTCTCAGCCACATTTCTTTTTGTTATTTTACATAGCTCCTCTGCTCCAGGAAAAGGTCTAAGATTTCAGAGCCCTTCCTTCTTAGTCACAGGATCCCAAGCCTCCAGGATACATATAAATCAGTTTAAAATTTACACTGTTGGACCATAGGGATTAAAAAAGGGTCGTGGAGACTGAAGAGATGGGGGCAGGGGGCTGGTGGGAAGGCTAAGGGTGTGTCAGGGACACTGATTTGAAAGAAGGAAAAGTGGAGAGGTTCAAGAGCAGAGTCCAGCGTTGAGATCGGTAAGCAAACAAGCAAACAAACACAAATTGTTTTTACTATCTATGAAATAACACGCTTCAAGGTAAGAGGCTCACGAAGCTTTATTAGCACCCACGTTACTGATACCAAGAGCCACAGCCCAGCCTCGGTTCTTAGATTCCTCACCCTAGGTAAAGTCTTCAGCAGAATCAATCTGTAGCCATTAACACGGTGTAAAGCACACTTGTCCGCCACTGAGATCCATGGCAGCCTTGAGAATATCACTGCCCTACGTCAACACAACAGGCCTCCCCTGCACTAGTCATCTCTACGGAGGCAGCTTCATGCCAAAGCAGGGTCACTCAGAGAGTAAACATCTTTTAAAATTTGCCTCAGATCTTTTTTAGCGGTGTGTATACACATATTCAATTAGGCTGGATTGGCTTAAACAACTGGCCTGCCAAGATCCACCTGCCCTAGACCTCTAGCAGGCTTGGGGTTTGTGGGAAGCAAGGTCGGAGAGGAGCAACTTCCATCCTGTTTGTCAAAGCTAAGGACAGCGGAGCTAGACAGGAGGGCTTGAGGAAGTCTGGGGTTGGAAGGGTGACTTGGTAGTATCCCCAAGGTCAGATGCATGAATGCAGCTAAAATGTGTGTATATGTGAGAGTGTGTGTGTGTGTGTGTGTGTGTGGTATGTGTGCCTCTGTGTTGTATGTGTGGTGTGTGTGCATGTGTGTGTGTGTGTGTGTGTGGTATGTGTGCTTCTGTGTGTGTGTGTTGTATGTGTGGTGTGTACTTGCACGTGGTATGTGTGTCTGTGTGTGTGTTGTGCATACGTGTTGTATGTGTGTGTGTTATGGTATGCATTACACACATGTTATGGTGTGTGTTACAGTGTGTAAATACATGTAGACACATGTGAATATGTGTGCCTGTGTATGCAGAGGCCAGGGACTGATGTCTGGGTCTTCGACTCCCTACACTATGCTTTGGGGCATGGTCTCTCACTGACCCTGGAGCTCATCGATTAGGCTAGACTGGCTCTCCGCGAAGCTCCAGGAATCCTCTTCATGCCTGCTTCTCTAGTGCTGCACAAATGAGCACACGCATGGTAGTGGCATGTGCGTATGCCACCATGTTTTTGCTGTTTATGAGTTTTGAGGATCAAACTCATATGTTTATGTTTATTATGTTTGCCTGGCAGAAACCTTCCTGCCTGAGTGGTCGCCTAAGCACGCTCTTGTCTGTCACTCAACAGATGCTCATAGTTTGGGAGACAGTTCCATGACCCTCCCCCCTTTTTTATTAACTGATTGACTTATACCTACTGTGTGCCTTTGGAAGAAGGAAATAGAGTTAAGGTCTTTAACCTGTGTAGTGGGTACTCCCCTCTCTGCACTTGGCTTAGCATTTGATTCTCAGCTGACCACGAGTCTGTACACTGGGGATTTAGACCAGAACCTTGTTCCCACTGCCTAGGTCCACGCAGCAACCCAGTACAAATAATACATCAGAGGTAAGATAAATGTTACAAGTTGTCACACCGAGTACATCCTAATCATCCAGATAACAAATGGCACCCTCATCCTGCCACGGTCCTGATAGCTTTAGAAAAAAATTATATTTTGGGTCTTAGCTGTTAAATTTATGAGATACGGAAAGGGCTACTGTGAAAATCTAAAATCAATAATTTTAAACATAGATGGATTAAGACATCGCTGGATAAAGCTCTGACAGATCTATTTTCTGAATTTGGGCAGAATGTACCTTTGAGCATATAATAATACAATGAATGCTTACATGAAAGCTATAGATGGTGATCAACAGAGAGAACCACACCTAGCCAAGTGTACTGGCTGGTTTTGTGTGTCAACTTGACACAGACTGGAGTTATCACAGAGAAAGGAGCTTCAGTTGGGGAAGCGCCTCCATGAGATCCAGCTGTGGGGCATTTTCTTAACTAGTGATCAAGGGGGAATGACCCCTTGTGGGTGGTGCTATCCCTGGGCTGGTATTCTTGGGTTCTATAAGAGAGCAGGCTGAGCAAGCCAGGGGGAAGCAAGCCAGTAAGAAACACCCCTCCATGGCCTCTGCATCAGCTCCTGCTTCCTGACCTGCTTGAGTTCCAGTCCTGACTTCCTTTGGTGATGAACAGCAGTGTGGAAGTGTAAGCTGAAAAAACCTTTCCTCCCCAACTTACTTCTTGGTCATGATGTTTGTGCAGGAATAGAAACTCTGAGTAAGACACCAAGACTCTGAAACTCAGGGAGACCTCAGAATGCTCAGCCCTAAAGAGAAATATCTACATCACACCTCCTCTGCCCAGAGGTTAGGCAGAAAGACCATAAGGACCGGAGGCAGTGGAGCATAAGGAGACACTGTTGCCGGGACACATCTGAGAGGGTAACACACAGGAACTCTTCACCGCTGTGACTGCATGACTTGTACAGGCTCTAGACAGACTGGGACCAGAACCGAGTTTGGGGGGCAGGTCCTAAGTTCCACCCATCTCTATCTAAGAAGCTATGGGCAATAAATATCTGCTGGGAGAGGGACAGTCGATTTTATTTTAGACTATGACATCTGGCAGGCTGAGCATCCTGTAGTAGAAGGCCAGAGACCCAATAATATGTGTGCAGCACCAACTGGACTTGATGGAGGTTTTTGTTTCTTTGTTTGTGTGTTTTAAAAAGGACACAGTTGTTTGGGAAGGGAAAGGGGTAGATCTGGGGGGAATTTAAGGAGGTAAAATTTATATGACCAAAACACAAATTCTCAAAGAAGTAATATTTTTAAAGTAAAACTCTTAAAACTCTCAAGGACAAAAGCTCTTCCATCTTTCCTGCCTTCCCCCATCATATGAGCATGGACCCAACACTTAGCGGTACAGCCCATCATGTTACTTTTGAAGGCC
Organism: Apodemus agrarius; assembly: GCA_964023405.1. NCBI lineage: Eukaryota > Metazoa > Chordata > Mammalia > Rodentia > Muridae > Apodemus > Apodemus agrarius. The sequence goes on from OZ030012.1 coordinate 119,945,995, forward strand.
CATGGTAGTCTCCTCAGAAGAACAAATAAAGGATGAGATCAGAGAGGTGGATTTAAACCCAGGGCCCCACTGGCAGTCCTGAATAAATGTTGGTGGGCAAATCTAATGAATGACCTGACTCCGCATTAGAGATCCATTCCATGCTCTTCTGAATTGGCGGGTTTTATGGACCTTTAATTTGGTGCATGCAGATGAACTGCAGAATAAATCTTCCAATGCGTATATGTCACACACCTAGTTAGCAAAGTGAATTGATACGTCTCAAGAGGCAGCTTTCACTTATATAAAGATAGTAAGTGCTCTGGCCCTATGTGTGCTATGTTAATTGTACTTCTGTACAACATGGATTCCAATCAGTACCTCTTCCTTTCCTCCTATCTACCAACTAGTGACTTCTGCAGTGGTATCAAAACCTCCTTGTGGGGCTGAGATGTAGCCAAGCTGGGAGCACATGTGCCTGGAGCACATGAAGCCCAGGTCCCAGTTCCCAGCACTACATAAACCAGGAGTAAAGATGCATGCTTATAGTCCCGTCACTCCAGAGATGGAGACTGAAGGCTCAGAACAGCTTGGGCTCTCTGTCCTGTCACAAACACAGAGCTTCTGTGTGAAGTGGCCTCTCTAAAGCTTCCTTCTCCAAGTGCCTGCCTTTACTTCCTTTTGTGCCCTGGATGCCAGCCTCATAGCAACCCAGTCCCCAGATACCCAGAACTATTTCTCACTCAAGGTTACTACTACTGTTCAGGCCTTGACATCTTGTCAGCATTCTTTTCTCTACTTAGAACGTGCCACACCTCTGCTGGACCCTCATCGTTTCTTAAACTGCTGATAGAAGGTAAAGTGATCAAACTGAGCATCGTTGCTCACACCAATCATTCTAGTATTCAGGGGACTGAGGCAGGAGAGTGGCTGTGAGTGACAGAATAATTGGGTCTATACAGTGAATACCGGGTCTATCAGAGCTGCATGGCATCACTCTTTCTCAGTGTCTCCTAACAAAGCCAACAACGATTATGGTGACGAGGAATAAGTTGACAAGCTCGTTATCATCTAATGGACCCTCTGCCCCCTAGCAACCACCCTCCATGTAACTTTTGCTCTGAGTGGGTGTGGAATAAAGATTCTTGGTCTCACATTCAACAGCAATCTGATCTCCCCAAATCTAACATAGGTTTAGACCAGTGGCTCTCAACCTCCCCAGTGCTGGAACCTTTTGATACGATTCCTCATGGTGTGGTGACACCCAACCATAAAATTAGTTTTGTTGCTACTTCATAACTGTAATTTTGCTATGGCTATGAACTGTAATGTAAATGTCTGTGTTTTCTGATAGTCTTAGGTGCCCCCTGTGAAAGGTTATCAAACCCTCCAAAGAGGTTGCAACCCAGAGGTTTAGAACCACTGGTTCAGAAAAACACTTACACTTTGTAGAGCAGCATCAGTTATAGAAAAACTCGATTTTTTTTTTTACTAGAAGCATCCAAGTTTAACAAACAAAAGTCTATTATAATATGGGTCCAGACAGCATGTGTATCTTTTATTTGTTAAAGACTTAGTTTTATTTATGTATCTGTGTCTTGATGAATGTATATGACATGTGTGTGCTGCCTAAGGAGACCAGAAGAGGGCATCCGATCCCCTGAAGCTGGAGGTATAACTGGAGTTATATGTCTGGGAGATGTCAGACATGTATGTTGGGGAGAAACTCTGGTTGTCTGGAAGAGTATAAGGTGCCTTGAACCATCTCTCCAGACCCACATACATGTATTTTAACTGTATGCATCCACATAGTCAGATGTCTATGTGTGTCTTAACCATTTCTGCTCTGTAACAAATAATGTCAGAGCATAAGCATTAATAAAAAAGGATATTAGCCCAGAAGCTTGGAATACCTGAGATATAATTCACAGACTACAGAAAGCTTAAGAAGGAAGACCAAAGTGTGGATACTTTGGTCCTTCTTAGATAGGGTTCAAAATACCCATGGGAGAAAAATACAGAGACAAAGTGTGGAACAGAGACTGAAGGAAAGACCATCCAGAAACTGCCCCATTGGGAGATCCATGTCATATAGTTACCAAACCCAGACACTATTGTGGATGCCAACAAGCGCTTGCTGACAGGAACCTGATATAGCTATTTCCAGAGTGGCCCTGCCAGTGCCTGAAAAATACAGAGGGGGATGTCCTCTGGACTGAGCACAGGGTCCCAAATGGAGGAGCTGGAGAAAGGACCCAAGGAAATGAAGGCGTTTAAAGCCCTATAGGAGGAACAACAATATGAACCAACCAGTACCCCCAGAGCTCCCAGGGATTTAACCATCAACCAAAGAATACACATGGAGGGTCCCATGGCTCCAGCCACATGGGTTTCAGAAGATGGCCTGGTCAGGCATCGATGAGAGGAGTGGCCCTCGGACTGATGAAGGCTCATTACCCAGGGTAGGGGAATGCCAGGTCAGGGAAGTGGGAGTGGGTGGGTTAGTGAACAGGGGGAGGAATGATGAGATAGGGGGTTTTTGGAGGGGAAATGAGGAAAGGGGATAGCATTTGAAATGTTAATAAAGAGAATATCTGATTTTAAAAAACGAAAAAAGAAAAAATAGAAACAGTTCCAGACGGTAAAAATCTCAAGAGTACAGCCCTCGCAGGTGTCTGGGTGTTGCGTTTTCTTATGGTAGAATGAAGAAAGATAAAGCACAAATTCTCTTTATCCATCCTTTATATAAATCTAATCTATTCATTAGGGATGAAACATCATGGTCTAATCACCACACAGAAGTTCCCAGCTCCTGATCTCATCATACTGGTGACACGAAAAGTTATAGAGATCTTACCTGAACCACAGTAGCATGGTGCACATTTGTCGTGGTATTTTTATTAATCTTTAAATCTCATAATTTATAACCGCTTCTTTTAAAAAAAGATTGCTTTGTTTTTATTTTATGTGTATATGTACTCAGCCTGTGCTCTCCTTTTCATATGGCACAGGACCCTGCCCAGAGATGAGTCTCACCTAACTCATCCAAAACCTCCCTAGACACACACCAGAGGGCTGTCTCTTTGGTGATTCTAGACCATGCCATGTTGAATATTCGTAATAACTATCATACCCTAGGCTATATGGAGAGTTTGAGGCTAGCCTTGGCTACACGAGATCCATCTGAATTTTTTTAAAGCTATAAAGAGAAAGACAAAATAAAAAAGTCCAGGAAAGGAGCAGGGGAATCTGTGTCAACTTAAGCAGCTGTTGTTCGTCATGAGCTCATTCTGTTTTCTCTTGCCCTTTGTAGACATAAGGAAACGGCTACGACGAATGTTAATTGATTTGTCCTAACCTGTTACTAGAAATAAATAAGCAAACTAGCGCAGGTCATTTCATCCCTGTGGATAAACTACCACCTCCTGGCAGGGACGTTAATGAACTCTCTAGGAAGGGGGTGGGGGAGATTAGAGCAGAGTGTGACCCCTGTCCCCAAAGCAAAATGCATGTGGTTTGTTTCTGTGGTGGTGTTTGCTTTCATGTCTGGACATTTCTGTTATGAGGTACAATAGGAGGTTAATGGATCAAATGAGCAGATGGTAATATTCTAGAAAATAACGGTAATGCTTACGCCCCTGCCAGCAAGTCAGCGGTGGGGAATTGTTCCTAGGGGTATGAAGGCAGACCGCAGAGTTCCTTCCATTAAGTGGCCGAATGACTAGCTGCTGGATACACCACACACACACAAACACACACACACACACACACACACACTCACAAAACTGCAAAAAAATGGCTCACTGCCAAAATATTGTAAACACTAAACAGGTCTAAACCAAGTCAGCAAATATCTCGACTGGGGGAATGGGAGGTGAGCCCTGCATGGGAGGAAAAGCAAACCACTCCCACAGTGGAGGGTTCAAGCAAATGCAACACTGAGAAGGCTACACACGCAGAGATTCAAACAAAGAACCTCACTGTGAGAGAGGAAGTGGCTGCCTCTTAGGAACAGAGAACCCAGGCAGTGTGCTCGAGGGAGGATTATGGTTTTTACCCATTGGGTTCCAAGCTTTTAGTTTTAGGGATGATGTGGTGACTTTTAGAAATGTCTTCTTTAAACGACGTGTGCATATTTTTGACTAGAGTTCAGCTGACAGAGCCAAAGGGATAGCTCAGGTGTTAAAGTGTTCGCCTCCCAAACAGGAGGACATGAGTTCAATCCTACACACCCATATCAACAAAGTGTGTAATGTTAGTGTAAGGGCCGGAGAGAGGAAGATGCATGCAGCTCACCAACTGGTCACTCTACTGGGAGCCGAGCTCCAGCTCCCTTGTGAGACCTTGTCCCAAAACAGTAACGTGGAAAGTTCCTAAGAGCTACACTGTGGTTTTCCACTGGCCTCAGCAGACAGTGCATGTGCATTCATATGCATACATTGCACATCTCACACACACACACACACACACACACACACACACACACACACACACGGTACTGATGATAGAGAGGCAAAGCAAGACTGTCATAAACCTTAAAACAACTCAGCTGACACAGCCACCAGAGAGACAGTGTTCACAGTATCCATCTAACTTGGTGTCTGTGTATCTGTCTAACTGGGGCCCATAAGGAAGCCCCTTGAAGGAGCAGGGTCAGAAGAGACACTCCATCAAAAGTCATCACCTGGCTAAGGATGTTTCTTTCAGTCAATGGAAGTCGCAGAGAAAAGAGCAGCGTGAATATGATGAAGACAAACAGGACATGAGTGGGAGCAGTGTTGTGGAGAACAGGGAGGGAGGGGGAGGAATCTAGAACAGATACCCAGACAGCATGGTGGGGTTTGGGTGATCACTGTCAGACTCAGTGCAGTACAGACAAGACTTCTTTACCTTTCTTTGACTTTATTAATTCCTTTTTTATATATATTTTTGTTTTATATATGTGTTTGTATGTGTGTGCAATGTGTGTGTGTATGCTTGGGTGTGTATGTGCACAAACATGCACACACTTACGTGCAGGTATATAGCATATGCTTCTGTGTGCTCAGGGGCCAAGGAAAGGCATCTGCTATCCTTGTTTGTCATTTCCACCTATTTCGCTGTGGCAGGGTCTCTCCTGGGACCTAGGGCTCATGCTCTTTTCCAAGCTTTGCTGGGAGCTGGGAGCTCCAGGCACCCACCTGTTTCTGTACAGCAGATGCTCTTGACCCCTGAGCCAGGTCTCCACCCATCCTTTCTTCTGTTTCATCTCCTCCTCCTCTTCCTCCTCCTCTTTCTCCTCCTTTTCCTTTTCCTTTTCTTCCTCTTCCTCCTCTTCCTTATCCTTTTCCTTCCCTTCTTCCTCTTCTTCCTCCACTTCCTCCTCCTCTTCCTCCTCTTCCTTCTCTTCCTCCTCCTCTTCCTTCTCCTCTTCCTCCTCCTCTTCCTCCTCTTCCTTCTCTTCCTCCTCCTCTTCCTTCTCCTCTTCCTTCTCTTCCTTGTCCTCTTCCTTTTCTTCCTCTTCCTCTTCCTTTTTCCTCCTCCTCTTTCTTATCCTCTTCCTTCTCTTCCTCCTCCTTTTCCTTATCTCTCCCTTCTCTTCTGCCTCCTCTTCCTCCTCTTCTCCCTCCTCCTCTTCCTCCTCCTCTTCATTCTTTGCAAGTTTTCAGGAAAATTAAACAAAATAAGACCTCTGAACCCACAAACTTTTCACTTTCAGGGGACCATGCTAAGGAAAACATGGAGTCAGTAACACAGAGAGAGAAACAGAGAGGGAGGGGGCGAGACAGAGACAGAGAGACAGAGAGACAGAGAGAAAGACAGAGAGAGCGATTCAGAAAACTAGAAAGTTGGTATTGTGTGTCCTCACAGGAGGGTGGTGATGCAGGCACCACATACAGGGCCAAGGTTGGTTGGCAATGCTTCTTCCTGGATGTGCACATGCATTCTGCTGATTGGCATCATCCACACAACCAGGCACTCTGGCAGAAATCCATATCCTGAAGCCCACTCCCCAAAGAGTTCCTTGGGATCCCTGTTTCATTGAGAGCACCATATGCCCTGTGTATGCAGGCTAAGGTCTGAAAAGCCTTCTTACCAAACAATTTTTGTTTGCAGATTTTCACAAACTCAGTGAGGCAGAGGGAGACTAAAGGCCTTGTGCAAGGACACACATCTAGTTAAAAGAAAATCTGAAGCTATTCCAAGTCCTCGGACACATATTCTTTCAGTCATTATATGATCTTGTCCTGAGCATTAAAGCTGCAAAGACTCATGGGATAGGGGGTCAAGGTGTGGCTCTAAATAAGAGAATGAGTAGAGAAGACCTTGGGGGAGACAACAAGCACAGTTTAGGAAAGTAAGAGTAAAACTTTGAAATGAAAATGAGACTGATAGCCAAAGAAGAGCACCCGCTGCACAACTATGAGGATCTGAGTTCAAATCCCAGCACCCACATGAAAAACTAGGTATGGCTGTAAGCCCTGTGCAGTATGAGGTAGACGGGCACACCACAGGGAATGCTGGCCACCGGCATAGCTCGAGATTCAGTGAGAGTCTCTGACTCAAGGGAATGAGGGAGAAAGGGTCAGTGACCTCTGCTGGCCAATCCGTTGTGTGCATGGTTCATGCAATTGAACACACATGAACAACTACATACACCATACATACACCACCGTGCACACACAGGGAGTTCTCTGGAGTTGCCAGGGAAGAAGTGACTAGTGATGCGGAGAGAGGCTGAGGGACTAAGTGACTGTGGTGAAAGGATGGGCAAAGTCAGCACTAAGGGACCACAGAGCAGCCGGAGCACCGACCCAGAGAGATCAGCTCTTCTGAGGACACACTTGCTCCCATCTGGGAGGCTCGGTGAGGCTCGCCACCCAGCCAGGACAACTTCCCAGCTGTGCCTTCTCTTCCCAGGTCACAAATACAAATGTCCAGCTGGGCATCTGATGCAAAGGGATTTTTTTCCATTGGAGTTGAAATCCTGCATGAATAAAATAATGAGATGATATATTTAGCTAATGTGACCAGGCCACTGTAATAACTATACGTGAGGAGAGCTGGGTTTCAGCAGCTTTTTGATTCACTGAAAATTCGCCACACTGTATTATAACTACGCACACTGTAGGTTCACACCACAACCTTTCCCTGGTTCCGAGTGTTAGGAGGATCCCCTTTCAGTTTGGTTCAGAGGAGATGGCAGTGCCAGGCTCCTGCCATGCTGCCTTACCATGTGACCATGTGGCACTGGCACTCTTATCTCAAGGCGGTTTTGCCTGTTTTCATCCTGTGTCCCTTTTGTGTGCACACAAGCTTCTCTCTCTGAGGCTCACACATCTGATATCAAGGTATTTACCAGCAGAAAATTCGTTTTCCACTTGTCCCATTTTTATGTGTATGCATGATGTACATGTGTGTGTGGGGGGAGGGTTGCACAAATGTGTGTGCACATGAATGCATACATGTGTATCATTGATCCATCTCTCTTCCACCTCCTTCACCGAGGCAGGGCCTCTCAGGCAAGCCAAGAGCTGTCCGATATGACCGGTGCCCTTAGCCAGCCTGTTATGGGGACTCAGAGTCTCTGCCTTCCAAAGCTAGAATTACAGCACCGATTGGCATTTATTTGGGTTCTGGGGGCTGAACCCCAGTTCTCACATTGGCATGGCCATCTTCCCAGCTCTAGGAAATTCTTTTTGAAACAATGCTGCTTTCACACTCTGAAGAGCAAGGGCAGAGAAAATGCCTGCCAGGACGTCACTCCGTATCTACAGAGAGAACGGGAAATGGAGGAGTTCCTTTTTCTAATTAATATTCCTCTCATATCTACAAATGAGAGGAGAAATGGAGAGACTAGTTTAGGTCACCACTCAATATAAAACCCGTAGAACCCAAGCCATGCTGAGATCACCTGAAGCACCTTGCATGTAGACCAGGGATAAGGAACTTTCATTCTGTTGGCCAAGCCAAGCCGGCCATCCAGCTTGTGAACAGCTTGTTATTGTGCCCCAGATCTTCCTTTCTACATGTGTGCTGTCTACAGTGGTTTGTGCCCTGCAAGGTTGGCTTTGAGGAGATATAACAGAAACTATAAGATCAGGAAAGCCTACAATATTTGCTATCCAGATCCTCAGAGAAAAAGTTTGTCTGCCCATTCCCTGATGTAGGTGAACTGGAGGAAAATTCAGAAGTGGAGAACACAGAGAAGGACTGGCTATGGGATTGCATTTACTTTTTCCATTTTCTAAATGTGGGCTAGACATTCTGAGACAATGGTTGTGCTAACTCCCACATTTAACAGTCCTCCTTCCAAAATCCCAATGAAGCAACAGTAATGAAGTATGAAAAATGACTGTGTCAGAGTGTGGGTGGCAATGCAGCTCAGTGGGTAGAGAACTCGCTTACCACGTACACAGCCCTGGCTTCTGTCCCAAGCACCATGTAAATGGGATGTGGTGGTGCACACCTATATTCCTGGCACTCAGGAAGGAGTAGAAGAATCAGGAATTTGAGGTCTTTCTCAGCTATACAGCCCAAGGGTAGCCTCGGGGACATAAGAACCTGACTCAAATCAAACAAACAAACAAAAAGGGCAGAAACAATCCTTCAGAGCAGATTAGATCATCAAACCAGATATTTTCTCTAATTTCTGGAAGGAAACAGTTAGGGATCCTTCTGAATGTATCCATAGATGAGAGGGAAAGAAAGTTCAGAAGGCTCACAATGAGTGTAGGCAGGCCACTTCCTGGGGGAATCCCTCTAGAAGCCCCATCTCCCGAATCAGTAGACACAGCAAGCACAGGTAAACTAAGGGTGAGAATTAGAAAGATCAGACCCGAGATTTCTGGAGCACAGTTGGGGCCAGGTCACCCCTTCAATTCTCTGTTCTGATCTTTGGGCTGCAGCAAGGAACCACAACTCAAGCTGTGGGCAGAGCTAATGAGGAAGATTTGCAGGTAAAGGAATCATTGGCACATATTACAGGATAGAAAGAGGCAAAAAAATAAACCCAGGCAGAACAGAAAGCCACAGGGCCACAGGTTGAAAAGGAAAAGTGTTTGGACTTCCAGAGATAGCAGTCACTTGGAGCAAACAAGTCTCTCTCCAGGGCAGGCAATCTCTCCCTCCGTCATTGCTTGAAAACTCTCGATTGCTTTACTTTTTGATTAGTCTTCCCCTTGTGGGGAAAAGTGAAAACCTGAAAGTCCTTAATTGTTAACCTACATTAAAAGAGAGTGCAAATAAGTCATATTATTTTCATTACCGATTCAATACAAAGTGATCTGGATGTAAAGAAAGAAACAGGGTAGATGTGGCTAGACAGCAGGTTCTGTAGGTAAGACTGTGTGCTACTCTTGAGAAGAACCCAAATTTAGTTCCTAGCATCTATGCTGGGAATCTTAAAATCACCTGTACCCTCAGCCCCATGGAGTGTGACTCCCCTCTTCTGGCCTCTGAAGGCACCTGTACCCATGTGAACTGATACACACAGACACCTGCCCACACATCATTGAAAAATCAGGATTAACTCTAAAATAAGGAAGTGGGCAAGGCTTGGGGCACCTATCTGGGTGCTATGGATGATGTAATGACAGAGGTCCAGCTTCAATAATCCAGTGGTGCTGTATCAACTTTTTTAATATTTTCTTTCAACTTTTTCTATTGTTTCTTGGCAAATTGGGCCTTCAACTTTCTGAAAAATGAGATGTTTTCTTCAACAGAGTTTTCTTCAGCTTCTCAGAACTCTAACAATAAAGCTTCCAGATGATCATTAGTGTGGGACAAGGCTGGCCCCAGGCATGCCCCGGCATTCCTCATCCACAGAGAATAAAGGACATCCCCACACTCTTCCAGAGAACTAGCCTTTCCTTCTAGAGCATGAGGCTTTAGAAATAATAGCCGCCAACTAGAGTAAGAGTAATGGCCAGCAATGGTGATCTGTGCTGATCTGCTCTGGGTATAGTTTATTTGTTACCTGAAGAAAACTCATCTTTTCAGAGAAAGAAACCAGCCAGTTGATCTCTAGAATTTTGTAGGTATGATGGCTCAAAGAATGATGAAAAATATCTGTCCCTGTCTGTCCCTATCTGTATGTCTGTATGTGTCTGTCTGTCTGCCTGCCTGTCTGTCTGCTTGTCTCTGTCCCAAAACAAAATCAGAACCAAAAGAAAAATATAAGTAAAATGATGTACATTCGAATTTTTATTTCAACAACCTAGAAAGGGCTGTGTTTGTACCATAGCCAGCATGTTCCATGGCTCTGGGACTATGGGTCTAGAAGGGTGAGTGATGCAAGCATGAATCTCAAACAACCAGAACAAAGCTGGGTACTGTGGTATGAACCTACACTCAAGATCTGGAGAGGCAAAGACAGGAAGACTCAAGGGATGAAATGGCCAGACCGTCTAATGAACTCCACGTTCAGGGAGAGACCCTGTCTCAAAATGATAAAGTGGTAATATAAATAATTGTGACCTCTGAAGTTAATACAAATAATAAAGACCAATGAGGCTGACCTTTTACCTCCACCCAGGAATACATGTGCACGCACATACACATTTCATGAATAAACAAATACCCAAAGTTAAAAAGTAAATATTAGGAAAAAAGAAAGCATGCTGGAAATTAGAGCATTATATTTGAGACAAAATTATCTACAACAACAAATAATTACATTTTCAACTTTTCTTATCAGGAAGTTAATGGATGTTTTCATAAACTTGACAATTTTTTTTTTAAAAAATCAATGAGAATCATTTGAAATGTAAACACACTGTTGTCTCCAGAAAGAGACTAGAACTGGTTAATGTCAAAGGAGGAGAATCTTCTGGATTATAAAACTAACTTGTTGCAATGTGTTACATATGTTCATACTTCATTTCTGTAAATTGAACAGAGACAAACACAGCCATGATGAGAATAATCACAACTAGATATGAATAGTTTAAGAGTTAACAAACCATCAGAAATAGACAAAGCCTCTCCTCATTCCTCAAATCCTGGCACCCGCCGCAGTATCTAGACCATACAGATGGCCCGTGTAGCATGGCTTGTTCAGTCACTGACCGCATTTCCACTGATTTCTTGTTCATGCAAACATCCCTCACCCTTTCTCAGGGTAAGCTCGGGAAACTACTGTTTCCAAATTCACTTGTTCAATTGACATGCTCTCAGACAAGAGATTTGGAATGGGGATCTATGTTGTACCTTTCTCCTCAGGGCTGATTGGATCAGAACACTAGTTGGCAATGGAAAAAGACATCCCAGAGTGGGGAGATGACTCAGCTTTTCAAAACGAGTCTTGCATCTACACTGTAGAGGAACCATGTGATTGAGTCAGTAAAGAATCAACCCAGCCAACCAGTTTCCTCTTTGTTAAGCAGTTCAAGACCTGATCATAGTAAACGATATCACCTTACAACCTCAACTAACCTAATCAAGATAATTTCTCAGGTGTGAATAAAGATTTGTCTTTTAGGTGGCTACAGATCCTGTCAAGTTGATAATCAACCATCAAAGCCATCTTTGAATGTTGGCTCTGTCATTGAGGAGTTGTGTGACTCTGGCATGCTCAATAAGCTCTGCTTCAGACAGGACTGTTGTGTCTGTGGCATTTCATGGTGTGTGTGTTGTTTTATTTCCATGGGACCTATACTAATACCTAGGCACATAATACAAATTCAGCACTAGTTACTTACTGGTCTAGTTTGCTTTCTAGCTGTAAGAAAGCATTGATCAAAAGCTACTCAGGAAGCAAAGGATTCATCTTAATTTGCCATAGGTCACAGTCTATTCTTGATGGAAGTCATAGCAGGAACTTAAACAGGAATTGAAGTAGACACCATGGAGGGATGCTACTTATTAGCTATCTCCTTGGATTATGCTCAGCTACCTTACTTATATAGCCCAGGCCCAACTGCATAGGGTCGGTGCCATCCACAATAGTCTAGGACCTCTTAGACTAATTACCGATGGAGGCAGTATCTCACCAATATAGCCATAGGACAAGCTCATGAAAGCAATCTTCAACTGAGATTCCCCTGTCCTAGGGAACTACATGTTGTATTAAGTCAACAATAAATACTAATGAGCACACTGATTAAATGGAAGAATACATTTTTAAAGATACATAAAACTAGCCACACACTCTCAGTTAACTCTGTGACAAACTGAGAACTCTCTCTTTCCAACCCAAATCCTTTCTTCACTTACCAATGGGCAACTAGACTTTAGGGCCTCAGCACTATGTCTTTTTATTCCTAAGTGGAACAGCATAATAGCTATTGTAACTATAAACAAAAAAGTATTTTATACCTTCCTGTGTAAGAATAGAGTTTCCATCTTCTTATGTATCCTTGCTATGACTGAACAATCACAGTATAGAGAAACACATGCCAGGAATGAGGCAGTTAACTCTAGCAACCAACATTCAGAAGCCCTTAGCACCACCCAAGTCAGAATGTTTCAGGGAGAGGAGCTCTCACTGTCATCTACTAACTCCATCTGTGTCACTCCCAGAAGCACAAAGAGAAACAGCCAGTGCTGATCTCTGTAGACTACAAGGAATGAAATAGTGTCTATGTGGGACCCTGCCAAGGACAAAAGCATGTTCTGCAAAACTTGGCAAAAGGCTCGACGTTGGAGGAGAAACCAAAACATACTAAGTGAGCAGGTTGGGAGTGCATTGCATTCACGGCAACAAATTGCAGTTCCCTAAGGCCCAGGCCGGTGAATTTATGATGCCCAAGAAAGAAAAGCACTGTGTCACAGAGTGTCAGTTCTACCAAGTGCCTCGAGCTTCACGAAGCACATGGTGAACATCTGGCCCAGTATTTCAAAGCTGGACAAGGATTTATTTTTCTCTAAGAGTCCACTTTTAAAATATACATGATCAAACTTCCAGAGGAGGACATGGTTTGTCCTACTTGAAAAATTCAAACTTTCTTGTGGAGAAGAAAGCCAAGTCATCAGTCCTGCCACAGAGAGGTCATGGGCTGTAGGCTCTCTCAGTGAGCCTTCCACCTCAGAGTCGGTCACAGGCCCAGGCCCAGAGTCGGTGTGCATGAGTCACACAAGCCTGTGAAGAGGTGGGGATGTGCTCCTGCGGAAGCATTACTCAATAACCCTTTCTTTACGCTTACATTGTGTATGCACCCTTCTTGTTGACTGATTGTGGAGCAGGTGACAGGTCAGCATGCCTTCTGGAGTCCCCTCGTTCAACTGTGACCTACTCTCCTGATTCTGAATTTTCCAAGCTCTGTTTTCCTGTCTATTGCTATGGAGTGGACTCCGACCATCTGCTGTTTTACAGTGTTGCTGAGATACACAGAAGTGAAACCAGGGAGTTTTCAAATAGGTGTGGGGGGCAGCCTAGAGATGTCCAATACCCCAAAGACAGCTAAGGCAAGGCACAACAGAAGAAGAGAAACATACAATGCCCCAAGATTAGGAGATAGAATGTAAGTGAGCCAATAAATGTGAAAATGTTTTCACATGGCCACTACCACATTAGTAATAATAAAACAACAATAATAACAACAATAACAATAATGATAATAATAAAATCATTCTGTACCCCAAAATGAACACAAGGTCACAACATTACTGTTGAATCACATACTTTGAGAGACAAATGAGGACTGAGGGTAAGGGAAGTGCTTGCCTTTCAAGCAGGAGGACCCACGTATAATCCCTAGAATCCACACAAAAACTGTTGACATGGCAGCAGAGGCTTGTAATTCCAGCACTGAAGAGGCAGGTCCAGGCTCATTCCTGGGACTTACTAGTCAACCAATGTACCTTTTACTGAGAAGCTTTCTCCAGAAGAGGAGAAAGAAAGAGAGAGAGAGAGAGAGAGAGAGAGAGAGAGAGAGAGAGAGAGAAAGAAAGAAAGAAAGAAAGAAAGAAAGAGGTGGGAAGGAGGAACAGAAGGAAGGAAGGAAGGAAGGAAGGAAGGAAGGAAGGAAGGAAGGGAGGGAGGGAGGGAGGGAGGGAGGGAGGGAGGAAGGAAGGAAGGAAGGAAGGAAGGAAGGAAGGAAGGAAGGAAGAAACATAGAAAACCACAAAAACAAAACAAAACCCAAAGGTTGGTTGGTATGGCCTGTGCAAAACGATATGAGAGGCTGCCCTCTGGTGGTGTCTACACACACACACACACACACACACACACACACACACACACATGAATAAACATACACACATGTGTGAACAAGCACAGAGATACATATATGAATACATACATGCACACAAGAACATGAACACACAAATACCACACATGTGCATGCATGGACACAAGCATGTATGCAAGCCCGTGCACATCTGTGCACATGCTTACATGCACACACAAACAGCAAAGAAATAACGAGTATACACACTTTGAGATAAATTTTATAGTCTGAGACCTTTAGCAGCAGGTTCTCTTTAATGAGTGATCCTTCTGTGGCCTCAGCTTCACCATGCTGGAGAAAGCATCACTGTGAACTGGAACCCCCAGAATGTGTTCTGAAAGAGTGCATTAGTGTGAGTCTGTCTTGCTTGTGAGTAAACTGGAGGATCTCTGTGTAAAATTCTACTGTGAACCAACCACTGAAATGTGGCTACCTCGTCAGACCTGATTTCTTTCTTTGTTTTTTGTTTTTTGTTTTTTGTTTTTTGTTTTTTAGAAAAGAAGAATCATTTCCCTTCCGCTCTGCGTGAGCACTCCATGACAGGTTTTCCTGCCACTGCTCCTAAGAACTCCTTCCCAGTCTAGGTTATGTTGAGAGATGGGAATCCTCTGGGTATATGCCCAGGAGTGGTATAACAGGGTCCTCTGGAAGTGTCATGCCCAATTTTCTAAGGAACTGCCAGACTGATTTCCAGAGCAGCTGTACCATCTTGCAATCCCACCAGCAGTGTAGGAGTGATCCTCTTTCTCCACATCCTCGCCAGCACCTGTTGTCTCTTGAGTTTTTAATTTTAGCCATTCTGACTGGTGTGAGGTGGAATCTCAGGGTTGTTTTGATTTGCATTTCCCTGATGACTAATGATGTTGAACATCTCTTAAGGTACTTCTCAGCCATCCAAATTTCTTCTGGTGAAAATTCCTTGTTTAGCTCTGTATCCCATTTTAATAGGGTTATTTGGTTCTTTGGGGGAACTGGAGAAGGTAGCTTGCCACTCACCCCCACAGATTGAAACGCACTGGACTTGCACAAAAAAAGACACACAAATCTTCCAAATGTACAAACACAAACAAACACTCATGAGTCTGCCTCAGACGGGTCCATAGGTTTCTACAATGAGAGACATCAAGTTGGCTGGAGTCTATATATACTAACACATCTCCTTCCAGCTTCGAGTTTTGCATCTTTTAATTTCTCTGACTTCTGAGGAGCAACGCTAATGTGCTGGCTCAGTTTCCTTCCTCTTCTTTCTGGGTAAACCCAGCCTGATGGTCAACTTGACACTGCAGGATAAAGGATAACAACTGTTTCTGAGAAGACAGTACGTGCTCAGCAAAAGAGCTGCGACTCGCTAAAGCACTCGCTTCCCTGGGTAGCCACGAAGACAGCGATGGACAACTCTCACTCTTAACTTTCCGAAGCAGTGGCTTCAACATTTCCAAATTCATATGGTAGCCCAAGATGCTCTGTCAAAAATATCTAGGGCAAAGTTCCACTCTCTCTGGAGATCTCTAGGAAGATAATGGTTGCTAGGGAAACATTTTCCTAGGGAGTTTCCTAGGTTGCTAGGGAGTCTTTTTTTTTCCCCAGTGGTGTAGCATCTGGTAAGGTGTCCATGATTCAGTAAGTCACCCGAATAGAGCTCACTGGGCCATAGAGACATGCTGATGGAGACCAACAGTTGTGCAGAGTCCTGGGGTAATATTAGATGCTGAATATGATGTATGCCAGACATGTGTGGAAATATCACAGAGATCCACTGTTGTATATAATGAATATGTGCTAATGAAAACTTGAAAAGGAACAAAACACAATCCCCAAATATCTAGGAAAGTAACTATCCAATCGTGATTTTGTTCAATAGGCCTGTAATTCCATCAGCAGGATATAGCACTCGATCAGCTGGAAAACCTGCTTTTCAGGGCAAACTGTTGGCCAATGTCTCCATCTCCCGAGATGATCTGTCCTTCCAATATGGTTTAACAAAATGCTGCATGGAAACAGACTTGGGGATCATGCCTGAAATTCTGTAGCTTAGAAGGGTGAGGCAGAAGGATTATAAGAGGCAAGCCTAGGCTACATAGTGAGACTCTGTATTTAAACAAACAAACAAACAAACAAACAAATAAAACTCCTGACAACTATCAAACATTGGGCAGGAAAGGATGAAGGCACTTATCACCAAGTTTGATAACTTAAGTTCAATCCTAGGACACATGTCTCATGGAGAGAACAGACTCCTGCAAGTTGGCATTTGACCTCCACATGAGTGCTACAGTACACACACACACACAAACACACACACACACACACACACACACACACACACATACACACACACACACACACACGATAAAATGATAAAAATTCTCCTACCTGTAAACAGCTATTAGTGAATATGGGAAATGTAAGAAATACTTTTCCAGAAATAAGGTATCAATTGGGAGGAATGAAACCGTGTTTTCAAAATGCTCGTCAAGAGGAACTGACCTAAAGAGATGGCAAACTTCCAGCCTTACTGTTTGGAGGAAACATCTAGGAGGGAATGCAGACACTTCTACTCACTCTGGGGTCAGTTCTGATGAAATAAGAAAGCACAAAGGCTGCTTGGGTTTTGTGCACCAGCCTTAGCCAATGCGGGCCATCCTGTGCTCAGACCCCAGAAGAAGATTCCCTTTCTGAGTCTGTGAAGCCGCAGCCTGGCTCAGTTCTCTTGGAAACAGAAAGTGCTTCTTCACCCTCACAAGAAAGATGGCCTTTCATAGGGCATTGCTTATGATAAATGTGAATAACGTGGAAAAGATTACCCATTTAATTATTTCTATAACTTCTTAACTGAATTCATTACAGATTATGAAAAATCCATGTACGTAGCTGGTTTTTGTCTCCTAATATATAATTACTATTCTCTCTCTTCCTCAAATACATATTAATGGATGGATACACACAAGAATAAACAAACATGCATTTTAAAAACCTTTTTCTTCTCATCACCTTGGGATAAAAAATAATTGGTTTGTAATGGCTAATCCTGTCAACGTGGTTGGATTATCTCTGTCTAGGAGATGAGTTGAAACATGCACATATATCTTTGAGACTCTTTCTAAAGATGCTTACGTATCATGAAGGCACAAGACCAGGCAGTGTTAGTCCGTAGGAAGATTTACAATGTAAATCATTGTGGATGAGCAAGGCACTCATGAGGCTCCACCCTATCTGAGAAGCTACTTGCAGATGGCAGCTGTTGGGAGGGGGGAAGCCATTTTCCATGGGGGTGTGGCCCCTGGCATGCTCAGGGGTCAAGACTATATATCTACACATATCTAGGCAACACTAATTGGATGTAGTGGGTGATTAAAAATAAGTGAAGAAGGCAAGAAGCCAGAAGGGTGGTGTCTTAGGAGAAGGGGGTGGGGTGGGGGAGCAAGGGGGTGGCTATGACCATAATGTAATGTATACATGTATGAAATTCTCAATGAGTAAACAAAAATGACATTTAAAAACTGAATAAATTATTGGGAGATGGTAAAGTTCAGAATATGAGTCTAGGCTGGGGGAAGCACTAGACTAGAGAGTGACTTGCCCTGGCCCCTTCCTGAGCAGCATAACCCTCCTTCTCTTCAACTGTTCTGTCAGGCTAATCTCACATCAGATGGTGATGAAGTACCACAGACAAGACACACAGTGCATCCTCTTGACTGAGTCTACTTAACCCCCTTAAATATGCAAAATACAACATTGGTGCAAAGGGCCAATCTGTTTCCTCTCACCTGCCTACTCCCTCTGCTGTTGGCACCTGAAGGAGGTGAGAAGGTACAGAGGCAAGAGTTCACCAGGAGATTACAGTCATCAGCTGAAGTAAGGGTGCAAATAGCTAGATACTGAGAGCTTCGGCCCATTGTTGCTAATACTAATGTCAACCTCACAGGATTTAGAACCACCTAGAAGACAGAGCCATGAGTGTGGCTGTGATAGTGGTTGACTGAGGTAAGAAGACCTATTCTAAAATGTAGGTGCTTGAATAGAAGGAGAACGCCATATGAACACTGCATTTACCTCTCTCTGCTTCCTGATTACAAGAGCAGTGTGTCCAGGTGTGTCACCCTTTCCTGCCCTGACTTCTCCAGGATAGACTGTTCTTTCCCAGTAGGAGGCAAAGGAGCTCTTCCTTCTTTAAGTTCTGGTTACCAGGTGCTATGTCAGAACAATGAGAAAAGCTAGTAATGGAAGGCCCAGAAGAAAACTCCAGTTCCTCAGAAAATTAGACATAGTATTACCTGAGGACCCACCTGAGCTATACCACCCACTTCTGGGCATATACCCAGAAGATGCTCCAACAGGTTATAAGGACATGCTCCACTATGTTCGTAGCAGCCTTATTTATAATAGCCAGAAACTGGAAAGAACCCAGATGTCCCTCAACAGAGGAATGGATACAGAAAATGTGGTACATTTTCACAATGGAGTACTATTCAGCTATTAAAAACAATGAATAGATGAAATTCTTAGGCAAATGGATGGAACTAGAAAATATCATCCTGAGTGAGGTAACCCAATCACAAAAGTACACACATGGTATTCACTCGTTGGTAAGTAGATATTAGCCTAAAAGCTTGGAATACTCAAGATACAATTCACAGACCACATGAAGCTCAAGAAGAAGGAAGACCAAACTGTAGATACTTTAGTCCTTCTTAGAAGGGGGATCAAAATACCCATGGCTCACAGCCAACCAATAGACTGAGCATAGGGTTCTCAATGGAGCAGCTAGAGAAAGAACCCAGGGAGCTGAAGAGGTTTGCAGCCCCATAGGAGGAACAACAATAGAAACCAACCAGTATCCCCAGAGCTCCCAGGGACTAAATCACCAACCAAAAAGTACACAGGAAGGGACACATGATTCCAGCTGCATATGTAGCAGAGGATGATCTTTTCAGACATCAGTGAGAGGCAAGGCCTTTGGTCCTGTGAAGGGTTGATGCCCCAGTGTAGGGGAATGCCAAGTCAGGGAAGCGGGAGGGGGGTTAGTGTGCAGGGACAGGGAGGATGGGATAGGGGGTTTTCAGAGGGGAAAGGCGATAACATTTGAAATGTAAATAAGGCAAATATCTAATAAAAAAGTAAAAAAAAAAGAGAAAACTCAACAGCTAAATAAAAGTGACAGTCGTTAGGTCTGAGGCTGGCTTTAGGGAGGGAATGAGAGCTTTAGAGAAGGCAAATCCATCAAGGCCATCCTTGAAACATCCGGGTGGCTGTACTAGCTTGGTTTTCTGAATGAAACCTTTTATACAGAGTGCCAACACTTAGCCCTGGAAAGCCCATATTGACCAGCGGATGTCCGGGATGAAGCAATGTTCATGGAAAAGCTACCCTCCCCTTTCTATAGAAGTGAATCAGGAACTCACTTCAGGCCTGAGGATTTCAGGAGGCATTTACTGCACTTAGATTAAAACTGACACAACACCATGTTTGGAGAGAACATTGATTACAGGATAGCCAACTTCAGCCCACAGCATTTTAAATGAATGAACATCAGCTTCCCATAATGCAGATGGTGCTATCCCATGGGCTGGGGTCTCTAACTGCATAAAAAGGGGAAAGCAATCTATGTACCATCATGCCCCTCTCTCTTCAGACTGTCAAAACAGGGCGACCAGTTGCCTTGAGTTCCTGAACTCCCTCACAGTAAATGCAACCATATTCTTATTGACTGGGGACCTAACCTTTACATTTGCTGATTACTACATTAATCAGATAAAAAAGAAAAGATGGCGCTCCCTGAGCATTCTGAATCTAGAAAGCACAGCATTAGGATGGCCCTCAGTGAATCCTCTCAAGAAATACCTCTAGAGGGGATTCCAGCTAGAGAACTATTTTTAAAGGAGACACAGTGTCTTACTTAGGGTTTTACTGCTATGAACAGACACCATGCTCAAGGCAAGCCTTATAAAGACAACATTAAATTGGGGCTGGGCTACAGCTTCACAGATTCAGCCCATTATCATCAAGGCAGGAAGGAGCATGGTAGCATCCAGGCAGGCATGGTATAGAAGGAATTGAGAGTTCTACATCTTCATCTGAAGGTTGATAGTGGAAGACTGGTTTCCAGAGAGCTATAATGAGAGTCTTCATACCCACACCCACAGTGACACACCTACTCCCACAGAGCCATACCTTCTAATGGTGCCACTCCCTGGGCCAAGCATATACAAACTGTCACACACACACGGAGTCTTAGAGAATGAAGGTAACTGCCCAAGAATGTGAACTCAATAAATGGCTGAATTGTAAGCGACACCAGTGGACTGGCTTTCAAGTCCCAGTCCTTCACCACTCAGACACAGCATCTCCTGAACGTTCTCCAAGTTTGACATTTAGATCTTACTCTAGGTCAACCGTAGTGTGCCTCACAATACAGGCCTGCACACATACTCACAAATCAAATGCCTGGAATCAAATCAACAATATAAGATCAAATACAGCAGAGTACAACGTAAAGCCTCTGAGGTAGGCGTGAGCCATTTCAAGGGACTCGGGAATTCCGCGCACATCTCAAAATCCGCAGGAAGGTGGCAGCTGGTGGCCGGGAAGGTTTTTGATGACGCTAACTTGGCTTGATTTGGTGGGAGGAAAAAACCCACACAGGAGACACAAAGGAACTCCAGATGGATTCCAGTGCAGGCAGCAAGGAGGCAGATTGGTGGCCGGTGACAATGAAGTCCAAAAGGGAGAAATCGTGTGTGTGTGTGTGTGTGTGTGTGTGTGTGTGTGTGTGTGTGTGTGTGAAAAGCACATAGTTGCCTTGCAGGTGCAGTGGCTTAGACTTTATTCTGTTTCATCTGGCTGGTAGAGTCATGTCATTTCCCTGTTGCTGGTTCACAGAGTGAGTGCGGGAGAGTAAGCATCAGAGGAGAGCTTTTCCCTTGCAACTCAAGTCTGTCAACAACTGGGCTCTACACTGACCAAATGTTGTGTGGAGGAAATAGTTCAGAGAATTTCTGGAGTTGCTTTGAGGGTGTTCTTCGCCGTGAAAAACCAATTTTCAGAAAGCAAACAGGGCGCTTGGCAGAACGTGAAAGGGAGAAAAACCTGATGCTGTGCTAAAGAATTACATTCGCTCCCGCCTTCGTGCCCTAGAACCCGGAGAGAAGCAGTCTAGGATGTCAGCAAATAATCTTTTCAATTAGGAAGAGCAATACGTAGACCAGGGTTCCCACTCCCACCTGCTGGCCTCTTTCTTCACCTTAAATGCCAATTTCTGATAAGATAAAGCTCATAGAGGTAGAGCACAGGGTATGTTCATATAATTAACTTGCATATGGTGATAAAATATTTGAAATTATTGCCAATTAAAGGTGCAGTAAAGCATTGTTTTCATATGAGCAGGGACTGAGGAGGTACACAGGACAGATCTGGCTTCTGTTTAGGTCATTTTGTGAAGCGAGAACTGGGGACCAAGGAAGTAATGGCCAGTAAACAAAATATACAAAAGGAGAATTTTCTTCTGTAATAGGTATAATCAGGTCATGACAGTCAATGACGCTGGAGGTCACAGACTCAGATACTGTCGCTGGAGTTTTAAAAGATCTCGAATGATTTTAAGATCAACAGAAATATTAGACACGAGTGGTCAAACTCAGTACCAAGATGGGCACACATGACCTTAAAAATCTGGTAAGAGTTTGAGAGGCTTTTGCAGGCTCCACTTCAACCTAGAAACATAACAGTCTTTGAGTGGCGCCTGCCCAGCGCTGTCTACCTGCCATCTTCAACAGTTTTGAAGGCAGACTGCATTAATTCAATCAGAAATATGATGTAGCCTGTGTGTATGCTCATGTACATATGTGTGTACACATGTCTATATATGTGCATGTGTATATGTGTGTGCATTCTTGTGTGAAAATAAGCATGTGCTTTTGCTATGTCATGCATGTGGATGTCAAAGAACAATCTCAGGTGTCTGTCCCTACCTTCTAAGATAGGACCTTTCATGGTTCCCTGTGGTATACACTGGACTAGCTGGTCTGAGAGCTTCCAGGACTCTGTCTCTGCCTCTCTTTACGCTGTAGGACTGGAGTTACAGGCGGGTGGTACCCTGTTGTATCCAGCTGTGTGTGTCAGAACTCAGACCTTCCCACTTGTCAAGCAAGTATTTTACCCATTATCCCTCCATATCCCCCAGTGCAAGAATGTATTTCTTTTGAGAGCCTATCTTTTGAGATTTATATTTCAGCCGAGGAATCTCTGGGAAAATAAATACCATTACTCTTTTGGCTTTGGTGGATATGAAAAAAATTAAGCTTGCCTATGCAGTCCGCCCATTGACAGCATCACCAGATACTCAAAACTATTGTAGACTGCTTCTTGCGAAATTTGAGGGCCCAGTGATGTGCTCTGTTCTGGAGGTTTCGTTACCACACTCTGTCGGTTCTGCACCTTTGGGGGTAGTGTGAGCCGAGACCGCCTGGCTCTTTTCCATGAGGCATCTCTTCCTGCATGGACTAGCCTAATTCATTCTCACAACAGTGGCAAGCTCCAGAAGAGGAAACACAATAAGCATTGCACCTGAGGCCCAGATCTGAAATGCTCCACCACCCTTTCTAAGCCAAGCAAACCTCACAGCCAGCCCAGATTTTAAAAGGGGTAGAGAGACTTCACACCATGGAGAAAAGCCACAAGGCAAGGTTAGAGTGATGGGAGAAAAAGGTGACTGTATACTTTTGTGGTTTACTTTATGCCATCAACAAAAACATCGATGGAGGCTATTCAGTTGGAAGGTAAGCCCAAGAACCGCAACACATCGGTTTCTGAATTTCTCCAGGTAATAATGTGGGTCCAGGGCCCAGAAAAGAGAGCCAGGGAGTGAGACTCTGATTCACTGACATAATCAAACTATTCGCTACCCAGCGGGAAGGGAAGGAGGCTGAGCACAGGCCCTGCACAAAGACTGAGTCTCTGACACTGTACTACCAGCAGGAGGGCTTTCTCCTGGTTGTAAATAAATGCAAAATTGTCTCAGCACTGATAGCGATTGCTGTCTGCACAAACAGCTTTCTGGTGTATTGATCAGGTTTGGTTTATGTCTATTAAATAATCTCACTTAAAGAATTAACCTATACAATACACTCTGAAATGGAAAAATACATCACACACACACAATTATCCAGTCAGCTAAAAGTTAACAAGATTTGAAATAAGACTCACTGTATCACTGTTTTAAACTCCCTGAAACAATATTATAGAGTAATATAGAATAATAAATACCCCTGTGGCATCAAGAAATACATTACGGGGACATGTACAAAGGACCAGAAGTATTTTCACCCAGAGGAAAAATAGGATAATTCATTTCCTCTCATCCCCATCCTGAATTAATAAAGAATAATTCAAGATGCATTAGCTAGGTTGTGAAGATGTTTAAAGATCTACCTGGCTCAACAGCTGATTTTTGCCTAAATTAATTCCAACATTATTTAGACCTTTCCAAACCCAAACAATTTTTTTGTAATCTGAGCTGACACCATAATAACTTAATAATAAACACATTCACACCTGTTTATAACAAGTAATATGTGAAGCACTTTAATGAAAGTCACCCAATATAATCTTCATTGCAACCCATGAGGTGAACAATATTGCTTCATTTAAAAGTGATTGAACGGTGTATATGTGATTATACTACAGCTAAGTAGGAGAATGTGGTGTCTACCTGACATCACAGGAAGCAATCCTTTTGCTCCCCTACATTGATTTCAATGCCTGTGCTAAAGTCCAAACCCACAGTGGTCTTAGAAACAAAGCTATGTGCCTCACAAGTGAAACTACAAGTTCCCTAATATGGCTGTAATTAGGAAAGCTCTCAAGTCTCTGCCATCTGAACTTAAACTCTTGTCAATTTACATCCCCTTTCTCTTGGGGTACAAAGGGGGTTAAGGGATTACAGCTGACCACAGAAGGGAGAGAAATAACATGTAAATTAATTACATGGGCAGAGTCCTCTTGTCTCATTGGCCAGGGATCAGCAATATTGATATAGTGAGTGTTCGAAGCCCAGGTTCTGGAGTGACAAACTGGACAAGAACTCTTCCTGCCTGCAAGAAACATGCAGGAGAGAAACAAGACTTTGCTGATGAGAGCTTCTAAGACTCGGGAGTGGTTGGTTACACAAGTCACATCTTGACTGATCTACATGGTGCCCAAAAACTGTTCATCTCCAAATGAAGACTCAGTGAGTTGCACCAAACCCATTCCTACCAAAGCAGTAGGAGTGCCTACTATTCAGCATTCCAACACTCTGATGAAACATGGAGACAACATCTAAGGTAAATGGATTTTTTGGGCTCATTCCATATGGTGGTAGGCTCTGTGTTCTGGGGCCTGTGAGGTGAAGCATGCATGTTGCTACAAAGCTGCTCCCTCCTGACAGCCAGGAAGCAGGCAGAGAGAGAAGACGGGGGTCTGGACCAGCATTCCCTCCAAGGACACAGCCCATCTCCTTCCACTAGGCTCGAACTCCAGAAGATTCTATCACTTCCTGAGCTCCACAGACTGGCAACCAGTACTTTAGCATATGGGCCTTTAGGAGATGTATAAATTCCAAACTGTACCTATAATGCCAGCATTTGGTACAGTGAGGTAGGAACACCACAAATTCCAGGCTAGCTAAGGACACACAGCATGAACCTGTCTCAAAATCAAAGAAAAACCACAAAGGACACAAACCATAAGACAAGTAAACTTAACACTCTAACAGATAAGTTCACCCTGGTGTGAATCAATAGACACTTCAGATTAATTAAAAATTAGTTAAATATGTTTCTTGCATATGTTTCTTGGGGGGTCTCTTCATTAATATTTTTTAAGCTTCTAATTAATCAAGGAACAATTTGTGACCCTGCCAAGTAGACTCATGACCTCACTAACTAGGTCATGGCTACTGCCTGGAGACTCACTAAGTAAATTCTCTAACACCCAAACTATTGGACAGATGAGCTTACATGCTGCAGCATTAGTGAATTTGTGGAGGATGACTTTTGCTTTGGCTCTGATGTTTTGTTTGTGTTTCGGAGACAGTCTTGCTATGTTATGTTGCCCTTGTCAACCTAGAACTCACTGTGTGGACCATGCTTGGCCACAGACAATTACTTCAAGCATGCATTACCACGCTCAACTCTTGAAGGCTTTTATATATATACTTAAATCTCACTCTTTATTTTCAAACATTGTTTTAGAGACTGCTTAACCAGCTACTGTAGTTGTCCAGATACTCAGAAAGCCACCTCTAAATACACTCTCGATTGTTTATTTTCTATGTATAACTGCATGTGAATATGTATGTGTATCGTGTGTTTGTGGTGCCTTTGAGGATCAGAAGAAACATCATATGCCTTGGAACTGGAGTTACGGACAGTTGTGAACCACCATCTGGGTGCTGGGAATTGTGAATCCTCTGGAAGAGAATAAGTGTGCTTAACTACTGAGCAATACTTCCAACCCCACACATCTGATGTTGAAAGAGAGAGAGACAGAGACAGAGACAGAGACAGAGACAGAGACAGAGACTGACTGACTTTCTTGGTTTGTCTCTGATACAAACTTTGAAATTACCCAAACAAAATGAAGATTTCCATAATTGCTTAATAAAACTAATAAAAGAAACATTTTCAGAATACTGTGGAGTGGTAACAACCAGGCAGGTTGAAGAGAACAAACCTTTGGTGATTAAAATCAACAGCCTAGATGCTACAGGGTTGCATGCATATCCCTCATCAAACATTGACTCTATTTTCTTTATCAAGCCATACTTAACAAATGTTTTACTAATTCCTAATGGGAAATTAATATTAGCAGAGAAATACCTATGATTTACAGGCAATGCTACAGAAAACCATTCTTAGACTGTACTGCAGACATCTTTGATTTGCTAGCAGAAATCTGGCATCCTCATGGAATCTTTAGAGCCTTAACAATCCAATTTTGGGGCGGGGGCTGGAGAGATGGCTCAGTGGTGAGAACCACTGGCAGCTGCTCATCACTCTAGTCCACAGGGATCTCATGCCTCTGGCATGCATGTGCTCATACCCACACAGAGGTGCCTAATTAAAAGTTAAAAAATCCAATCTTTAGGAAAGTACAGTTCTGAGAGTACTAAGTACACTGAATAGGTAAATTTGAGCAGTGAGGCTAAGACTAACAATTGCTGCCCATGCTCCCGAGCCCAGACTGGGCAAAACGAGCAAACATAATTTAGGTAGAAAGAACCTTGGCATAACAATGTGAGTTGCTTCACGTCATCACCTGGATTTTAGAACTGGTATGTGTATACAGGCTGAGCACACACATACTCTGAACATGGAGCTATCATTCATACTTTTTCAAATTTGGCGCTGCTGACCTTTGCAACCAGCAATCCATCATTGACTGAGCCAACTAGAGACCATATCACGGCCCCGGCAGAGTATTTGGGACTAGATGCTACAAGCGTTGCTATTGGTTGGTTCATTCTTGCAGTTCCGGGTTGAAGGATCAAGCCCTGGGTATTACACAAGCTAGTCAAGCAGTCTACCACTGAGCTATACCGCAGTCAGCCAGACACCTATTGACATACCTTTATTGTGTGTCTATACATATTCTTAAATGGCTACTTTATTCATTTTTTTTAGGATGCTTGCACAACTCCATGACAGCTCATTAAAAAGACAAACACACTCTTTGCATAAAAGAAGGGCTGGAGAAAACATTGAAACCTTACTTGTCAACATTTTATACGAAAGATTTCAAAGGACTTAAATCTCATCCCAACTAAAATTTCAACATGCTTTATCTAGCAAAGCTCCACTCAAAAATAAACAGATATAAAATACTGAAATTAGGCAAATGCGTGGGAAGGGAAAGGGATGCCAGGATGCCAGGATGCAGGGATGCCAGTGGTCTGTCTATGGTCCAGTGTGTGGGTTACCAGTCTGCAGATGTCCTTGACCAGGACTCCAGAGGCTGTGCCTTTAAGCCGAGCCAGCTGCAGTCGCCTGAAGAGCTTGTAAGGAATGTTGAGTGTCCTGGGCGTCTGTCTGGTCAGGCTTGTGGCAGGGCCACGGCGGCTCTGTGTGTGGGCAGGCAGCATGCTCACATTTCTGTTACTTTATCCTGATGCAAGTTGCCATGGAGACTGGCATGAAGATGGCAGTCAGCCAGGCAGAGCTCTAAGTTGAGGAAAGCTACGCCACACACACACACACACACACACACACACACACACCACAAACACACACACACACACACACACACACACCACAAACACACACACACACACACACACACACACACCACAAACACACACACACACACACACACACACACACACACACACACACACGTTCTTTCACCTAGTCCCCAAATAAAACATCCTTGTATGTATATAATCAACTTTTTAAAAATGGGCTATGTGTCATTGCCTCTTTGGACAAATGGTTAAACTGCTGTTTCTTTTATAACTTGCCAATAACCCAAACCAAACCAAACCAAAGCAAAACAAAACAAAACAAAACAAAACAAAACAAAACAAAACAAAACACCCCACCATCAGACAAATATCAGTTAGTGACTTCACCCATTAAAACCAATCCCACAGAGCCTGGAGGACCAGGGGAGGGAACTGATGGCAGGACCTGTTTGCCTGGGAGAAAGATGCAGCTGACAAAGGAAGGAAAGTTATCTGGTCGGCGAGGACTTCCTATAATAAAAGACAAACGTGACCTGGTCAGGTGTGCTCACTCACAGCTGTAACCCCAGCACTCAAAAGGCTGAGGCAGGAGGATTCCTGTGAGCTTTAAACCAGTGTACACTACAGACTGATGTTTCAGAACCAGAAGAAGGGGGAGCGAGAGCAAAGCAAACGTTATAAAGTGACATGCCGTTTATCCTACCTGTGTAAGTAGGATATCCTCCAAGTGTAAAGCATGGGATAAGGTTTGCAGATTTTTGCTGTTGTTTTTTTCAAAGCAGCTAAATTGGGTTTTATTTTTCTTTGGAATTCTGAAAGACCTTAAATTTAATTCAGCATTTGATGTTCAGAACACTTTCTGCTACGGCATAAAAATTCAGGCGTTTTGTCAAAAGTGGTGATCGAATGCTGAAGTATGCCCTAATTTGGGAGAAATTCGGGAAAATCAGAACCCCTGTAGCTCCCTCAAACCACATCGAGGACGTACACATGGCCACTGTGAATTTCACTTAGTGATTGTTTAAAAATGAATCTCTACAGAACATATATAATTGATAAAACAACTCATGTTATCTATCCAGAATGGAAAATATGCAGAAAGAATCTCTATAATCCCAACTTTGAAAGAGAAGATAATGAGAACATAGTCTCCAACCAAAGCAAAAAAATAATTGTAAAGCCAGCCTTTCTCTTGTGATTCCTGTAGTGACTGGAAAATGGCTCCTAACCAAGTCACTCTCTGGGCTCTTCCTCTGTGTGAATAAGTGTACACACATGAGCACACTCACATGCACATGTACTACAAACATACTCTTCAACATACCACACACCACCATCACCACCACCATCACCACCATTACCACCACCACCATCACCACCACCACCACCTCCACCACCACCACCACCACCACCACCACCACCACCACCACCACCACCACCACCTCCACCTCCACCTCCACCACCACCACCACCACCACCACCACCACTACCATCACAACCACTACCATCACCACCATCACCACTACCTCCACCACCATCATCACCACCACCACCATCATCACCAGGTGTAATGATGATCTTTTATAATCCCAGTAATGGGGAGATGCAGGCGGGTGAGCCCTGGAGAGTCCTTGCCCAGCCAGCCTAACCTTCTTAATGAGTTCCAGGCCAGTGAGACTCAGGAGGGGAAGGAGAAGGGGAAGGGGAGGAGGTGGATGGTGCTAGAGGAACAACAGCTGGATTTGTTCTCATGCACACATACATGCACGCGTGCACATTCAGATACACATACAAACCCAAACCTGGGTTGTTATTACAGAATGTAGAACACAGAATAAATATTCATCCTATGACACTACCCATCTTCAATGGTATTTGAGCATCACTGAATTTAGCCTACAGCTCACCAACTGTCCTTCAGTGACGTATTAGTGAAAGTACTTCAAAGAGTAACTGAAGCATCAGCTCCAGACCCTTCTCCCCGCCCTTGCCCCACCCCCAGGCTCTAACCTCTCATGTGACTTTAAACAACCATCAAGATGAGAATTCTCAACAAGGGCTGGATGATTTCTAACTTCTCAGGAATAAAATGAGCACCATGTCTGCACGTCCCCACTGGATCATTAGGCTTTAAAAGATTCGCCCGTGCAAAACATAGGAAGTTGGTTAAATGAAGACCTAGTCTGGGGCAGGAAAACAACAGAGAGGCGAAAATAGTCATTTTCCTTAGGAGCTGAAATTGCACAGAGGATAATTTTCCTCCAGTGGCATTCAGCAAAGGGGAAAATTTTATCTCAAGCATTTTATCGCAGATGATTTGGTTTAAGTGAGAGCGATTTCATCCACGGGACTCCTAAGACTGAAGTTGCCCTGGCAGCCCTGTACCTGTGCAGGGTGCTCAGGCGGCTCACCCGTGGTTTTGGTGTATGTAACTGTTGCACGATTCCAAACATTTATATAAAGAATTTTAGTTATTTCTTCTCCTGTTTCCTTCCATCATCCATATTCCTCTCCCGTCTCTGCTCAGCAAGTCTTACCTTCTTTCTTCTCTTTGTTGGGTGTGTGCCTCACTGGGTTTCATCAGTTCTTTGTGTGAGTATGGTTGTGTCAGTGGGGTGTTACTCAGTGGAGCAAAGGAAACCTACCCTGAAGAAGGCCACACCCCCTCCTTAATACACATTAACTGCCCACATTCTGCTGGGAGGGGTGTGGCCTGATGGGCCCAATGTCTCACAGGTATTTGGTTGGTAGTTCTTGTGATCACCCTCTACCTGCTCCAGGCTTTTATTCCTCAGATGCCAAGAACATCTGTGTTTAATGGTAGCTTACTATCCACCCCTTTATAACCCAACTGGAGTCTGTTCCATCATCCTTCTCCTGCTAATGAAACTCGTCTGTCCAGAGTTTGCCTCCTGCAGAGCCTGCTGCATGGTCTAACATGGGGTCTAAATGTTAATAATCTGATATAAATGTGGTTAATGGCTAAGAGTAATTAGTTGACTGCTACTCTGGGTGACAGAGATATGTACACAGAACGAACCACCAAGAGAACTCACAACCCCCTCAGGAACCTGTGAAGACACTTCTAGGTTTTTAAGTAGAAGAAAATGAGCTTTTATGTCACAAAGCATCTTGGTGTGCAACACTAATATTTGCCTATTTTTCTCTTTTTGTTTTCATGTGTGTGTGTGTGTGTGTGTGTGTGTGTGTGTGTGTATGTGTCCAGGTATGTGTGTGCACACTGTGTGCACATGTGCATACATCAAGGCCCAAAGATATCAGCAATCATCCTTCACTGCACTTCAATTGTATCCAAGGAGACAGGGTGTCTCAATCAAACTCAGAGTTCAGCAGACCTCAGTCATATGGCTAGTCTGATGAGCGAGCTTGTTCTAGGGTTCCCTTGTCTCACACCTTCCAAGGTAGGAATTAAAGGTAGGCCGCCATGCTCCCCTGCCACTGGGCATGGGCTCTTGTGACACAACACTGGTCCACATTCTCGCTTAGCAGGCATTTTAACCTCCAAGCCACGTGTTTGTTGTTCTAACAACAGAATCCTAAAATATAAATTTCACTGATTTCAGTTGAGGAAGATGCCTGAGAAGAGAAAAGTGCTTAGGGCCCAGGGCATTTCAGTGCAGAATGTGCTAGGTAGTGGCTGGGGCCTTGGACTGATAAGTAATCTGCAATTATTTATCTTCTCTTCTTTTTTCCTCTCATCTCTAACTAAAGTTGGAATTTATTTCTGTGGGTTGAATTTCTTTCAGAATAGAAATCAAAAGCCATGTTTTAAGAGGGATGTGTATGTGTGTGTGTGTGTGTGTGTGTGTGTGCATATGTTTGTATGTATAGTATTTGTATGGTCTATGTACATGCATGTATGCAAGTGTGTAGTCTGCGCCCACGTATGCAGTAGTCAGAGGATGTCAGTTGTCCTGCTTTGTCGTTTTCTGTCGTCATCACTTGAGACATTGTCTGTCGCTGATCCTAAAGATGGCCGCTTGCTAACAACTCAAATTAATCCCTTTGTCTTCAACCCCCACCATTCTATGATTACAAGTACATGTGTGGTTGTGTCCTGTGTTTTGTGGGGTATGGGGAACCAGGACAGCAAGTTCCCATACCCACGGAGCCATCTTCCTAGGCAGAGAGGTATTTTTCAATATCAATTTGCAAGTAATCCAAATGATTTGTAGTTGAGACAGCCAAAATATAACTAGGTATCATAAACTTTAGGCAAAAGTATATGTTCTTTATATATGTAAAAGTATATGTTTTTACAGTGTATCTCAGAGGCATGGTGTCTTTGTGGCTAGCCATTAATATCTGTCAATGTTGATTGACCTGTCATCAGAGGAAGGGGTCCTGGTAGTGAGCTCCCTCTCATGTGGAGGGAGATGGGAAGTCCGTGTTCATACGAATATGCATTCAAGGGCTCAAACACCCATCTTTATATGAAAAGGAGATTAAAGTGCAAAGGTTCACTCTACTCCTCATCCAAACCCATGACTTTGCCATGAGAGTCTTCTAGATTCGCTTAAATAGCTACATCAAAGTTCATCTGAGTTCTGATAAGAAAAGAACACACTAGGGGATTGATTGATTGGTCAGTGCCCAAAGAAATACAATCTGTGCATCAACTCTAGGGCTCACTTAAATATCCCTTATCTATCATACAGTGAACAAAAAATGGGAGTCATAGGAAAAGCTCTTAATATGAAGAAAAAAATAAGTTGCACTTAAAAGTATGCTGATTTCAAAGGAAGTTAACTCGGAATTTTCATCCCAAAGACTTTTGTTCCTGCATATACATGTGTATACATATGTGTGTATAAAGGGGTGTGTGTGTGTGTGTGTGTGTGTGTGTGTGTGTGTGTGTGTGTGTAAGGCTATTGGTCAATATTAGGTGTCTTTCTCAATTACTCTCCATCTTATTTTTAGAGTCAGGGTCTCTCACTGAGCATGGAGTTCACCAATTCAGCTAGACAGTGTGACCAGCAAAGACCAATGGTCTGCCTGTATTTGTCTTCCTGGTGTGAGACTATGGACGCAGCCACAACAGCTGGCTTGTGTGTGGATCCTGGGGATCAAGCACACATCTTCACACTTGTGTGGCAAGCATTTACTTGCTACAATACTTCCCTAGGTCTAGCAGAAGCTTCCTGCCAGGGTCCCTTTGCAGCCAAGGGGCCCCACAGAAGGTGGCGCCAGGCTCTGGGTACAGAGCTCACCCTGGTCAGTGTCCCAGCACTTCTGAAGCTGTCCTTTGAATTTTCACTTGTTTGGGTGTATAGTTCAGGTTTTACCGGAAAATCTGGAAACATCAACACACGAAAGCTTGGTAAGTAACATCATGGGAGAGCATTGTTTCTTCAGGATGAGCAATAGAGGCACAAAGCAGTGGGCGGCTGTAGACCTTTCTAGAAAATATCAAGGATAAAACCTGATTTTTAATCTGATGTCCTTAATATTTTACTCTACGAACGCTTTAAAAATGTTCCTTGGTGTGAAACACAATGCCTCCCATAACCAATCTCTTATCATATCAAAGTATTTTTAAGCAAAAGAGGAGAAATTTATTTTTCAGACTCCGCTTCCCATTGTGGCAGACCTATAATTTAGATAACACAAGTAATGATTTTCCTTGGTGTTAAATTACTGGGCATAAGCCACGGCTAATTCTGTTTCCTGAGCTGATGTATTTGGGGCAGGAAAGCAATCTTTTTGCTTTTCCTTTGGTCACAATAAGAGGCGAACGCTAATAACTTCAAGGCAGTTAGAGCCTGTAACCCTGTCTCCTCAGTCTAGAGATCTAAAGAACTATTGTAAGTTGTCCTCAAAGCGCCTCTCGAAGGCAGCAAACCATGGCGGCAACTCTCCTGTATCACATCACAGGCAGATCCAGACTGGAGTAGGCGTAAGAATAACCACTTGGGGCTGGGGGGTCTCTCGGTGGGTACAGTGGTCAGCTTGCGAGCATGAGGACTTGTTAGTTAGCCCTGAGTGGCGGCATGCACCTGTAACCCCAGTGAGCTGGGGAGAGACAGGGAGATCCCTGGGGAAAAGACGGACTGGCAATAAAGTGGAGAGAGATAGAGGTCATGAGGCTGACCTCGAGCCTTCATATGCACATCTATGGGTGCATGAACTTGCATGCATACAACACACACACACACACACACACACACACACACACACACCTTAAAACCGGAGTGAATGGAGAGGAGGATCTGGCAGCCTGCATCTTAGATGAGACCTCAGAACAGGGTGGGCTTGACTTACCCACAATTCAAGGAAAATGTCTATGGATCATCTTTGCTGTCAGTGTAGAGTGTAAAGGGCATGCGGGCCAGGACAGTAGACTATGGAGTGACCAGAAAAGGATCAAGTGCACCAAACCACACAGGCTGAGCTCTAGAAGATTCTGCTAACATCTGAGGTGTCCTGGGCCATGAGGCAGATAACAGAGACTCAATTCTAAAATATTTAGAACCCATGCTATAGAGGCAGGCTCAAAAGATGATTAGCATAATGACTGATTGCAAAGGTGCTAAACTCCTGAGTCATCAGGGACCTGGGAAGATGACTCGGTCAGAAAGAGCTTGACGCACAAGGGTGGGGACAAGAGTTCAAATCCCGGCACCAACATGAAAAACCAGGTGAGGCAGTGTCCATCTCTAACTCCAGTGCTAGGGGGCACAGCAGGAGAAGCCATGGAACTGCATGACCTGAATCAGTGAGCTCTGGGTGTAGAGAGACCCTGCCCTAAAATATAGTGGTAGGGAAACTAGGGTGACACTTGGTGTTGACCTCTGACCTCCACACATATGCACACATACATTTTCTCTCATAAGCACACATGCACACAAAACCTCCAATGCTGTGCACAAACACAACTGATTTGCTGTTAAAAGGCAAATGACATGTGACCATGAAAGGTGGAATCAAAGTCACCCTGTTGTAAAGTCAGCTTGACATATTTTTGGCAATCCTCATTCTAGCTTAAATATTCACTGCCTCTAGTGTCTCCAGCCTCAGACAGAAATCAACATAACTATGTGCAGCGGGAGACTAGCTTAAGGTGCTGGAGAGAGAGCTAAGCAGCTAGGAAAATTACAGTTCTTACAGAGGGCCTGGGTTAAAGATGCTTACTTCCAGTTCTGGGGAACGGGGTGCCCTCTCTTTGGCTTCTGACTGGACATGCCTGAGTATACCATATGAAATCACATGCAGACAAACACACATATATGCATAACTTTAAAAAATTACATGACTTGCTTGTCTTTGTTTTGTTTAGTTAGGTTGTTTGTTTGTTTGTTTGTTTGTTTTGAAACGGTGTTTCTCTATGTAGTCCTGTCTATTCTGGAACTTACCCTGTAGACCAGGCTAGCCTCAAACTCAGAGATCCACCTGCCTCCACCTTCCAAGTGCTGGGATTAAAATTCTGAGCTATCTCTGCCCTCCCAGACATTTTTAAAAGTTTTTTTTAAAGAAAGGATTAACATTAAGAGTCCTCATCACAGCAATATCCATGAGACCCTCAAACTGGAAAAGACCCAGCAATTTCCCAGTTAAAAGTTAAAAACAAATATGTAAGGTCTTACAGCATCTTACTGAATATTACACAGTGGTTAAAAACAGAAAAAACAATCTGCATTGATCCCACAGAAAAATGCCAATCAAAAGTGAGACATAAGAGGCATTCTTTGTGATCCTACTTATCTGAGGATCAAGAAGGGGAAAGAATGGGGCACTGAGAGGGCTCAGTCGGGAAAGGTGCTTGCTGCCAAGCCCAGTGTCCTGAGTTCAATCCCTGGGACCGCTCTATGGAAGAAAACATTTAAAACTTCGTGCCTTAAAAACAGTGAGCTTAGCACTCAGCTCATTGTCAACAAGTGTGCCTCTTTGTGACTGTCTGGTTAAGGGTTTGATGGAGACGATCAAAACTGAGCATCTCCATCTTCACTTGGGAATACCATTTTCTTCTGTCCGGCTATAGGAACCAGAAGTCTTCTGTGATTGCCACAGCGGGGCAGCCTGGAGTGGCCGGGGCCACGGGCTTATTAAATCGCTGACTGTGGAGGACCATGCCAATATCCCAAACAGTGTCCAAGGCGAGGGGAAGACGGAATGGCGGCCTGAGTTCGGAAGGGTGTTAGATGTGAAGAATTCAGGATGACGGTCTGTGGAGGGGAAGAGCAGGTGAAGGTCTAAGTCTCCAACCCTCCTCACGATCTTGCTAACCATATCACCAGAGAAAGGCCTCCTCTCTGAGCCCACAGCAAAAGATGAGCACCTCATCGTCAACAAAACGTTACATCTAAGCTCTCTTTGGAAATGGACACCCTCGTGATAAAGCAACAGAATTCTGCAAAGCATGACTTCCCAAACATGACTTGCTGTTTAACTTTGGGCATATTATCAATCTTTTTTTTTTTTTGAAAAAAAAAAAAGAAATATTAGTATTCAAACAGATGGCAGAGCCAGACAAAATAAAAGTGACTACAGAGAGCCAGGATCAGGACCTCAAAAGACTGAGCTGGCGTCTGGTTTGTAGGGATGGCCACAAAGGGTCTCCAGGGCTCCTCTAAGGGGACTGCAAGAGAGTGAAACAGAATGATGAAACTATCAACGGACTTGGTGCGGCTACATGCTGCCCCACCGTGGAGGGCCATGGGCTTTGGAAGTAAGGAGATGGGGCATCCCAGAGATCTTAGCGCCTGAGAAATAATTAAGAACCAGACACTGCGACAAGAGCCTGGACGAGAACCACAGCTCCACTCTGGTAGTTGCCACGATCCAGCAGTCCATGTGCAGCGGACAGGCATCTGGACTTGAGAAAAGCTGGATCAGAGGGCCACACGGGATAGGGAGGGGAGTAACAAATGCCGGCACTGGACCCGTGAGCAGGTGCATGGACAGGGTTCCGCCACAGCAGCAGACTTGCCCACTGGTCCTATCCCCGCCACAGTCTGGCCGCCGCTGCTCTCATCCCTCCTCGCTTGTTCAGGCAACACACCAGTCATTTCCACAGCTGACTAGGCTGTATAGTCCACAACTTCCTCTTCCGTGGGTTCGCCTTTATGTTCAGACACCCAGAGCTGTGCACTTTAGCTAATGAGCCAAATACACTGTGCCTATTTCTTTGTCTTCATCCACTAACCGGTGATTCAGTTGGAAAAGTGTGACCAAACCCGTCTAAGCCAATTTGGCTTTTATAAACCAAGGTGTTTATTGTTAATGTCCTGTTACTCCCTGGACATGCACAGATTTTTTTTCCCATCTACTTTGGGTTCCAGATACTTTAATAAAATTTGAAACTAGACTTTCGGCTTGATAATTGCCAAGAACACAAACATGGCTGAAAGGGAGGGGGAAAAAGAGACAGAGAGAGAGAGAGAGAGAGAGAGAGAGAGAGAGAGAGAGAGAGAAAACACACATGTGAAAATGTGTTTACCATTTCTTTCCTTCATAATCTTTCTTAACATATAATGGAAATCAATTGTAAAACTTTTATGGATGATACCTTTTATTTGAATATGGTTTATTTCTTTTATGATGTTTATGTGTCTGAGTATTTTGCCTGCATGCATGCTTGTGTGCCACATGTGCCTCAGGGTGTTGGGAGAGAGAGAGAGAGAGAGAGAGAGAGAGAGAGAGAGAGCAGCAAGTGCTCTTAGCCACAGCGCCATCTCTTCAGCACCTACGAGACTTTAACAGATTTTGTAATAAAACTTTTTATTTATTTTGTAAGGTTTAACACATGTATAAAATGCATCTCCACCACCTGTAGAGATCTTTCAGACCAGAGGCTAACAGTAAATGTAAATGCATTACAATGGCCAAGTAGATAGAGAATATGACCAATGCATAGGAAGTCACAAGTACCTTATATTTTCACGAACCATGACTTGTGTCTTTCCACTCTTCTCTCTCACTGTCACATTCCCCCTCTTTCCTCTCCTCCTCCCCGACTTCACTCTCCTGTCTCAAATTCAGTAAGCAACTTCTTTTTAAGGTTTACATTTTTATATTTTTATTTTTATGTATGAGTGTTTTGTCTACATGTATGCGTGTGTGCTGAGACGGCAGCAGAGGGTGTCAGATCTCCTGGCGCTTGAGTGAAAGATGGTTGTGAGCCACCATGTGGTGCTGGAAACTGAATCTAGATCCTCTGCAAGAGTAGACAGAGCTCATAACCATTAAACTATTTCTCTAGCCCCTGGGTGGGCAATTTCTTCCACTATGATGTGATCCCAAGCTTCAGAGGTGGAGAAACTACCCATAGAAAAGTCCCACAAAATCTTATTTCCACCAAGAACAATTTGTGCACATGTTAGTCATGGGGTGAGATAGAAAAACCTAAAAATTAAAAGTGAGACCTTAGCAATGACATAGACAAAGGTATTTATCCTCTTTCATTGTGGAACAAGGTGGATTAGAAAGAGCCCTGGAGTCAGGCTAGCATCTAAAGCCCTCATGACATGCACCCATAACCTGGAGATTTCTACTCATCTTACCAATAGTGTTATATAAGAGTCACCTATAGATCCCGGGAACTCTGGGAAAGACAGTCCTTCAAGTCTCACTTTAAGAAATGGTCTTGGAACCAGGGTGTGGGTTGTACCATTCTATAATGTTTCAATTATTCACTAAGAGAAAGTAAGATGCCAGAACATGGGAAAGCAATCTATTAGTGTTCGAGATGTTTAAAATAATCTTTAGGGCATCATCTAAAAGCATCGACACCAATATTATAGGTTCTGTTTATTTTGCAAAGCTTGCTCATTGAGTGTGACCATGGAATTAATTGAACCCACGCCAGTAGTTAGGACTCAAGCTGTGTTCATATTTTTCGCTAAATTATTCCAGTATTGCTTCTCAATTGCTTTTCTGTATTGAATAACAGCAGACAGGGGCGGCCTGCTAATTGAAACTTATCAATATTGTGAAGCTGTTCTTTTACTTAGACTACAGGAGACAATACACATTGGAATGCCTTGAGTAGCCTCACTTTAGGCATTAACTCCTCCATCAGAATCCAGTCAAGTCAACAAAAGCATTGATACAGTGTATAAATATTTAAAATAGCAGAGAAGAAAGGAACAAAATAATAGTAAACTTGGAAGGGGAAAACACACAAACAAACATTCCTCCTGAGTAACTTCTAAATGTAGAAGAAAAAAAAAGAACAATGTATACTTCTGGGAAGATAAGATAGTGGTTCTGACAATTGAAGTTCTGTATAAATGGAAAGAAGAGAGCGAAAAGCAGCCAGGGAACTGGGGAGTAAGGGAGTAAGACACAGCTGTGAGTCCTCGGGCTTACATTCTGTTGCATGAACCCCAGACAGAGAGCTAAGCAGGCAGCAGGTCAGAAATAATGGTGGATGTGAGAAGCATGCCCTCTTCCCCCAGATCCCATCCCATGTCTCCTAAAACCAGGAAACCAGAATTCATGAGTTCTGCATACAGGTAGAAGTACCTACCCCATGACTCATGAATTCAAGAGATTTCAGCCCACCACCATGGTTGGCTCTGTTGATTCTCAGTACAGCTGAAGTTTATGGTTATCAGAGAAGATGGAGGTGGAGTCTCAAAGAACATGACAGCTGGGACACAGGATGTGGTGGATAGTAATTGTAATGGACCAGGATTGGGCACAGGTCCCAAGAGCAAGCTGTAAGCTCTTTCCTCCAATAGGATGCCACCTTTGACAGTTTACCATTTCTGGATAGCAGACTAGACTGAACGTTTGCTTCTGTCAATGGATTAAATTCCCATGGTCAAGTCAACTCCCGAATTACCCTCACAGACATAGCATTAAGTGTCCTTTCCCAGTTTCTGGACATTTTCTACTCTAATCAAGTTGATAGTCATGACTGACCATCACGGGATAGACTAAAAAGGCAACTATATTTAAACTTTTCTCTATGCCAGCCATCCCTGTCTCTGGGCCCTTGTCTCTTTGCTAACTATACTAGCAAAGGCTGAGTAGGGAACTGACAGTTCCCGCCTAGCAGTTATCATGAGACATGCTGATTCTATCATCAAAGTGGTATCCGAGATCTTAAAGAAAGCTAAGTGAACCCCAGACAGGAAAGGTTCAGTGAAACCTGAGCCAAGACAGAGTCAAGACAGTCTAAAGTTTGAAAAACAAACACAGAGAAAAGAATATTGATAGCCACCAGAGACAAACAACACACAAGTCAGCTTCTTTTGGGAAACCATGCAGGGCTAAAGGGAGTGATAAAGTATTTATCAAGCATGTAGAGAATTATAGGCTCCCAACTCTAGAGATATTGCAGCATCTTTCCAGAATACAAAAAAGAAATCAAGATACTCTCAGATGGAGAAATGACATGAGAAATGTCACCAAGGTCCACTGCAGAATTCTCTTTACAGAATGGCCAATGGCGTTCTCTACAGAAAAGGAGCAGAAGCAGGAGCCTGGGAGTATCAGCAAAGGAAGAAAGAATGCCAACAGGAAAAATAAGACTCTAAAGCACTTTCTGTCTTGTGTTTCGTAAACCTTGCTTAACCACAGGGACAAAACTTAGGCCAGTATCTGGGGTGCTTCCACACTTACACAGGGAAAATACCCACAAAGCAATCTGAGCCGCTCAGGACAGAGATGTGCCATAGCAAGTCAGTCAAGGCAGAGAAGGCTGGCAGAGGCAGGCCTGACGGGTCTGCTCCATGTCTCAACATTGATGGAATCAGCACAGTCACCAATCCAAACAGAAAAACAAGTCATCAGGCCAGTCTGTGGAGGAACACGCATTTGATAAAATGCAACACACAACCATGACTGAAAGTCTCAAGAAAATAAAAAAGGACAGACTGCCCCACCTTCATGATGACTTTCTACAAAAACCTTACCAGGGACATCACACTTCACGATTCTTAGTAAGGCCACAGCAGTACTTGCACATTTAAAAGTGATTTTTTTCCATTTTTATCAATTTTTTTTTACAATTTTTATTAATTATTCCATCTAAGGATATATTTACAATTATTAAATTTATGTTTATATAGCATAAACATATTGTTAATAATTTCATATAATTAATATTCCATATAATTAATAATCTCATATAACATATTTGATCATATCTATCCCTCGCCCAGCTCCTTCTGCACATACCTGCTATTCTTAGACATTTGACATCCCACTAAAGTGTGGCCAGTTTACCTGGGTGACTCTTATGCTCTTAGAGAAAACTGGCTCTCTTTCCCAACAGCCAACACTAGCCAGTAGCTCCATGGCTAGGAGTGAGATGCCAGACCTAGCTCCTTACCTCTCTCCATGCTTGGATTTGGTCTAGCTCAGGCTTGCACAGGTCTCATGCACACTGTCACTACCAATGTATTCATATATGCATCTGCCTTGACATATCAAGAGGACACGGTTTCTTGTGATCTCCCATTGCTTCTGGTTCTGTGTGTTTTCTTACTCCTTTTCTATAATGACCCCTGAGCCTTAGGAGGAATGGGTGTGGTGTATATGTTATGTAAATGGATGTGTGTATGTACATATGTATATGTATATGTATGTATGTATGTATGTGTGTGTGTATATATGCATATATGTGTATATGTCTATATGTGTGTATACATACATATATGGCTATGGATAGATAGATGATAGATAGATAGAAGGATGGATGATATATGATTGATAGATAGATAGGTAGGTAGGTAGGTAGATAGATAGATAGATAGATAGATAGATAGATAGATAGATAGGTTTCCATTAGGGCTACACATTCTTCAGTCTCTTACTCTCTATATGTTGACCAGTTGTGGGTCTCTGTTTTAATCACATTTCCTAGAAATGGAAGTCTCCTAAATAAGGGTGGAGAGCTATGTTAGCCTATAGATATAATGACAAATCATAAGGAATCAGTTTAATACTTTGTCCATTTAACAAATCAATGGTAGGAGAGAGAGCATAGAACCTGTCTTTAAAAACACAAGATATTTTTTTACTTAGTAATAGTGACAGATATAAGCCAATGATCTTTGAGAATTTATATGGAGAGAAAAAGAAACTGGAATAATTAGAACAATTTCTAAAAAGAATGAAGTGCAAGGAATCACCACACTTAATCTCCAAATCATGTAGCCATGATCGTTGCAGATTTGTTGTGTTGGCAAAGAATCTGGTGACACAGACAGTATGAGGACAAAGGACCATTTCCCACAACACCTACAGCTGTTCTGATAGAATCTGAAAAAGACTCCCTGGGAACATGACAACATTTATGGGAGATGATGCCACAGTAACTGACTATCATTGATGAAACAAAATGACACCGATGAAGCAAATCACAAACAGCACTTTAAGCCTTACTCAGAAATGAACTCTATTTGGTTCCCAAACTTAAATCTAACATACAAAGCTATAAGATGTCTATAAACAAATACAAAGAGAGGACCTTTGGAATCGGCACATTCTTCTATGATGCCAGTGGGAAACAGTGATGAACTGGACTTCATCAAGCATTGAGTCTCGATCTCCCAAAGTGCTTGCTGAAAGAATATGATGATCTCCAAAACAGGAAAAAAATCCCACATGTGATCAGCCTATCATGTAGAATAAGCCCGTAACTCTCATAACCTAC
The DNA here is from genome assembly GCA_964023405.1 of Apodemus agrarius. Lineage (NCBI taxonomy): Eukaryota > Metazoa > Chordata > Mammalia > Rodentia > Muridae > Apodemus > Apodemus agrarius. The sequence goes on from OZ030012.1 coordinate 119,987,966, forward strand.
CACAGAAATCAAGTATAAAATGGGCGCAGGTGAGCAGATATTTCTGTAAACAAAATATATCAGATAAACAAAACATATGCAACACTAGTGGTCACCAGGGAAATGGAAATTAAAAAACACAATGAGATACCTTCATGCATCTATTCAATGGCTAACGTGAAAACCGGGGAGATTGGGAGAAATGCTGTCCATTGCCAGCGCTGTGCAGAATGTAAATGGGACAGACACTCTGGAAATGTCTTGTCAGTTACTGTTACAGAAAATGAGTAGGCACCTATCATATAACCCAGAAACTGCACTTGTGGAGATTTATCTCAGAAAATACTTTTTGAGCACACAGAAACTTATAGATGATTGATTGTATAAGTTTCATTCACTACAGAAACTAGAGTAAACTTAGATGCCCTTTAGTAAACTAAAACAAAAGTTAAACAAACTGTCACAACCATGTCATTTAGTAGTACTTAAGTTAAAAGGAAGCAAATTATTGATAGATGATAGATGATTGATAGATAGGTGATAGATAGATAGATAGATAGATAGATAGATAGGCAGACAGATGTACAGGTAATACAGAAAATGACTGGTAGATGATAGATCTATAGATGGAAGGGTCTAAATCATCAGTGCAAAATAGGAATCATGGGAAGTCATGGGAAACTCACTTCACCGTCACACAGTTAAGGGGCCTCTGGTTCAGATCGTACTGAGGTCTGGCCCTGGAGTCCTCACCCCCATCAGCCTTACTTGGGATCCATTGTCCTTTGACCAGCCGTGACTACACTTTTTCTCAAATATTTGACTTCTGGTTTATCTCCACTTGTAGTAGCATGGCAATCATGAACCGGAACCTGAACCTGAATGTGACATTCAATTAATTATATTTGACCCATGGTGGCTATATTTTCTACCTGTCTTGCTGGTGCCACAAATAAAAAAAAAATCTGATTAAAGCAACTTAGGAAAGGTTCATTTTGGCTCATAGGTCTAGAACACAGTCTGTCATGGTAGCAGGAGCAGGAGTCAGCTCTTCACAGCACACAGCCAGGAAGCAGGAGAGGAGGCTTCTTACACAGCCCACAGCTCACTCTTCTCCATTTCACTCAGTCTGGTCCCAAGCCCATGGAGTCCCCCTGTTCATATTTCTGGTGGCCTTTCTTTTTCAATTAGCACACTCTAGAAACTCCCTTACAGACTTGCCCAGAGGTTTGTTTCCATGGTAATCCTAAATCCTGTTGAACTGATAATCAATATTAAACATCGCAATGGTCAACAAACCCCTTTTAGCTCTTCTACCACTGGATGTAAGTAAGACAATAAGGATTAATTCAGTGGTTGGATTGAAGATCCATTTGGTCACTACTGGCAAGTGGGTGAACATCGGGGTCCTTTACCACATCTCTTGATGCTATAACTTGTTCCTTGCATTTCAATTTTACATAGAACACACACTAACATGAGACCACTGCACGCCGCTGCAGTGCCTTATTATTCTGTGATGTCTTAAATGATATTGGAGTTTAATTGATGCATGAAAATAAAAAACACAACAGAAGAGAGCATGTCTATTATGAAAAAGGAATGATTAGACACCCCACCTTTTCCTGTTCTTTTCGATGATATGCCTTCTCTCGGGAGGCGTCTGCCAAACTTCCAAAAGATATGCTAACAGTCTTTTAAGAATTAAGATCAGTCCACGGCCCTCTCAGTGCCATTTTCTCTTGATTGCTTCTGCTCCCTCTCCTCGAGTGGGCGGAGAGGAGTTGGAGGGGCAGAGGCAGCCGCCCGCGTCCTCCGCCCTGCTGTCTGCAGGGAGCACATTGTTAATAGTTATGAAGATTGCAAATCGTCGGAGTGCCAGAGACTTGTGATTTTGTGGCTCGTTTTGCTTTCTTTTTAATTTTCCACACGAGTGATTTTTTAATAAGGGAGAAGGCGAGGACAGATGAAGAAAACAGGAGACGTGTCCCCGCGTCTCCATTCCCATCAGAGATGGAAGGATGGTGGGGAAATATGTCAGGAATGATACTATGATTATCCAGATGATGGGCAACTCAGATAACAGCATAAGGGAGGCGTTTATTTGTTACTGAGGAGAAATAGTGTTTCTGAGAAGCAGTGTGTGTGTGTGGGGGGGGTGGTATTAGTGGTACATGAGTCCTTGCACAACTGTGGTGGCCAAAGGAGGAGGTCATGTGTCCCACTCTGCTGCCCTGCTTGTTCCCTTCCGACAGGACTTCTCACTGGGCCTAGAGCGAGGCACCATCCAGCAATCTTCTTGCTTGCACCCCCTACAGAGCTAGGATCACAAGTCTATCCGGCCACATCCTGCTTTTTGTGAGATCAAGGGTTACAGGTACATCCAGCCACACCTTGCGTTCTGTGCGAGCGAGGATTTGAACTCAGGCCCTCAAGTTTTCACTGCACGTGCTCTTACCCACGGAGTAACGATGCCAGCCAAATGGGGAGTCACTTTTCAAAAATAATTAATCTGTCTCCTAGGAGAGCTTCAGTATTGGCTGATGATACTAAGAAGAAACTGACCTATTTTGAAAGAGAAAATTGGCTCCTTACATGAATAAACTATTAGATTAATGTCACCAAGTTCCAATGACTCAGCCGTAGGCAACTTGTTAATGAGGCTCAAAACACCTTCTACAGAAACATTTAGTCCAGATTATTCACTGCCAACCGCTTTGAGAAGACAAATGTCCATTTGAGAAGGCAAAGCTGGTCTTCTTTATTCAAAAAGCCATTCGAATTATCTGCTGCCACCAAATGTATGTATGATACAGAGCGAGCAGAGGTGAGGAAGAGAAAGAGAGAGGAGGAGGACAGATGAGATTAAAAAAAAAAAAACCCTGAGAAATATCCTTCCAGAATGCAAGGTGTAAGGATGAAAATTAAAATAATAATATATCGGTGACAGCATGGGTATCTGTGCTGTGATGGGTTCCAAAGAGGCACATTTAACACGAAAGTGAGAAAACTCCACCATCAAGACCCTGGCTTGTATGCAAGCCTCTAAATAAATGCTAAATAAAAAACACACACACCTATGTAGCTGCGCGCGCACACGCGCGCGTGCGTGCGTGTGTGTGTGTGTGTGTGTGTGTGTGTGTATGTGTGTGTGTGTGTGTGTGTGTGTGTGTCTGTGTGTCTGTGTGTGTGTGTCTTTATATGAATGTTAGAGACCGACCCAGCTGTCTTCCGCTGGACGCGATCCATTTACTGTTTTAAGACCAAGACTCTCACTGGGACAGAGACTTGATGACTGGACTAAGCTGACTGGTGGGCTCTAGGGATCTGTCTGTGTCTACCTCCCCAAGGTTAAAGCATACAATTAGTTCCATGTGCTGGCCCTTCCCTCTCCCTTTCCCTTTCTCCTCTGAGAGGGAAGCCCTCCCCGAGAGGGGGATATCCTCTCCACCTGACGCATCAAGTCTCTGCCACATTAGGCACATCTCTCACTGAGGCCAGACGAGGCAGCCACGGAGACCGGGCTGCATGTGTGTTACATATGTGCGGGGGGCCTTGATCCCGATCCTGTGTGTTTTTTGCTAGGTGGCTCAGTCTCTGAGGACTCCCAGGGATCCAGCTAAGTTGACTCTTTTGATCTTCCTGCGGCGGGGGGTGGGGTGGGTGGGGGGGTCTTCCCATTCCCTTCAGGGCCTTTGATTCTTCCCCTAACTCTTCCATAAGTGTCCTCGACCTCTGTCCAGTGTTTGGCTGTGGGTGTCTGCATCTGTTTTAGTCTACACCCCGGTGGAGCCTCTCAGAGGACAGCGATGCTAGACTCCTGTCTGCAAGCATAACGGAGCATCAGTAAAAATGTCAGATTGGTGTTTGCTCCTGGGATGGCTTTCAAGTTGGGCCTGTCATTGGTTGGCCATTCCCTCTGCCTCTGCTCCATCTTTGGTCCTGGATTTCTTTGAGACAGGACAGATTTGGGGTCCAAGTTGGTGTCCTTATCCCACCACTGAGGGTCCTGCCTGGCTGAAGGAGGTGGCCTCTTCAGGTTCCATGTCCCCACTCTTGGGGCATCTTTTAGGTTTCTATGTGAGTTCTGGGATCAAACTCTGGTTCTCTCAGTTGTATCGGGACACTTTACTGAGCTATTTCCCAACCCCAAACTAAAACTTATACAAAACATTATTTTTTGTCTGCTTATATGACTTAAGCAACGAATGCTCATATGAGCTTCCCTTTTTCTTAAAAATGTTAAAAGCATCCTCAGTGTCTTTCTCAGTGAAGACGCAGTTCTGCGTCTCTGTCTCCTGGGACTGGTCATGCTCCTCCTTCTCCATCAGATTTCCAGTCTTGATGCTCTTTAAAGAAAGACCTTTGTTGGAAATATTTCCCCAATTGCTTTCAAGAGAAATACGAGAGGCTTTGCTGAAGATGACAGAGAGAGAGAGAGAGAAAGAGAGAGAGAGAGAGAGAGAGAGAGAGAGAGAGAGAGAGAGAGAGAGATTTCAAGTCCCTTCTGTCAGTGGGTAGGAGCAAGAACAGGAAACAAAAAGAGTCTAAAGACAACAGATGTTGAAGACAAAATCCAGATCCTAACGATTCCCAGGAGCAGCAGAGCCATCCAGCTGTGTAAGCCTCCCTCGTCCCACTTCAGCCAGAGAAAGTCAAACCACGCAGGTCTCATGCTTAATTTTGAGGCAGGGACTAATGTAGCCCAGGCTGGCCTCAACATTCAGTCGTAGTAGATGACCTTGAACTCCATCTTGAGTGCTGAAGTGACAGGCCTGAGCCACCTCACCTCAAGTTACACAGCGCTGGGATTGAACTCATGACTTCTGCCCACCAAGCCAGCACCACTACCTGAGCTACATCCCAGCTTTGCCTCTGCAGACCGCTAACTGGATCAAGACCCAGTGTCCAAGGCGATATTGTGCACAACATACAGATAAGAAGCCAAATGTGGTCCTGCAAGTGCTTCTTGCAGATTTTACATATAAATTAAAATGTTCCTGTATATATTTAACCATATAAAAATCTATTTTTGTCCTGTGGCTTCTTGATTTTGTGTCTGTCTTATATTTTATCTGTACTAGCTCAGCTTAACACTCTAGAAATTCATTTAATTTACATTAAAGTATTCTGCAACATAAAATTATCATATTTTTGAATAAATATATAGCTTTATTCTTTCTCTAGATATCCAGCGAATGTTCTCAAAATGATTGCTTTCTGATGACTGAAAAGTCCGATTTATTATATACTAAATTTTCATGAGAATTTGGATCCAATTTTTACAAATACTACTTCATCTATTCCACGGCACCAGCCATCCATGCACGGAACCAACTCCTTTAAAGATCAGTTTGTTTTCAATATCGTTTTCCCTAAAACTTGAGGGTCTTCACTCAAACTTTCACAATTTTTAAATTGTTTGTTTTTCCTGGCTGCTATATGTTTTGTTTTGCTTTGTTGTGGAGTTCTACTTATGATCGGTCAATGCTTACAAACCTGACTTTAAGGATATGTTCAGGATTTCTATGATGCTTAATGATTAGATCCAGCATCTACCTCTTATGATACACACTTGTAGTCCTAGCACTTGAGGTCAGCTGAGGTATAGCAATATGGAGTCCAGTGTGACCTACATGACACACCTCAAACTAAACCAAGCCTGAGAATGAACTATGCCTCCCTTCTTATGTTCCTTCTAGACTTAAAAAGAAATAGCTTCCAAGTTACTCTGATGATGTTTAGACTCTCATGGAGAGGGCCCTTCCACTGAAGTGTGAAGTCTGAAAAGCAGGTGACACCCTTGTTGGTCAAAGCCAGCTCATTGCGGGTCTCCTGTTGATACAGAATCAGATCAGCTACTTCAGCTGTGTCCTTGCAAACCCTGATCCTCTGAGCTCTTTTCAGTCTCTCTGTCTCTCTGTCTCTCTCTGTATGTGTATGTTTGTGTTTGTGTGTATGTATGTATGTGTGTGTATGTATGTGTGCATATGTGTGTATGTGTGTACGTATATGTGTGTATGTATGTGTGTTTGTGTGTGTGCATATGTGTGTATGTGTGTATGTATATGTGTGTATGTATGTGTGTTTGTGTGTGTATGTATGTGTGCATGTGTGTGTATGTGTGTATGTATATGTGTGTATGTGTGTGTATGTATGTGTGTTTGTGTGTGTGTGTGCATGTGTGTGTGTGTGTGTGTGTGTGTGTGTGTGTGTAGGCAAGGGATCAACAACATGTGCCATTCTATAGGTATCAGCCAGAATTTTTTCTATTGAGACAAGGTCCCTCAGCAGCCTGAAACTTGACAATTGTATTCCACTCTGGTCAACCAGGGACTTCCCATTGTGCTAGGGTTACAAGTATGTGCCACTATGCCTAGCTTTCTCATAATATGGATTCTGGGGGTTGAACTCAGGTCTTATGTTTATATGACAAGCATTTTACCCACTGACCTAACTCTCCAGCCCTGATCAAACTCGTAAAGGTAACAAAATATGTTGGTATTTGTTACCTGGTCTTACAAAAAAAATGCTTTAAGTGTTAATTATATTTCGTGCCTTAAAACAGAATGATGTAAACATGTCTTGACTCGCAGTCACTTTTAAAAAGGCAAATCAACAGAATGTTTTTGCAGTGTTATCTCCTATCTTAGAGAGGGTTTCTATTGCTGCGATAAGATAAAACCCCAGCCCCCAAAAAATGGGGGGAGGGGGAGGGAGAAGGGTTATTGCATCTTACAACTCTCAGGTCATACCCCATCCCTTTGAAAGTCAGGGCAGGGCCTCAAGGCAGAAGCCTGGCAGGATTGAATAGGGGCCATGGGGAACTCTGCTTACTGGCTTCTTCCTGGTGGTTTGCTCAGCTTGCTTTTTTTTTTTTCCATCTAGGATCCCTTGCTCAGTGGTGGAACTGCCTACAGTAACTGGCCCACCCCACGTCAATCATTAATTAAGAAAACGTACTACAGACTTTCCATAGGCCAGTATTATAGAGGCATTTTTTTTTCTCAATGGGGTCTCTCTTCCCAGATGACTCTATCCTCTGTCAAGCTGACACAAAACCAACCAACACGCCTACTGACAAATACCTCTTCGCCTTCACCTTTCCAACACACTGAAATTTAAATTTCCAAGCTTTCCTAGTCTACAGCAGAATCAAAAACCAAAATCCTCAGCACAGGCCTAAAATATTCTGTTAGCTGATGAAGCTCCTTGCTTTCTTAACCAACTCCCGCTAACACTGAGAGCTATGACGTGACATGTAATAAGCCTGGCAAAATCACACGCAGGCATGCACACTCACGGGCATTTGTGCGACTTCTAATGGTGGTAATAAATCACTCAGCATCATAAAAAAAATGTAATTAAGCCCAAAGAATTGCCCTGACTGGATGCTGCTTTCTTCTTATTATAACTCTAACATGATTCTGTATGCATATCTAATTAGATCTACATCTGATGACCTATGGTCTTAGCTTGATGTCTGCATTACAAATAGCCTGACATTTGATTAGTGTGAGTGATTAAATTATATAACTGCCTGGATGGTTGCAAAATGATGAAAACTGTTTTTCTACCTCCAGTTTATTCTGGCGCTAGTTAATTATTTCTGCCTACATTCTCAGCATGTGAACAGACACAAGTATATCTTTGTACATTAAAATACGCAGCTATCCAAAAACAGAATGGGAACCGTATTGATGAGTAACTTATGACAAGAAAAGGAAGGCATGATGCAGGGCTTGAACCATCATAAAAACTTGAAGCTGAGGATGGAGAGAGGGCCGAGCAGTTATGAGTGCTAGCTTCTCTTGTGGAGGACCAGAGTTCAATTCCTAGCACTTTTATCAGATGGCTTGGAAGCCTTCTGTTAAGTCCAGTTCCAGGGGATCTGGTGCCCTCTTCTGGTCTCTTCAGAAGCCTGCACTCATGTGCTTCAATACACACAGATATACATTAAAAAAAAAAAAAAAAGCTCAAGGCCCAAATTCAAACTACAGAAGATCTGAGAAAGAAGGCCTCTTACGATTCATCCTTTTTTCATTGTCACGGGTCTTGATGGGCCTTGCTGTGGTTCATCTTGTAAGAATGATGGATTTATGTAAGTTCCAGAATAAATTTTGCCTGTAACTGAGAAATAACAACCTTATTTCTCAGTTTCATGCATCCCAAGCCAACCATGGAGGCTTCCCTCTTCGTCCCAAGACTGCAACCTCTTTGTTCTCAAAGCTGTGGTACAAGTTTTAGTGGGATGTAGTTGTTCCTAATCTCTGTAAAATGTGAGCTTAAGTTTCCAGCCAGTGGTGAAGAAGAGCAAGGGGGTGGGAAGGAATCTCTACCTCCACCTTCCCAACCAAATTCATATGCTAACCAAGGATGTCCATTTGCAACTGAGAGGCATGGTACAGTCGGGTCTCTCTGATCTTTATCCCATCTGTAGGATGTGTCAGGAAGGTGTGAGCCAACCCTTAATTCCTCAGACAGCAGTAAGAGACCAATGGGCAGAACTGAAACCCACAGTGAGTCCTCAGATTCAATAGTTCTGCCAGAATTCCTCCATAACAGATAACAAGGAAAAGAACTGGTTGTTGTATGAATCCCATACACACAGAGCTGTGAGTATAAAAAGAAAGGCAAGATTATAAACATGGCTTTGTTTCGGCAGCTGGCTACTTTCTAAGGACTGACCACATGACTGGTTAGTGAGATTTGATGAGTTGTGATTAAGATAGTAACCTTCTTAGTGTCTACAAGGCAGAAGTAGGTAAGAAAACACCAAGAGGAAGCTTGCTTGCTAACCAGTTTAAAACTAAAGGGAGAATAAATTAAAAAAGAAAACAGGAGAGAGAAACCCAACCTGTATAGGAGATCAACCAGTTTTCTTTATTCTTGATTTGTTCAAAAGATGATATGATGCTTGGCAATAATCAATAGTTGCTATGTGAGGACAATGTATGAGAGAAATGTCAAAGCCAACCAATGAACTGTTTCTGTACAGAAAACAGACTCTGGGTGTACTCTTTGGGTGTGACCCTGCATAGAGCTACACACAAATCACGACATGGGTATAGCATCAAGGAACCATCAGGGGCAGGAAGGGGTACAAGACTATGGCAGCCCTCGCATTGATCTCCCTCCACGCCATCCACACACATTCTCCCATGTTTCTAATTCATGGCCAGCCCTAACCTATTCTTCATCTCCATCCTTATTCTGTAAATGTCATTCTGCATAGAACACAGCAGTGCGTAACCCTTTGGGTCTGAGTACTGTTAGATATTTCATAGAAACGGGACCGTGTATTTATCTTTTCCCTGACTGGTTTATTCACCTAGCACAACATATCGGTGACTTCTCTTGTTGCTGTGACAAAATACACAACAAAATTGACTTAAGGGAGGGAAGGTAGCTGTGACTCACAGTCCGAGAGTGCCATCTATCATGGTGGAGAAGCAGAGTCAAGGGCTTGAGGCTGCTCGTCACGTGACTTCCTCGGCCAAGAAGCAAAGAGTGATGAGCTCTGCTGCTCTGCTCAGCCCCTTCTCTCCATTAAACCTTCCATTTCTGATTGTTGTGTGTGTTTGATATATGTATGGGGGTTGCATGCACCAAGGTCACGCATGTGGAAGCCAGAAGACAACTTTGTAGACTCTGTTCTCCCCTTTATCGTCACATGGGCTACAGGTATCAAACTCAGGTTGTCTGGCTTGTGTGGCCCACCCTTTACCTGCTACACCACAGGCATTGCTCTCTCTTTTGTAATCTTCTGGGACCTCAGTGCCTGGGATGGTATTGCTCACATTTGAGATGAATCCCCCTTTCTCTGTTAAACTTCCCTCAAGACACCCTTATGAACATGCTCAGAGGTATGTTTCCATGGTGATTTGACATATAAGTTGATTTGCCAAGCTAAACCTAACTTTATTGTGTTATCAGTTTGGAAGCCAGATTTGTATTTCTCTGTCATTCTCTTGAATTTTTTCCCTCATGTGTCTCACATGATGTGTGTGTGTGTGTGTGTGTGTGTGTGTGTGTGTTTATACTTCACAATGACATACACTTATGTTTTCTTCACAGTTGAGTGATTTTATCCACTATACAATAGAATTGGAGTCTGTGGGGCTAGTGTTAGAGGGGTTGTGATCTGCCCACAATGTGCATTAAGAAGTCAGGTCCTCTGTAAGAATAATAAGTGGGTCTTCACTGTCAAGCAGTTGTTTCAGCCCTTCTTATAGTGATTGTATCTCCAGATTTAATTGTATCTCTCGTCTCTCTAGACGAAGTCATGATGCTTCCCTTGTAATTTCTGACTTTAGCCTTCTCTCTTTCCTTCTTAGGTTATCTGACTAAAAGTTTGCTGATTTTATTAGTCTCCTCAGAGAAACAATTTTCTACTTCATTGATTTTCTCTTTGTTCTCTCTCTCTCTCTCTCTCTCTCTCTCTCTCTCTCTCTCTCTTTCTCTCTCATCTCTGCTGTAACTTTTATCACACCTTCTTTCTGCTTTTGGTTTTGTTTGTTTTCCTAGCCTAGCACTTTAAGTTACTAATTCAGGCTGGTATACTTGGAGGCTTTTGGTCTACAGTATAAGCATTCATAGCTATAAATTAGACTTGTAGACTATATGGTCTTAATAATAAATATTCAGTCCTACTGTTACAGGGCAGTAGGGAAAGACATTGACAGTGTTTAAAAGAATGGGTGTGGCTGTGTTGCAACAACACTTCACAGACAGGACCTGGCTCCTGGCTGCAGTCTGTCAGTGTCTACCGTTAGAGATCATTACGCTAACTCCTCTGCTAGCCCAACCACCATAGGCTCCAAGTCAATAGATACAGCAAATTAAATCTCGGATCTAGTATGATTAAACAATAGTGTCAGTAGGGCCTATCATTTATTATCTCTCATCTCTTAAGGAGAAAAATCCAAAGGCTTTTCCCTTCAAGAAACAGTATGGTTTCTAAAATAAGCACTGATGTTTTATGTCAGGTTGTCTTCTTCCTGCTTTTGCTCTGACACTATATGATATGAATACAAGCCTGAACTCTTACATTTCCTATTGACCAAGATGGCCAGGCTTTCGAAACATGAGAAAACCCCGATACACAACAGATGAAATTACCCAACAGTGAACAAAACATATATGCATGTCATGGACACACAAATCATTGGACACATGAATGATGCAGAGAGGCCAAGCTGGTCTCACACAGATAATACCATAAGATGATGTGGCAAAGTAACCTCACTTTAGAAAAATCCAGAGGACATTGTAAATAGAAATAAGGAAAGAAAATGAAGACCATTTTGTTGTTGTTGTTGTTGTTTGTGTATGTTTAAACCACACACAGTTGCTGCTTTGAGCTAAGGGTGCAGAAGCATTTTTATTTTGGGGGTGGCAATTAATGGAGAAACTCAGGACTGGTCAGCATGCTGAGAATGAGTAACTGTGGAGAGTTTAGCCCTAGAATGAACAGTTATATGTCTTCCTCCAAGGCCCAGGTATTACCATGGAAGATGGCAGAGAGACTGTAAAAGCTGGATGATGGGAGGGTACCATGAATGTCATCCTCTAGATACTGCATGGCCATTGGAATCACCACACACGTACAACGGCTTTGCATCCCTGTATAAGGTAGGGCCCTTCACTGTTACATCACGAATGAGGGAGGAGCTTCCAATACCCAAGTCAGCCCCGAAGAGTCATTGATAGTTAGCCTGAACTGGGACAGGTTATTCTCTTCAGTACTATACCCACTGATCCATTGTCCATGTCTTTGCAGACTGAGCCAAAGGTAGAGCCGTCGTCCTTAACCACTCTATTTATGGGACACAATCGTAGCAACCTTGCATATACTCAGTGGGTCAACAGTTTTCCTTTTAAACCAGGACGGTGACTAGTTGGGAAGATTAGGTTCAGAAGGATTGAGGCAGGGACCAGTGAAGGGCGTAGGGATGGGGAATGACCACCGTGTACAAATGCATGAACTGAACTCAGAGTTCTGGGGTCCATGTCAAAGCTTAATTGACTCTATGGTTTGGCCTCTGGTGAAGGAGCTTGTGATTGACAGGAAAGTGAGCAAATGGTCTGGTCTTAGATGCAGCAGAGACTAAAGGAAGACAAAGGTGGCATTCGAGAGTCACTGTTGAGGATGGTAAGGGATCTAAGACCCTCCATGAGGCCCCACTTCACAAAGACTCCACCATCTCCTGACGATGCGGCCCTCTAGGTCAAGCCTCCAAATTGTGGGTGTTTGGGCTACAGTCTGCCAACATGTAAAACACACATCTCTGTTTTCAAATAGAGTGTTAATTAATTATGGCCCTTAGAAGGAGTCATCATGGACTGTGAACATGTCTCAGATTCCAACAGGCTCTCCATGCAGACTGAGCCGAGGGTAGAGCTCCGTCCTTAACCCCTTGGCTCAAAAGTAAACACATGAGAGAAAAAAATCTATGAGACAGAGAGAAAAGACACTTTTCCTGACGTGTAGGCAGAAATGTGCTTTTAAGTTTAAGGGGCTTAAGGAGTGCCAGGAAGATGAAAACCCAAATCCTAGACTTGGAAAAAATCCTCATTAATTTGAAACTTCAAAGACATCCTAAAAAGATCTTTGAAGAGAAGGAATTCCAAGTAAACAGGCAGGTTGCCTGTGCAAGAATCAGAAGCGCAGGCTCTTCGTCGGCCCCTTTTGATCAGTGGAGGAGTGGCTCCAAGGATACAATGAAAGTTGTGGTTGAGTTCCAGGATTCTGTAGCTTGACAAATTATCAATCGTACGAGTCTGTGGAACAATGCCATTCTTAAACACAGGCACCTGAAAAATAGTCCTCGTCCTTTTGGGAAAACCTCCAGCTGAAAAACTGACTGGAGGAGGGCAGGGGAGAAAGAGGCTACAAGAAATGAGGTTCTGACCCAGGCGGACTGTCAGGGAGACAGCTTTACAGTATGGTGGGACAGCACACAGTTCCAAATGACGCCAAGGATCAAGTCCTTCTGAAACAATGGCTCTGGGGAGTGGAGGAAAATTCTAGAACTTGATTACTATTCCAGATTGACTTCCGAGGAGGCTAAAGGCACACAGTTCTTCTTTGAGCAACCAGAAGAAGGCAAAAATCAGTTACAAATTCTAAAACCAGCTCAGAGACTCACATGGGAGAGCCACAGCACGGACACATGCATTTTCTTATCATTTTATACTGCTAATTCCTATCAACAAGGGATCCTAGACTGTGCTCTGAAAAATTCTTAAAATTTGACATCCCCATTGGTTGTCAGTGTTTGTAAGTATTTCATATGTGCTTAGGAGGAGTGGTCATGCAGAGCTCAGAGATGACTTAGTCAGTAAAGTGCTTGCCTCACAAGCATAGGAGCCTGAATTTTACCCCTGGGACCCATGTAAACAAACAGATTGACAGACAAGCCAGCCTTCATGGTACGCACTTGTAATCCTAGAGCAGGGGAGGTGGAGGCAGATAAACCCCTGGGGCTCCCAAGTGACCCAGAGGAGTCCACAAGCTCAAGCCAGTGAGAGAGCGTGTCTGAAGAAAGCAATGTGACAGCAGCTGAGGAATGATGCTTAGAGGATGAGTGCCACCCACACACACATAGACACATGCAGGCATGCAGGCACAAACATGCACAAACACATGCAGACACACATGCACACACATGTGCACAGCACACTCACATGCATGAATTCACACAGATGCACACACATGTGCACAAACACATGCACGTACACCTGCATGCACTCACACACATGCACAAACACATGCACATACACATACTTGCACTCACACACATGCCCACACATGTACACATTCACATGCACGAACTCACACACATGCACAGACGCATACATACAAACAGGCACACAAAGAATGTTTATTCCATATTTGTTGGGCCAATGTTTTCTTTTAATTCGTTGAGTAAAACTTAATAGCCATTTATATTTTCTCTATCAATAATAAAATAACTGAAACCAACCAAGCTCTCCCACAATGGCTAACGCATGACTTCTCATTCATATATTTTCTCTATATTCAAGGTCTTGTAATGCAGTTTCACTACAGGGCCCTCACCCTTCACTCCAGAGCCTCGCCCACAGCAAGGCAGGCCTCGGTTGGCTCCTCCCCCTTTCCACGGCCCTGTCTGCAGTTTCTAATGTCTGCCTTGCTCTGCTGTGATCTGTCTAGCATTTTTCTGACCTCTCTTCAGTCACAGATTCTCTCTTCAGCCCTGTCCTGCCCGCCCGCCCGCTGCAGGCGGCGCCCAGGCAGCTATTGTCTTCTCCAGACATCACCATGTTCCTCTCTGCTCACATCCAATCTGTCTTCTAAGCTCTGGCTTCCTGTTTTATTTATAACTTCTCTTTTATTCATTTAAACATAGCAATCAGTTTGAACCCAACAATTGGAATATCTACATTTTTGTGACTCTTTCCCATGTCCTGTGGTTTCGGCTGGTAATTGCGGTGTCTGGGTGTGCTGAGCATTACCTTTGATGTCCCTGGAACGTCTTATTCTTAAATATTTTTTTCATTACCAGGAGGCATGCATACTGGCCAGCATCCTTTGCTCAGACTTTATCTTCAATCTCTCTCTCTCTTATTCCACATTCCTGCTCAGCACTGTGACCCTCCCGGGATTACTTTGCAAAAGTGCCACAAACTTGATGATGTAATGGAGATCTGTGTTCCCTGCTTCTTCAGGCCGGAGAGTTTTCTCTGATCCTCCTAAGAAAATATTTACCTCCCCGCTGCAACCAACTCTCCCCAGGTCTCTGAAGAAATGGCGGCCGTCATTGGCACTGCATGACCACTCCTCCTAAGCACGTATGAAATACTTACATCCTTCCTCTCCGTCACCTCACCCTGGCCCCATCAATCTGTGTCCAAACCTCCAAGTTCTGAGTCACCAGACAGACACTGAATTAACCCGCAAGCCCTTCCTTCCTTCTCTCCTTCCTTCCTCCCTTTCTTCATTCATTTTGGCTTTGCTCCTCCCCCATTTCATGCTCCTTCCTTCCCTATTTCCTTCCTTCCCTACCCCCTTCCTTCATTGACACTCTTCCTTCCTTCTCTATTTTACTGGCTGGGAATTAGGCACCAGTCACCACACCTTCCCCACTACGATGGACCATACTCAAACCACAAACCGAAATAGACCTGTCCTTCCTCCATCTGCCTTTGTCGGGCATTTTGGGGACAGTAATGAGATAAACAATGAGTACAGCGGCTGAAGAAGAAGGCTCAAGATCGGACTGATAAATGGATGAAGAGCCCAGAGGCCGCCCTAGTAAATATAACTAATATTCATAGCCAACAAGCGTCATTGGAGCTATAAATAGGGCCTACTCACGTTTGGCTGGGTTGTCTTCCTTCCTGGCCAATCTCCTATGCCAGGAATTGACTTGAGGAGCAGGATGGTCGTCTGTGCAAGGGCATGCCTGAGGAGGCCAGAGGACAGTGCTCTCCTTCTCTGTGTGGGTCCCGAGGACCAAATTCAAGTTGTTGGCCTTACCCACCGGTCTCACCTGCCTACTACCCAGGCAGTCCATATTAAGAAACTGAGCATTTACAAATAGCCCCTTTTTATCTACCACCTTCATCAGAAGCAATAAAATTATGATAAAACATCTCTTGCCAAAGAGCAAAGGCCAGCTTATTCTACACTGTATGATCTCTTTGCAGAAACTGTCACAAAACCCAGTATACAACGGGCCTTTAGAAGCCATTACACGCATGCATACGTGCATGAAGAGTCCCCTCCATTGTGTATAATTCTGACCCTCCAGCACCTCCACATTCTAATTCCTCTGCAATGAGTTCCCTAAATGGTTCTGGTTTAAAGCTGCTTGATTTCTTCTTTCCCAGTTCTACTGCCACTGTCTTTTAATGAATTGAAATATTTGAGGGGAAAAACTGGATTAAACGCATTTTCCAACCGGAGCTGAGGAAGACAAGGGAGGCCCATGTGGAAGGTCTCTGAGTCTGATATGCGAGCACTCAGAAAGGTGTGCTCTGTACCCATTTGGAAACGTGTATTAAGAACATTCCTGTTTAAACATTTCCAGTGAAATACTGAAACCCCAGTGAGCAGTATTTATACACAGTCATGCTTAGAAACAGATAGACTTGGGGCTGGGGGATCTAGCTTGGCTGTGGGGTGCTTGTCTCACATTCAGGAAGTTCTGGTTCAATCTTCTGCACCCCACAAAGCCAGGTGAGGTGGCAGATGCCTGCTACCCGTTTGCTATGGAGGCCAAGGCATGGCGACCAGAAGTTCAGGGTCATCCTCGACTACACTAAGAGTTCAAGGCCATTGGAGCTACCTGAGGCCCTATCTCAAAACACAAACAAACAAAAGAAACAGCTAATAGCTATATTCAGAAACAATAACTGCACCAACAATTTATATTTCAAAGTGGTTGAGCCTGTTTTTCTTGAAGCATCCCTGGTAACAGTGCTCCTAGCATACAGTGATGGACCAGTGTCCCAGGCTTTCAGATGTTTTCTCCAGGAGGTCAGTATTCATGTTCCAAGTTCAATAGTGATATCTCTCTCTCCCTCTCCCCCTCCCTCCCTCCCTCCCACTCCCTCTCTCCCTCCCCCCTCTCTCTTTCCCTCCCTCCCTCCCTCTCCATGTGTATCTTTCTGTCTGCCTCTGTGTATGTAGTATGTATGTATGTGTATGTGTATGCATATATACAAAACTATACATAGATATAGAATAGTTTTACTGCAAAGAGCTACAAATTATATTTATATAATGTCTATGCCTTTTTGCCTCAAAAGCAGAATTAGCAGTTATGAGATAACTGGTTTAATAAACTTACAGAATTATAAAAAAGAGAACATGGAATTGGTAGAGAGATATGTGCGGGGAGGGGAAGTTAGAGGAGCAGTATCTGATCAAGCTATATACTATACTTGCTTGGGATGTTTAAAGAATGAACTTTAAAACGCACTTCTTTGGGGGCTAGAGAGATGAATCAGCACCTGGCTTCTGGAGGAGCTGAATTCACTTCTCAGCAGGCACATGGCAGCTCACGACCGTCTGTAACTTTAGCTTCGTGGGATACAATGCCTTCTCCTAACATCCTCAGGCACCAGGCACACTCTTGGGTCACACAGACCCATCCCCCACGCATGCTAGGTGGGGTGGACATGCCTCTAATCCCAGCACTTGGGAAGCAGAAGTGGGTGTATCTTGAGTTCAAGCCTGGTTTACATAGTGAATTCCAGCCAGCCAGGGTTACAAAGTAAAATTCTCTCTCAAAAACAAAACAAAACAAAACAAAACAAAACAAAACAAAACATAACATAACACCACACACACATACACACACACACACACACACACACACACACCACTAACTTTTTAAATTAGAAATATTATTTAAAAAATATATGACTCTTGCCCATTGCTTGTTAGCCTTGACTACGAACTGTTGCAGGATGGTTGATCACACTGTGAACTCCAAGATTGTGTTGTCTCCTTGGAAAACCTGTCTCGAGCTGTGGAATGGCTCACCCTCAGGACATACCTTTAATCCCAAACAATGAAGGTAAAGTTAGTTTGTAGAAGGAAGCAGCCATGTTTGAGAGTAATTGAGTGGCAGACAAAGTGATGAATCAGAGAAAGATTTGAGAGACTAGGATATGCAAACATCCCAGGCCCAGATAAGATTGCTTAGACGCTAGACGCTTCTAGGCCTAGGTTAGCAGACATAGGCAGTATGACTTGGAGACAATAATTAATTCAGGAAAATAGAAGTTACCTTTTACAATAAACAGTAGATTACTGATAAGTCCAGTCACAAAATGGTTTTGTCCAAAGGTTTTTTCCCCTCCTTTGACTTATTTGGTTATGCAACATTTCAGTTTTGATGACATCAGTGAATCTGGGGGCTGGGGAGATGTGTCTGTCAGTAAAGTACTTACTACATCAATGTGATTACCCCAGTTTAGATCCCCCAGCACCAAACAGAAAGCCTGAAACAGCAGCGTGTGCCTGGGGAGGTAGAGTCGGAAGGATTGGGACTTGCAGTCAGTCCGTCTGTTTGAGTTGGGAATCTCCACACTGAGAGACCTGATCTCAAAACATAAGCTAGAGAATGATTGAGGAGGACCTTCACACACATGGACCTGCACACATGCGTGAACACACACACACACACACACACACACACACACACACACACCTTTTTTTAAATTGAGAAATGTGCAGGTATCCTTCCATTTAAATGTATCTTGCCTCATAGGCCTTCTGGGGAACAAAAAGGGTTGATTTTCTACAAAGGCAGAAGCACACTGTGACTAGATGCCCTCAGCCCCATTCTAAAGCTTCATCTCAGGAACTGGGTAGCCTTCAACGGTTTCTACGTCTTCACTGTGGAGTCGATACTTAGCAACATTCGATGAGAGTGAATTACTTCACCTCACCCCAACAAGAAATCTTCAGCTGTGCCCTATCTGATGCTCCACTGTCCCAGCTCGCTGCCCGCCACTCCGAAGCTCTCAATATAGGCTGTCTTCATTTTTCTTACAAAGTGCCCTTTAGTGGAGCCAAGTCACCACTGAAATCAATGCAGCCAGTCTCTCTCTTATTAATGAGCAAGCTTTCGGCTAGTCTGCTTTTTTTTTTTTTTTAAATCTACACAGAGACAGAAACATAATTATCTGATTTACATTTAACAGTGCAGAATTGAGCCAGGCATGGCAGAACCCACTTGGTGGGTGGAGGCAGAGGATTAGGAGTTCAAGGCCAGCCTTGGCTATTGCACTAAGTTGAAACTAACTTAGACTACATGAGTCAAAGACGTGAGGCTGTGTCAACAAAAGGGAACAAAAACCAAACCATAAAGCCAGACTCCATCTACCCAGCAGCCTTCACACTGTCCCTCATCAGAAGTGACGTGCAGAAACATCTGCCCAGGCGTAACTAACTGCGAGGCTGACTGCTGTCTATTCTAGCAGCACTGGAAGCAGCTGCCTTAGTCAGATGGAGACTTTCAGAGAATCTCCACAAACCCATTTTCCTTCCATCTCTCCTAGGTCTGAAGGTGTTCCCTTCCCACTTTCTAGAATGTGGGGAACCATTTAGCAAGGCCAGTTCTGTGCCCACCATGTATCCCGGTTAGGGTTACTGTTGCTGTTGGGAAACACAAGGTCCAGGAGCAACTCAGGGAGTTTATCTGTCTTGAGTCACAGCCCTCCAAGGAAAGCCAAAGCAGACACTTGAACCTGGATGTCTTAGTTAGGGTTTTACTACTGTGGACACCATAACCAATTATAAGAATATTTAATTGGGGTTGGCTTACGGACTCAGAGGTTCAGTCCATTGTCATCAAGGCAGAAACATGGCAGCATCCAGGCAGGCATGGTACAGGAGGAGCTGAGAGTTCTACATCTTCATCTGAAGGCTGCTAGTTGAAGATTGACTTCCAGGCAACTAGGGTGAAGGTCTTAACCCCACACCCACAGTGACACACCTACTCCAACAAGGCCATACCTCCTAATAGTGCCACTCCCTGGGAAAAGCATATACAAACCATAACACCGGAGAACCTGGAGGCAGCGGGTAATGCAGGAGGAGTCATGGAGGAGTGCTGCTTATAGGCTTGCTCCTCATGACTTGCTCAGTCTGCTTTCTTATGTAATGACCCAGGACCCACAGCCCACAGTGGGCTGGACCTTCAGTCACTAAGAAAATGCCTTCCAGCCTTGCCTGATCTGGGGGAGCTTACTCAACCCAGGCTCCCTCCTCTTACATGACTAGTTTGTGTCAAGTTGACATAAAGCCAGCCAGCATATCTAAAGCTTGCAGAAGAAGGAGCAGTAGAGGGGTCGAGGGCATTTTGAGCGTGAGGTGAGGCACGGCGGGACAAGCTGGAGTGGACAGCTCTTCCTCACAGTGTGCAGCTGTGGGGACTGTGGGACGGAGGGGCAGAAGGGAGCAGCAGACAGACACGGATTTCTGTCTTCACCCTTTTCATCAGTAAAGAAGACAGGACACAGCACCTGTATGTCCATGACACACCCCCATCAGGGCCAAGACACTCTCTCCCGCCAATCCAGAGAACATTACATTGGAGTCATTTGAGGAAGAAAGAGTTATGGGATTAAAGTCGGAGGACTGACATACCTCTGCCTACACTTTGAACTCCTAATGGAAATGAGTAACAGATCATGGATAAATGGGCCCAAGGAAGGAAGAAAGAAGAGACAGATCCCCACCAGACAGACAGATGCCGTGCATTCCTTCCCACTTCCAGCATGGACACCTAGAAACGTCATTGTAAATACAGTACCCTATAGACAGAACTGCACTTTCCCCCAGACTGAGGGTCATTCTCCCACTTAATGTCCCTGTTTCTCTCTCCAGGACGTGTGCCTTTTATCACGAATCGTACCATTCCGTGAGTTGTTCTATTTAGCCTGTAATTTGCCTGGGATCTGCTGGGGAGCTGGACAGGCATGCTGAAGGAGGGGGAGCCTCCACCTCAGGAGGGGTTTTCAGTTTTAATTTTCTTCTAGCTAATCTTATCCCATTGTAACACAAAAAACAAAAAACAAAAACAAAAACAAAATATCACACCCCCACGGTGCTGTAGCTAAAAATATTCCCCTTCTTGGCGGCTGTTTCATGGAGTAGAAGATGAAATTAAATTTGTTTTTAAACTACAGTAACTCTCCAAACAGCCCCCCAAATTGATCAATTATGACTAAGCTAGTTACAGCAATACCGTAACTTATCAAATTTACCCATTCGTGCTTATTGAAAGCATCTTTAATATGAAAGTATTTCTGAGGAATACACAATAGAGAACAGGCACAGCTATTTTGTTTCAAACAACATAAATTATTTCTTAATTTATATAGTATGGGTTTTACATATGGAAGGTCTCTAACTGTAACCCAGACTAGCCTCAAGCTTACTGTAATCCTCCTGCCTCAGCCTCTCAGTTGCTGGGACCCATGAGTGAGCCACCAAGTCCAGATCCATCCCATTATTTTAAAAGAAAAATAAATGAGAAATGTAATTAAGCCTTTAAGGTACTTGTGTATATAAAATTTAATCTATATTTCATATTATAGCCATCAAAAAGTTTTCAGAAAGTAATTTTGAAAAAGCTGTTTCATCAAGATCTAGTTATATGTGAACGCCTTAAAACAATTCTTCTAGACAACATTTTAAAGCAGGCATTCATACTATTTCCTAGTTGAAATCGACGAGAAGAAACATTTCCAGATCGGAGGGTTACTCTCCAGTACGCGAGCTTAAAAATGGAGACTCACAGCACTGTCCTGGTGATGAGTGTGGGCTGTATACACGTGTGTAAGTGCACATGAAGGCAAGAGGTTGAAATGTGGGTGTCTTCCTCAATTGCCCCCTACTGTGTGTGTGAGAGAGTGTGTGAGAGAGTGTGTGAGTGTGCGTGTGTAATCTTTCATTTGGGGGATTATGATACAATCACATCGTTTCCCATCCCCCTTCTTTACCTAAGAAAGTACAACCTGCTCAGTCTATATAATGTTACTCATGTGGGAGAAACATTAGATAGAACCACAGCCAATCAAAACAGAGTTTCGGAGTCGGCCTTACATTTTGAGGCAGGGTCTCTCACGGAACCTCAGCCTCGCCCATCCGGTTAGGCCAACTGGCCCTTGAGCTCCAGCGATCCTCCCCTCCCCCTCCCAGATGACAAGATGACAGGAGATAGTGGCGGGCTGATCTCTGTGTGGGCGTGCTCTTAGCGCTGACCATCAGCTGCTTTCAGCACTGACCCCAATTGCCGATGCCATACCTCGCTACCTGACTCGGTTTACCACGTGGTGTCAAGGCTGGCCATTGACAGGAGATAGTGCCCTGCTGATGTTTGTATGTGGGTGCTGGGTGTCAACCCTTGGTTCCTCATGCTTTTGAGGTAGGCCCTGTCCTCTCTGAGTCATCTCCCCAGCTTCCACAGATGCCAGCTTGACTCACAGTCATCTGTTCAGTGGCATTTTTACTGAGTGTATAATAGTTCGTCACTGAGAAATGGTTAAAGGAAAACTCTCTACTAAATCTGTTAATATATCCCCAGAAGGATACAATGGCAAGGAATTACATTTTTGGGTTATGATTAAGCATGAAGCATCGGTTTCTGAGTTTAGCAGGACAGATTTAAAACTCTGGAAAGCACCTTTAAACAGCATACTAAATCAGCATTTAAGAAGTACTGTCTATATTCCAGAAACTTCACCTGCAGGTAGGAAGCATGGGGTGAAGGGGATGGTAGAGGTGTGGTCAAGGTCAGGTCTATGAAGAAGACCCCCCCCCACTTCATAAATAACCACAGATTCACATGTAGGAGATTGTGGGCTACTGGCTATAGGTACCAACAGTGAAGAAGTAGCTAGGCCACAAAGCCCAGGCAAGGACCACTTAGGGTGCATAAGCACCAATATATATGATCAAGGATAAAATGATTCAAATTGCCCATACAAAAATGTTGCTTTAAAACACAGAATAAAGTGTTCCCAAGACCTTTTAAGTCATCAAAGAATTCCTATTGTGTCACTGAGAATTTTTTTTTCAACAAAGAAACAATTGTATTTCCTTAGGTGCTTTTAAAGTGTGCATTTGGTATTTCTCAGACTGGAACAAAGATGGTAGAAAAGGAGCATTGTGGAGTCTTGTGGTGCCAGAGTCCGGATGTGCTCAAAGAGTCAAGGAGGAGGAGGAGGCATTTCAAAAGCACACAGGAACCCACCAGACGGGCCTCCCATGGCCCAAAGCCGGAACCACGGGGCAACAAAATCAATAATGTAGTACCGGCTCATAGCCCAAAGTTTAAAATAAATATTTATGAGTCCAAACAGATATAAATAAATGATTGATTGAATAAATAAATGGATGGAAGAGGCAAGCCTTTTGAGAAAAACTCAAAATAATTTATGTAGGTGGTTTGGCCTCAGAAGGCGAGCCTGACTGGACACCCTTAAAGCACAGGCTGTGCGCAGTGAGGCTTCGCTTAGTAGGGGCTGAGAGGAGGAGCATCTACCATTGGGGTAGAGAAGCCAGGTGGTCCAGGCTGACCTCACCAGTAAAAGGCAAACTCATGCTCTGTAGTGAGGAGGAAGAGACCAGAGAACACCACCTGAAGACACTCCACCAAGTGCCTGACCCAAGTCCTCCACACCCTCAGGGACATCGAAACAAGGGATGAACACCCGAGAACTTTCCATGGACAAGAGGGACTGAGGATGTGGTGACAAGATCTAATGCCCTCTCTGTCAAAGTGTGGATTAGAAAAATGGCCACGGTAGAGAGCTAAGAGCAGAGCTAGCTTGGAGTCGCATGCTTGCTAGTGTGGACTGGGCTCCACCCCTTGCAAGGTGAACGGACACCAGATCAAAGGCACATTGGAAAGCAAAGAGAAATCTGAGTGGAAGATGTGTGTAGGCACTGGAGGGTGCTAATGAATTTACCACACTTACGTAAAACGTTGGCAATGAGAAAATAATGCCAGACATGGTGGTACGAAATTATAATCCCAGAATTTGGAAGCATGCAGAGGTGGGAGAATCTGAAATTCAAGTCCAGCCTGGGTAACACAGAGAGACAATAGTTCAACAGTCAGAAATCAGGAAATCAATAAAAATTACTAGAAGAAAGTGCATTTATAGCTTGTGGGGACTTCCATTATTGCTAACAATATTTCTGTAAATCTAAAACTTCAAGAAGAAAAATTACTTAGAACACACATCACACACACACACACACACACACACACCACTATACACACCACACAGACACCACAGAGAGAGACAGAGACAGAAACAGAGAGACACACACATAGAGACTTCACATTAGCTAAATGACAAGTATTACCTCAAGACACGAAAAGAAAAATAGATGCATGGGCTAGAGCGGTAATGCAGTTAAGAGCACTTGCTGCTCTTGCAGAGGACCAAGGTTTGATTCTCAACATCTGCATGGTATCTCACAATCATCTGTAGCTCCAGTTCCAGGGACACAGTGCCCTCTTCTGGCCTCTGTGGGAACTGCACACATATAGGATAAATATACACACAGTCAAAAACACTCAATGCACACAAAATAAAAATCAATACACCTTCTGAGTCTGGGGAAACTGCCCATCAGGAGAGCGCTTGTTGTAGAAGTGGAAAGCACTGAGTTCCAGAGTCAGTGCCCACTTTTAAACAACCAGGCGTGGTGGTGCTAATTGCAATCCTACCACTGGGGGATGCACCTCTGGCTTGCTGGCCTATTAGCATAGCCTACTAGGCAGGGCTCAGATCAAGGCAGACAGTGTCTCCAAACCACGGTGGGAGCTCTCCTGAGAAATGACACCCAAATTGACCTTTGTGCACATCATATATGAACACACCTGCAACCACACACATGTACCTATGCACATGTACACACACACACACACACACACACACACACACAAATATATACATAACCTCTTAGGATCATAAACAGCCACATCCTTCTTGGTGTTTACTGTGAACCGGACACAACTAAAATCTCCTTGGAAGAGGGCATCTCACTTGAAGAACTGTGTAGATCAAATAGGCCTGTGGCCATGTCTGTGAGAGATTGTCCTGCATTCCCTCAGTGATGGGCTGTGGCCTGGAAATGCCGGCTGATAATATAATATATAATAATGACACCATAATAACCCCTCTCCTCTGTTAAGTAACCATGATTATGGTGTTTATGATACCAACAGAAAGCAAAACAGAAGAGGCTACAGTCAACAAACAGCCTGTGCAAATGAACAGATACCTCTGTTGACAGCATGCCACACCCAGGGTCTGGAGAAAGGCACACAGCACTGCAGACTCAGGGCAGCCTGCACAGTCTCCCAGGAGCTGGTGTTCAGACTGTGCCCCACTTTCAGTCTCTATATGATATGCTGTCCTGGCTTACCTATGAACAACTGGGGTCCCTGTGGAACTTTCTTGGACACTAAGCCAACCATGCTGCTTTCTGCATGTTTAAGAGTGATGTCGTTGTTATTGTCATTGTCATTGTCATTGTTTTTTTTTTCCATTAATGAGGAAATGCTGACTGTGGATAGTCTTAGCTAGAAGCCAGTGAGCTGAAGCCTACCATAAGCCATTACAGTGCCTCATAGGAACACCATGGGAATGAAAGTTGGTCCAGAACAGAACCACCTTGCAGAACTTTCTGGAGTGAACCCACTCCAATTGTTTTTCCTCCAACTCTACTCTGTCACTGTTGTTTGGGATGAATCTGGGCTGAAACATTAATGTTGGTACGATGATACACTTGACAGCACTGGAACGCTCTGGCTGGATGCGTCTGTGAGCAAGCAACGCTCAGTGAAACATGGCTGAGGAACCCAGGCTTCTCTGAATAATTTCTGAAGTGCATCCCGTGTTCTCCAGTGTGGCAAGACAAGCGTCTACCAACCGTGCCATCTCCCCAATCCTCCCTATGTTTTCTTACGGAATATTTTGGTGGCTTCCATATGTGTAGTTTAGAAAATACACGTTTCTTCAAAATTCTACTCATCATGTAGAAGCCAATCAAGAAAAACAATGTTTTCATTTTCATATATGTGTGTTATACATAGTGTATGTGCACATGTTCATATGTGTGTGGGCACATGTGTGCAGTGAAGTCTGAGCACTGCACCTAGGTCCCTGTGTGAAGGACAAAGATTGTGGTCAACTTCACTTCTGCTTGTTCATTGAGGCAGGTCTATCAATCAAGCCCAGAGCTCACCGATATGATATGTCTAGTACCCTGAGGCGGCATGGCCTGGGAGGCCTCTGTGTCCTCCTTCCTAGGCTGGAACCACAGGCTGACTGCCATCCCCACCTGTCATGTTCTTCTTGGGATCTAGGGATCTGAACTTCGGTCCTCACACTTGCAGGGTGGATGCTTAAGCACTGAGCCATTTCCTCAGCCAGTGAAACAAATGTACGTCAAGAAAGATAAAACGCAATGAATAATTTTAGTGGTGATCATATTAAAATGGCAAGACAATTAGCATGAAACTTTAAGATGCATTAAACCTATCAGAGGGCTTGGCACAGAGACTCCTATTTGCTATAAATGCAGGCTTGCCTGATTTGAGAATTGCCAATAGCAACCCATTTACTGTGTGAGGTCAAGTTGGGAAATGATTCCTGTATCTGCGATTTAAGCCCACCTACACATTCAAGCTAGGAACATTGTTTCCTCACTGAGGTCTCTGTAAGATGGCAGTCTCAACCTGTGTGAAACAGTGACGTATTTGTATGTGCAGACATGTATCCACACATGCATATATGAGTGTGTGGAAGCATGTGTGCATATACATGAGTGCATATGTGTGTATGTATGGATGAGTGTGTGCAAGCATGTGCATTTTTGTGTGTATGCATGTGCGTGTGTGTGTGTGTGTGTGTGAATGTGTGCAAGCATGTGAGGTGTGTGTGTGTGTGTGTGTGTGTGTGTGTGTGTGTATGAAGGAAAGAAGCTCTCAACTCTCCTGGGGATGGGAAAGCACTATTCTCTGAGCACTAGAAAGTGCTCGAAGGTGGTGCATTAGGTTCCTCAAATTGGATTTCCAAGCAACAGTCTGGTTGTTATGAAAACGGTACAGCATGCCAGTGATGAAAATCCATCTGCTGCTCCGCCAGGTAAAGCACCAGATCAATGCCAAGACTGGAAAGATGGGTTTCTCCCCTTGCCCTGGAGCCCTGTACCAGGCAAGAGGTTCAGAGGCACTGGCGAAGTGCAGTGTCTGGCCTTGTTAGCACTAGATGCTGCATGGATGCACTAGCGCGTTGCTCTTGATGTGCTTGAGTTTCCGAGACTGGGAATGGAGAGCAGGGAGTTTTGTGAGCTGTGTTCTGAGTGGCAGCTGCAAAGCAGGGCTGGAGCAAAGCTAGCACCATCTCAGACATCCACACATTCCAGAGGCTGGGGAGATGGCTGGATAAGGCACTTACTGCATGAATGTAAGACCCTGAGTCCAAATCCCCACAACCCACGCAAAGATGGTGTCTCCTGCTGCCTGAAGTCTCAGAGTTTCAATGGCAAGATGGGGGACAGACACAGAATCAGGGGAGATGCTAATTCAGCCATCTTAATGTACACAGCTGCCATCAGCATACAAATAACAAAAGATCCTGTATCAGGCAGGCATAAGGTGAGGACCAGCAAGCACTCAGGGTTGTCCTGAGTGTCACATACATGCCCCAGTATGGCATTGCTGCACTCTCCTACACACACACACACACACACACACACACACACACCTCACATGGGGGGGGGACACTCATGTATATATTTTAAATATAAATTCAATGAGTTCTAACATGGAGAGTAAAAAATATGAAAGTGACCAGCCTATATTATAGATGTTTTTCACACTTAAAAGCCTGGGAAGAAGATATATCTGTTCAATCTGTAATTCCTATAGAAAAGCATGGATAGGTGGATAGATAGAAAGGTAGATAGATAGATGATAGACAAGCAATATAGACAGATATATTAGATGCATAAATACATAAATAGACACATAGATATGTGATAAATAGGCAGACTAGATACATGGATACACAGATGATAGATAGGTAGGTAGGTAGGTAGATAGATAGATAGATAGATAGATAGATAGACATATAGATACATAGATAGACAGACAGATATATGATAGAAACAAGATATATGAATAGCAGATAGATAGATAGATAGATAGATAGATAGATAGATAGATAGACATATAGATACATAGATAGACAGATATATGATAGAAACATGATATATGAATAGCAGATAGATAGATAGATAGATAGATAGATAGATAGATAGATAGATAGATAGATGGATGGATGGATGGATGGATGGATGGATGGACAGGCGGACAGACAGATGGACAGACAGACAAACAGACAGGTGGATGTAGAGATTCCATATCAATGCCAGGAAATGATTGGAGAATTAGCTGACTCTCCAGAGCCTCTTCTAATTCAACACAGCACACCTCAGTGACGTTAGTCACCAAAGGGTATTAATTTCTGCACAAGAGTTACACATGAACACAACCTGGATGCCAAGAGGATTTCAAGGAAGTTAAGTGGGGAAGGCATAGAGGATGCTGCCCATTGTTCGGGTTTATGGGCAGTCAGTGAGGTGTGTAATTGGTATTGCTAATGTTATGGCTCATTCAGTCTTTGACATATTGTATGAGTTTAATAAATATCTGCCCTCCAAACCTGCATGGGTCCAGATTTAAATATCTTTAATGCAGAGAAAAAAATATATATAATTTATTCTTCCATGCAGACTTTACTTTCTCAGAAACTTGAGATCTTTTAATATATCATTTTGACTTGGGATATGTATGCATGCACATACATGTTTCTCTGTGTGTAGATATGTGTGCACATGCATATTGAAGCCAGAGGTTAACACCAAGAGTCTTTCTCACTCAATGTTCACCTTAGTTTTTAAGGCAGGCTCTCTTGCTACTCATAAATTCTGCAATCAGATGAGAATGGGTAGGACAGCAAACCCAGAGGACTTTTCTGTCTCCATCTTTGCAGTGTGAGGATTACAGGGGACATGCTTGGCTTCTCCCTGTGGGTTCTGGGGATCTGATTTCAGATGCCCGTGAGTGTGTGGCACACAAATTACCAACTGAGCCATCTCACTCTCCTGCTTTGACTCCTTTTCTGCTCTTCTCTCTTCCCAATACCAGCAGCTTTGGTGTCTCCTGGGAGCTTGTTAGAAATGCAGAATTCCAGGCTCTTTCCACATTCACGGAGCCAGAACTCACTCTTATTACTAAGACTCCTAGATGAGCCATATGCCCTTTAACATTTACACATTAAAACTAGGTTTTACAAGCCCACGTGGAATCAGAAAAGAAGAGATATCTAAAATAGTCACTTTTGAGTAGTTACCAGGAATCCTGGTTCCTCAACGAATTTCAGCTATGAAGTTATTTTTGTTTGTTTTTTGTATTCTGTCTTAGGATTGCCAAGTCAGTTTGACCAAGCTGACTATAGACACATCTATTGTTTTAAACTACAAAAGCTGGTGTCTGGAGGGATGGCTCAGCAGTTAAGAACGCTTGCTGCTCTTACCAAGAATTCTTGCTGGAATTCGGTTCCCAGCGCCTACACTGGGCAGCTCACAACCATTTGTAAGTCCTGTTCCAGGGCCTTTGGTGCCCTCTTTTGGATTCTATGAGCATTGCACACAGATGGAATGTATTCACAGATTTATCTATATACATAATATAGCCACAGAGATACATCTACATACATAAAAACCTCTTTTAAAAACCATAATAATGCGGGGTTTGCAGTCTCTTGTTGTTAAAAAGTAATACATTGTTTGATAGAATGTCAGACGATGCTGCTGTGGGCAGATGGTGTGTGTAGTGCGTAGGTATTCACATGTGTCCAGTAGATGAAGTCGTTCTGATTCCAACCTTCCTAGAGGCAATTTAAATAACTCATATGAGGGTGAATGGTTGCATGCCAGAAGCAGTGTGCAAATCTGCTCCCAAAGGCTGGTGTAAGGCAGTTTCCACGTAGCTCTGCTTCCTTGAAACTCTATACACACACAGTTTGGCCCCTGTCTTAGTTGCTTCTCCTATTGCTGTGATAAAAATAATCTGCCAAAGGCAGTTTGGGGGATAAAAGGCTCAGTCCGACTCGCAGCTGAAGGTTCCAGTGGACATCTTTATAGAGAAATCGAGGCAGTTAGACAGCAAGTCACATTGTGCCCATCAGGACAAGAGAAGGCTGCACTCTCTCTAACACTCAACTGATTTCTCCATTTTACCCAGTTCAGGATGTTCTACCCAGGGAATGGGTGGCCTACATGAGGATGGTTCCCGCGTTAATTAACAAAATCAAGAAAACCTCCCACGAGCAGATGGAGAAGCTCACCCCTCAGGTGTCTGTGGATTCCATCACGTCTGCAGCACTGACGGTGACAGCCACTAATACAAGAGACTCCGTAAGACAGGTGACCATAAAATGGCTTGCCATTCATTTCCTTGATGTCCACACACGATCTCCCTGCCCTACGTGCCTCGGCATTGAGTCTCACGCCCTAAGCCCCATTCCTGGCTTGGCATCCTTCTGATTTTCTCAGTCCTGCCCATGCCAGTGACTGAACTGTGCCAATATACATCAGAGTTAAAAAGCACTATGGCTTGTAGATGAGAGATAAAGTGTGCAAGACCACAGCCTTTCTCTTTCCGTACATGTTAGTAATATAAAGTCCCACTCGTGCGACATTCTATCAAGTCCCTGGTGAATGTTCGTTTTTATTCTCCAGGGGGAGAAAGGACTGAGTAACACACGAGAAGCTAAAGGCTCAGGTGTGCTTTGCCTTTCAGTGTAAGTCATAAAATAGGAAGGAAGAAGGTAGGAAATCCCTTATTCCCAGCCCCCTTCCCCTGGAACTGACATTTCCCCATCTCGCCCCTGCCGCCTCTGGTCCAGAAGATTGCCCCTGCCCCTCAGTTGGGAAATCACACACTAGTGATTTCCTCTTTGTTCTCTTTGGAATTTCTTCCATATAAATATCCAAGGCAAACCAGTCCTAGGCTTCGTGTTATGTCTTAGGATGGTGAGGAGCAGAGAGAGGGTGTCACCCCTGCTTCACCATGTCTCCCCAGACAAATGTGCAAGTGCATTTATTCATTCATTGAGAGCAGTGTGTGTGTGTGTGTGTGTGTGTGTGTGTGTGTGTGTACAACTTACGAGACTCGGCCCTCTCCTATTAGAGGGAGTGTCCGAAATGACTTATTCATCTGGAAATAAATAGCTGCCACTAGGTCTTTAAATGCATCAACAAACATGATACAGAGATCAAACAACCAGCCTCCCGCTCCTGTGTGCTGCTAACGGCTGATGACTTTAATTATTTGGGAGTTGGGTGATCCTTTTATGGCACTTTTTTTTTTTTATGAAGAGATTTCCTCGCTTTCCATAAAACACCTTTAAAATCCAGTCCTATTATATTTCATGACCCATCTACTGGTTTCTTATAAAAAACATCCCCCTGTCCCTGATAGGAGAGAATCATCATGAACAACAGAAAGAGTAGGAGAAAGGACTTTGGGGGAGGAGGAGGAGCAGGAGGAGGAGGAGGAAGAGGAGGAGGAGGAGGAAGGAAGAGAGAGAGAGAGAGAGAGAGAGAGAGAGAGAGAGAACATGAAGGGAAGAGAGGTGGAGGAGGGAGGAGGGAGGAGGGATGGGGAGATGGAGGAGAGCAGAGGGAGCACCACACACATGCGGGTGCCTGAGGAGGCCAGAGGAAGGCATCCTCTGGCACTGGAGTTGTGGGTGCTTGTGAGAGGCTCAGTGTGGGTGCTGGGAACTGAATCCTCTTAGCACTGAGCTACCTGCTCTCTCCGGCCCCTAGAATCACTCTTTGTGACTTGAGGAGAATCTTATGAACATGTCATAGAGAAGGCAATCCAGTTGGTGCCTTGGCCATGGCGGGGTAACCCCAGTGTAGGCTAACGCAGCTCTATACAGCAGAGTAAGTTATATGGCTAGCTTGCCAAATCCCGAGCCTGGTGGCTGACACCACCCCAGGGTTACGGCTATGCCCAATTTCATACCCCAGTTAGCTCAGCTGAGGCCAATTCATGCCTATCCCGAAGACAAAAATGATTTGATACAATCATGTATTTGATTTAAAAGTAAACATATGATGAGTCCCACAACCAGCAGGAGATACAGGCAGGGGTGTCCTAGGCCCCTACAACAGGGTTCTAAATTTAGGTGTAGAAACCTGTGGTCCCATCAGCATTTGCGGTCTCATGACAAGCAGCCACAGTATTTTGTATAAACACATCATTTGAGTCAATTATCAATGAAAACACATATTTCCATTCATGATCGGTAAATTGATGCCCTTATAAAAATAATAAAATTTAATGATCTGGGAGGCTAGGTTTGGCAACGTTAGCTCTATTACCTCAGACCCAACCGAAGCTGTGTCTCAGGGATGGCGTGTATTAAAACCACGCCAACTAAATGGTACAGCAGTGAGGCCACAGGCGTTAGAGGCCGCTGTGAACATATGACGAACATGTGCAGGGGACACGGCCCATGAACAGTGAGACTGAGAGCATCGGCCTCGGCTGCCAGAAAGCTTTTCCTCATCTCTGCTTCGTCCACCTCAGGTTCAGCGAGGGACGGACACTGGTACCCTGCCAGGGTAGCTAAATGGCAGTGTTCACCTGAGCTGAGATTTATATTGACTGCACAGCCCAGGGAGTGCGGACAATCTCCTCCACAGTCTCCTTCTCCTCAGTCTCCTCCTCAATCTTCTCCTCCTCAGTCTCCTCCTCCTCAGTCTTCACCTCCTCAGTCTCCACCTCAGTCTCCTCCTCCTTCTCAGTCTCCACCTCCTCAGTTTCCTCCTCAGTCTCCTCCTCCTCCTCCTCAGTCTCCTACTCCTCCTCAGTCTCCTCCTACTCCTCAGTCTCCTTCTCCTCCTCAGTCTCCTCCTCCTCAGTCTCCACCTCCTCCTCAGTCTCCTCCTCCTCCTCAGTCTCCACCTCCTCAGTTTCCTCCTCAGTCTCCTTCTCCTCCTCAGTCTCCTTCTCCTCCTCAGTCTCCTCCTACTCCTCAGTCTCCTCCTACTCCTCAGTCTCCTCCTCCTCCTCAGTCTTTTCCTCCTCCTCAGTCTCCACCTTCTCAGTCTCCTCCTCCTCCTCAGTCTCCTCCTCCTCCTCAGTCTCCACCTCTTCAGTCTCCTCCTTAGTCTCCTCCTCCTCAGTCTCCTCCTCCTCAGTCTCCTCCTCCTCAGTCTTTTCCTCCTCCTCAGTCTTTTCCTCCTCCTCAGTCTCCTCCACCTCCTCAATCTCCTCCTCCTCCTCCTCAGTCTCCTCCTCTTCCTCAGTCTCCTCCTCCTCCTCCTCCTCAGTCTCCTCCTCCTCAGTCTTCTCCTCCTCCTCAGTCTCCTCCTCCTCAGTCTTTGCCTCCTTAGTGCCTCTCTGGGCTTCAAGAGGCATAGACCTGCAAAGTAACTAATGTTCCCACTCCTATTTGAGACTTTCTTCTTTTTAAAAGACCAGCCATAAGAAACGAACTAGCCATGAGCTTTCTTTTGCTCTGAAAACACAAGGAGCAGAGTGTATTGTTTGCCCAAATCCTGTGGAAGAAGCAAAGTCGTCAGCAAAATCAGACTGAAAAACAAAAATTAAACTAAAGGAGAAGGGAAGTGTGAGACTCCAAAGCACAAGGAGCCATGCTGCCAAGAACGCCCGCGGAGCACAGGAGAAGAAGACTACCTGAGAGGCTTGTGTGGGAAACGAGGACACTTTACACGGACCTCTAGCCTGGGCCTGCTCTCAACTCTGCCTGCCCCCTCTCACTTACATACACACACACACACACACACACACACACACACACATAAACACCACACATATACACACCACACATATATACATACCACACATACACAACATTCATACCCCACAAACATATACATGCACACACTACACGCTACACAATACAACACATACCTCATACCACCCACACCACACACACACACATTCACACACCACACATACACATATACTACACATATATAGCATTCACACCCACATACACAGCCTACACATACACATGCACACGCAGAACACAATACATACCCATACCATACATACACCACAGATACACATCGTACCACATGCCACATACACACACATATGCACACACACCACATACACATACTCACACACCACAGATACCACACACATAACACATGGGCGCACACACCCATACCATCACCCCACACACAAAATAATAAATATTTGAAGAAAGAGATGGACATATTTTAATATAAAAGGGAAAAGCGGCAGCACATGACACTCTAGGAGCCTGTGTGGAACACAGACAAAATCGGTGCACATGCAGCTGACTAACAGCAAGCGTACCTTCAGGGTATTTCTTTCAAAGTTAAATACATCTACCTTTGTCCCAGGAATCCCATTCCTAGATGCTTATTCAGCCTTAGTGAGAATCTATATACAATTACACACAGGCCTTATACAGAAGTCTTGCCACAAGATTTATTTGTAATATATTGTATCTGAAAAGGCTTAATTGGCTCTTAACACAAGAACAAGGGATTAAATAGTATATTCATGCCGCAGGAAGTCCTCAGAGATAGCAAGAAATAAGCTACAAGATACCACAGTCATGGGCATAAATCCCAGTGTTACCCAGAGAGGCTTCAGAAACTAACAAGACAGATCATATAGCTCTTATCATATACATTTTAAAGATCATTTATGCCATTTTATGTGCACGAGTGCTTCTCCTGCATATATGTGTACACATGTGTGCGAGTGGCTGGAGGCTGGAGAAGGGCATCAAACCCCGTGGAACCGAAGTCCATCATAGATGGTTGTGCGCTGCCTTGTGTGTGCAGGGAACTGAACCCAGGTCCCCTGCAAGAGCAAGCAGTGCTCTAACCACTGACCTATCTTTCCAGCCCTGCCATATACATTTCCTAAATAGAGGAGGGGGGTCAATTATAAAGAAAATAAGATCAGTGATTTTTTTAAAGTTAATTAATTAGGCTTTAGCAAGGTGGAGGAGCATGACTGGGAAGGACATAGGGGACTCAGAGTTGATGGATGAGTTCTCTGTCTTGCCAGAGAATGGATGGCGTGAGTGTATTTCTTTGTCAAAATGAACCAATCTGCATGCCTAATATCCTTGCATACACTACGTGTAAATTACATCTCAATATACTTGGCATTTGGGTATAAATAGCATTTCTACAAGACTATGAAATCAGCAGGCACTTATGCAAATCGGCTATAGTGATACCTCAACACTTCTCTGCTGAGAATGGAAGGGTGTAGTTTGAGCAGGGGCTCCCCCTTCTCAGAGAGCCAGCACCACTGGCCCTGCAGACCCCTGTGCAGCTGCTTGGGTGTGACAATCCTGCATGCAGTAGACACAGCTCTACACTGTCATCCCTGCTGTCCTTGGATGGATCTGGGTCTTTACTACCCAAAGTTTCTTATGCAATGCCTCCATGTGTGAGAAGAACAGAACCTACCCACTGAAACATTCTGTGTGTGTGTGTGTGTATGTGTGTGTCCCTGTGTCCAACCTGCAGAGGGCAGAGGAAGAGGCTAAGCTACTTCTCTGAACCCCTTCTTGCCCCAACACCATAACAGTTTTTGTTTTTCCCATCCCCTACAAGTAACAAACACTCTTAAGAAAGCCAGTCACTTCCATGGAGTCCGGTTAGTAAATAAGTTGAAACTTCCTTGCTGCCTGCTCTCAGAAGCTCACTCTGCTGGCACAGGATGGAGCTTGTCTTGGGTCACGGTGTAGACACAGCGTATTGAGGTGCCAACATCTGAACAGATAGGGATTTGGGGGGAGGGGAAAACACTCTCCAGATCAGTTCTTACAAGCTAAGGCAAGCCAGCCTCAGCACGAGCACATACCTTAACATAACAGGAAAACACTGCAGTTCTCAGATAAGTTGACTTGAACACAAAGGACATGCATGGGTCCTGACCTCTGACCTCTGACCTCTGACCTCTCCATCGCACTCTCTGAGGCTGATCCGAGAAAGAGGAGGAAGGGCAGGTAGAAGTGCTTTCGCAGGGCTCCATCATGTTCAAAGAGAACCTTGGCAGAGATGGCATTAAAGGACGGTGAGATGGCTTGGTGTGAGAATGCTGGTTTCTTTAGAAGCACAGAAATAGTCTGGGAATGGTTGCCTTTGAATCCCGGGTGTGTGCTATGGGACTGCTTCAGATTGTCCACAGCAGCTGACTATGATTTGCCTCGTGCTCTAGCAGGGGCAAGATTTTGCCAGCTGCGGGTAGTTTTTGGCAGGTGTGTGACATTTAGAATTCTGGGGACTTTTCAGAGGTTGTATACATGTTAGAGCTCCACTAGGGGGTGGTCAGCTGGTGGTTGGGTAGTATACTGTTGTGGTTCATCAAGTGGTCATGTGCAAAGAGAGGAAAAGAAGAAATCAGGTATCCCGACGGCAAAGATCAAGCTTGCCCTAAGGAACTCAGTGCCCCTCACCAGCAGGCAGTAGTCTAAGGACATCGTCACCCCCCTCTCCCCCTAACCTTCTCTCTTTCCTACCTAGTGTTGGGGTTTGGAAGGAAAGAAGGAGTAGAGAAGGGTAGAAGAGGAAGGATCCCACAAAGTAGCCAAAGGTCTGGTTACCGTGGCTCAGTGGATAAAGATGTTTGGTGCCAGGTCTCTGATCCCTGGGACTCACACAGGAAGTGGGGAAAACAGACTCTCCCAAGACCTATCTCTGGACCTCAACATTCATGCCACAGTGTGCACCCATACACATCCACATAAATGTACACAGTCCATACTACATATCTACATCTACCTATATGTGCGTGCATAATATTTTATATATAACGCAATAATTTATTTTTTAAAGATAACCTCTATCCCCCGAGCTCTGTGTCCCCAGTCCCGTTACCAGCAGTAGTTCTCCGCATACCCAAAGGGGGCTGAAACATGACAACCCAACCGCCTCGCATGGAACAGAGCTCTCTCTTCTTCCACATCGCAGAAACAACAAGCATGCTGTCAAACTCAGGAAATAACACACTTTAAGATAATAAAGTGCATTAGACAACAATAACCAGAGGCAATATTGAAGTGTCAGATAAAAATATGTACAAGAATAAAACAAAGCAGGCGTCCCCAGGTGCCCGGCCTGTTCGCGGGAGAATGTAGATTAAAGCAGAGATAGCCAGGATGTGCCTGACTGAGTCTCTACATCTCTACATGTTTTCTGTGCAAGGAGCAGCATGCTGAGATTTGGTGTCCATATGTCCCAACCTTTGTGAGGAATCTCTGGCCTCGACGACACAGTACCGCAGGCGTGTGTGATTGATTTCCTGCTCAAAGGCCCGGGGTTAGACAGGGTGATCTGTCCTAGAGGGCTGTGTGACCTCTGCTCCAGGCCTACTGTGTATCACAAAAAGTGGCATCGGGACCTTTAAGGGATATAATGTTAGGAACCCCTTCCCTGAGGAAGAATAGCTTACATCTAGATTCCAGTATAGACTGGGTGAGCAGATACATAGCAAGGTTCGGGAACCTAGGGTTGTGTTGCGACTTTACAGTGATACGGGGTGGAGGGAGGTTGTTCAACAGAAGCCTGCTGACCTGCCTTCAATACTCAGAAGCCATGTGGTGCAAGGACAGAGCCAGCTCCCACAGGTTATCCTCTAACCTCCAAATGGGTGGGCGCACATGTGGGCTCATGCACACACAGACGGAAAGACACACACACACACACACACACACACACACACACAAATAATGAAAACATTTTAAAATTATATATTTGAGTGTCAAGTTGCTAGACTTGGCTAATTAAGGTGAAAAGACCCACCCAAAATGTGGGTGGCACCAATGCATGCTCTGGGCTTCCAGGGCCGAATAAAAAGAGAGGGGAGGGACTGAGTTGTTGCTTCCTGGGTGCACAAGCAAAGAGACCAGCTGCCTCAGGCTCTTGCCCCGCCCCACCATGTGACCAACTGCCTCAGGCTCTTGCCCCGCCCCACCATGTGACCAGCTGCCTCAGGCTCTTGCCCCGCCCCCTCACTACCACGAGAGACTGTGCACCCTCGAACTGTGAGGCACACAAACCTTCTTCCCTTTTAGCTGCTTTGTGTCCTGTGTGTTTCGTCACTGTAACTGGAAAAGATAATTAACAGAGGTTGAATTCCCAGCATGGCGATTACAACTGTGAAACTTTAAAGAGCTGCTTGATTGGTCGTGCCTCGGTTTCTCTGTACCTTTAATGAAGGTTACATCGCAGCTACCCTACATATACCTACGCCTATATTGTCTTACAAAATGAATATATGTAGGCACATGTATGAAGGTACTCAGTGTTCTACCGTACCCCTCGGAGTCCATCACTCTGTCCTTGCAACTGCCAACTGCCAATCATTTTGCTAAGTCTCTACATTCACCCCAGAATTCCAGAGCTTATCAGCAGGCACCCACCTGGAGGGGCCAACGGAGATCGTGCTCCTGTGAATACACTGCGAATAACCCATGAGGTTTCCTGCATGCACACCCTGCCTCTCACCCAAGCAGGCTGATTTGGAAGCTCTATTGGCTATTGTGTTTCAGAGCTTGCTTGCTTCCACGTGCGTCATGGAGACTTGACTGGTGACTCACACGATTCCCATCCTTGCCTGTTGTATCTCTCATTCCTTGGTTAGTGTTTCCTGAGACTCATAAATATGCAGTTTGTGTATGAATATTTATCTGTCCTAAGGGGTCAGCTTCAACTGTGTGTGTGTGTGTGTGTGTGTGTGTGTGTGTGTGTTGGGGGGGTTGGTACCTGTGAGGGGTCCTATTGTTACCTTGAGCCTAGCTAGGCTCAAGGGAATTTGGCTTAAATACACATCAAGCTAATGTATCTCAACTCATAATATTTATTGTAGACAAAGTGGCAGTGCTGATTTTAAAGTACAGAATGCATTTGCTTTTGGGTAATATTTTCCTTTTGTTGTAGATTGG
Source organism: Apodemus agrarius (assembly GCA_964023405.1). NCBI lineage: Eukaryota > Metazoa > Chordata > Mammalia > Rodentia > Muridae > Apodemus > Apodemus agrarius. Next base: position 120,026,519 of record OZ030012.1, read on the forward strand.
GATCGTGTGTCAGCAACTCATAGACAACACTGTTTTCCAACCCCACGTCAACCCCATACTTTCTTGCATTCCTGTTAGACAGCCATTTGTCCTAATTAGCTTTAACTATAAATGTGGCACTTCTGGAGTCATCTGAGGAAAGTGTCTATGGAAGAACTTTCCAGATTGGATTAGCCCATGGGCATGTTTATGAGGAATGTCCTGATTGTTTATTGATGTAGGAGGGCTCAGACCACTGTGGGCAGCACCATTCCTAAGCAGGCAACCAATCGTAGGCTGTATAAGAAAGGCAGCTAAGGAAAATCTAAAGAACAAGCCAGCCAGAAGTGCACCTCTATTGCTTCTGCCTTCAAGTTCCCGCAATGTGTGACCAGAACATGTAAGTGGAGTTAAAGTTGTTGGCTGGAGTGTTTTACCATGACAACAGGAGGGAAATTAACACACCATTCTTCCAGGAACCCACCATGACCGGAGGCAACTCAGAGAAGGAAGACACAGGCTGATAACATTCTAGCCAAAGAAACAACTAGAGTCCTAGTCACATAGAGGGACAGAGTTACAGGTTATGCTTATAAAAGGGGCCTTCTATCTCCCCTTTCCTGGTGGTAATAAATAAGGAGATAAATATCCTAAAGGAGCTGGGAGGTCACCTTGGAAGCATGCAAAAAAAAAAAAAAAAAAAAAAAACAAAGCAAAACAAAACAAACAAAATAACCAGCACAAAAGATACAGCAGCAAAATAGGATCCTGTCTGCTTGTGAAGGCATCAGCCAGTTCCATTTATCCCTGAGTCTATCTTTCCGCTGGACTTCCAGTGTGTGAAAAAACAAATGTCCTTGTTTGTGATAAACCCTGTTCCTTTCAATAAATCACAAGATAAGTAACTCCTGCGCCTTCACCTGGGCGAAGTGGATACAAATAAGAAGGGACTGAGATTCTTGTCTCTCACTAGTTACAAAAAATCAGCTCCAAAGCAGCAGACTTAACTGTGAGGCTAACAATTGTGAAACTGCTACAAGAAAACACAGAAAAGTGCTTCAAGTCCTTAGACCCAGCAAGCATGTTTGTTTGTTTGTTTTATAGGATCCCAAGCTCATTGGATATAAAAAGCAGAATAGACAGAAGGGATTGCATCAAACTGTAAAACTTCTGCACAGCCAAGGAATCTATCCACAGAATACAGAGACAAGCACTGAATGGGAGGACGTGTTTACAAATTGGATGTGTGACGAGGTGCTGGTCTCCAGGATGCATAAAGTCCCTACAAAACAAAGGCACAAAGAACCTGCAAGGAAACAGACAGCACAACACAATGACACAAACGTATAGAAGAAACACTGTGAGGAAGCCCATCGATTAGTATGCTAACCTTAATTTGAAAATAAATTTAAAAAGCAAGAAGTGGAAGAATAGCTCTAAATCGACATCTCTGAAAAGAAGGCGGACAATCAGAAACTAGACCTAAGAAAAAGCCCTCAGGATCTACACGTGCCATTTAGGGCTGAACACGGAGAGTCACTTATTCCTAGCGCCCTGACCAGCTTCAGCTTCCTGAGGCTCCTGGAACGTTTCAAAGTGGGACTAGAAAGCAAGGGCCTGAGAATGGGCAGAGGCTGTAAATCGCTATGGTCTGGACAGGAGGCTGCTGCTACTGCATTCATGAACTCAAAACAGTTGTGGTTACCTGCATGAGGTGACTCCAGTCAACCTGCCAGCTGGAGGGGGAGGAGCTTGAGTTGTGTTGCAGGTGCTCTGGTGGATGACTCCACACCCTTGTAGCAATGTTACAAGGGTTAGTTGGACTTAGAGGGCTGGAAAGGGAAAGAGAACAAAATGGGTAGAGGGAGGTGGGAGCCACGGGAGTCACAGAGGAATCAGAGGGTGATTGGGGGTAGAAGTGTCCAAGATACACTGTATCTATCTATCTATCTATCTATCTATCTATCTATCTACCTATGTGTGTGTGTGTGTGTGTGTGTATGGTGTATGTGTGTATTGTATGTATATGTATTATATGTGTATATATTGTATGTGTATGTAGATTTATATATTTATACATTATATGTGTATATAACACACACAGACACACACACACAGACACACACAGACACACACACACACACACACACACACACACACATATATATATATATATATATATATATATATATATATACTACAGTTGCCAAAGTTAAGATCATTAATCATTATAGTGGCACACATCAAAACCAAAATAAAATATCACCTCACCATAACACAAGTGAATATTATCAAAAGATTAAAGGTAATGTGTGCTAGCAAGTATGTAGAGAAAAAGCAAGCCTTGGACACGGTTGGTAGCAATGTCAATTCTTTCAACATGTATGGAAAATTATACGGCAGTTCAAAAAACAAAACCAAAATAAAAACTTACCATCTTGTCCCAGCAATTTTTCTGCTTGGGTACATATACAAAAGAAGTGAAGAGATGATGTCAAAGGGACATCTGCACTCCCATGCTCACTGTGGTAGTATTTACAACAGTCAGGAACAGAAGCATCCTAAGTGTCAATCAAAAGGTGAACCTGGGAGAAAGGGGAATCATTACACACAAGGGATATATCACCACCAAAGGATGAGCACCCACTGTGCACACCAGCACAGCGCCCACTGTGCACACCAGCAGAGGACCCACTGTGCAAACCAGCAGAGCACCCACTGTGCACACTAGCAGAGCACTCACTGTGCACACTAGCAGAGTACCCACTGTGCACACCAGCACAACACCTACTGTGCACACCAGCACAGCACCCACTGTGCACACCAGCAGAGCACCTACTGTGCACACCAGCACAGCACCCACTGTGCACTCCAGCACATCAACACCTGTGTTCCCCAGATCACAGTGAATCCTCCCAGTCTCCTGTCTGCTGCTGGCAACCAAAACTGACCAGCAAAGTTGGGGCCCGTGGTTCCTCCTAATCCCACCTCTCAAGGTGTATCACGATAGCTGTGTGGGTAAAACTATTTGCCCTGCAAACCTGACACCCTGAGCTCAAGACCCAGAAGTTACTGAGGAAGTAGAGGAATGGCTCATGAGAGCTGTCCTCTGACCTCCACATGTGTGCTGTGACATGCATGCATGTGCACTTACATACACTCATTGCACACACCCTCCCTGATAACGATAATACTATATTATTATACGTATTATACTATTAATAATAATAGGAATAGACAACCCCACCTATCCCAAAGGTGAGGCAAGATCACAAGTTCTGAGACACTTGTGGCTGTATAGCGAGACCAAGTCTAGAAGGTAAAATATTAAATTAATTAATACATAGATAAATAAATAAATAAATAAATAAATAAATAAATAAATAAAACAGCCTTCCTGGATTCCTGGAGTTGCCTACAGAGAGGCCCCTTCAGGCAGCAGTGGGGTCCCGGTCTCCTTGGATATCAGTCTTTGCCTTTGAAGTACCAATTTCTACTGTGCACAAAGTTTTTACATTTTCTACCCAGCTTCATCCTTTGGAGAGATTAAAGCTAAAGTGGGTATAATCTGGAGATGTAGGTCTCTTGCTGTGCACTTCCTAAAGCCTGGCAACATCTTGAAAATTTTAAATCAGTTCAAAATTGACCTTGACCCCTGCCCTGCAAGCAGTAACTCGTAACTCAGCAGTTGGGAGTCTTAAGTCCGTCTTATTCAGAGTGCTTAAAAATTTGCCATTTCTCCAGTTCCTCCCCTCTCACTGGACAGAAATCTGAGTGATGACATGGTTTCACTTTAACATTTTCTTTTCTCAATTTTCCAGAAGCCAAAGTGTGCCAGGTGCATCTGAATGTAGAAAATAATGACTTAGCTCCAGACGATGCAGCCTCCCTGTGCAGTGGTGAGTTATAGAATACTGCTTTTCATGTCAAGGTAAAAATAGGTTCAGTCTGCACTGAAAAGCCAGACAGGGACACAAGCCATGTATCAAGCGATGCGCCTCGATCACTGAGCTGTCTACAGACTTTGGCCAAAGACAAAGGCAGTCTTCATGGTATGGGATTCCTTGCCTGCTAAATTGTAACTCAGACATCAGATGTCTGGGAGAAGCACCTAGGAGGAATATTATACATGGGAAAAGAGTTATGCAGGTCAGGATAAAAGGGAAGTCCCTCTGAGAGCAACATTACAAGACGGTTTTGAAATGCAGCTGAAGGGCCATTGGGTGTGGGGCCGATGTGTAAGTCATGCTACGACAGTCTAGGAATGCAATTGCTTTCACCCTTACCCTTGACAGCAGCGTCAGCATGTGAGCAGGCATGCATGTGTCTGGGTGTCTGTGTGTGTGTGGTGTCTATGTGTGTGTGGTGTGTACGTGTGTGTGGTGTATAAGTGTGTGTGGTGTATGAGTGTGTGTCTGTGTATGTGTGTGTCTGTATGTGTGTGTCTATATATGTCTGTGCATGAGTGTGTATCTGTGTGTGTGGTGTGTAAGTGTATATGGTATATGAGTGTGTGTCTGTATGTATCTGTGTGCATGAGTGTGTATGTGTGTGTGTGTGTGGTGTATGAGTGTGTGTTTGTATGTATCTATGTGTGTGGGTGTATGAGTGTGTGTGTCTGTATGTATGTGTCTGGGTGTATCTGTATGTGTGTATATCTGTGTACATGAGTGTGTGTGTAAGGTGAATGAGTGTGTGTTTGTATGTGTGTGTCTGTGTATGTCTGTGTGCATGCATATGTGTGTGTGTAGTGTAAGAGTGTGTGTTTGTATGTGTGTGTCTGTGTGTGTCTGTGTGCATGAGTATGTGTGTGTGTAGTGTAAGAGTGTGTGTCTGTGTGTGTGTGTCTGTGTGTCTGTGTGTATCTGTGTACATAAGTGTGTGTAAGGTGAATGAGTGTGTGTTTGTATGTGTGTGTCTGTATATGTCTGTGTGCATGAGTATGTGTGTGTGTGTGTGTGTGTGTGTGTGTGTGTGTGTGTAGGTTCCTGAAGAGCCCAGAATAGGGCATCAGATCTAAAGCTGGAATCACAGGCGGTTGTGAGCCATGCTATGTGGGTGCAGGGAATGAAACTCTGATCCTCTGCAAGAACAACAAATCCTCTTAACCTCAAACCCTGCTTCTAACCCCTTCAGTTATTTTAATTGTAGCTTTAGAGACACCTCCTTCAGACAGTTTAAGGGAGCTTTTCTAGAGCAACACAAGATAAAAATATAAACAACCCCCCACGCTCTCATCAAAGAGTGTGAGGATAAAAACATGCCTGGCAAGTTGAGTGTGATGTTAACAGAGAGACCCCCACAGCCCCACGTGTTCTCTGTGGAAGATGTCACACTGAAGATCAGCTTTAGGCATCCTGACAATCTGGTAAGCCACACCATGGCATGAATGGATTGGTCCTGATTCCTATGGAAGGCTGCTTGCATAATAACACTTGGGGGAATCAGTGGCGGTCATGGGGAATCACATCAGTAACCCATGTCTTCGTTCCTAATGCATGTCTGCATTAGGAAAATGGGAAACATTTTAAATCAGGTAACAGATTAGAATTAAATTAAACAGAATTAGAATTAAAAGTCTATGGGGTCTTCCATGCAAAATAAGAATTGTTAACCAAATTCTAGTCTTTTGTCCTATTTTTTTAATTAAAATTTTCATTGATACCAGCCTTCCCCTGTAGCCATGGTACTCAGTCAACATTTTTTACTTTTTGCATCTGCAGGAAGCGATGTACTACTTTGGTACAATTCTGTTTCTTAGAACATTAAGCAGAGTTCTTTAAACTTTTTATGGTGGGATTGGTTTTCATATGAAGATATGGGTTTCAATTTGCATTTCCCTAATGACTATAAAGATGTTGAACTTTTTTTGTTTTTGTTTTTGAGACAGGATTTCTCTGTGTATCCCTAGCTGTCCTGGAACTCACTCTGTAGACCAGGCTGGCCTTAAACTCAGAAATCTGCCTGCCTCTGCCTCCCAAGTGCTGGGATTAAAGGTGTGCACCACCACTTTAAAAGCATGGTTTCTCAACTGTTTGCATTCCATCTTCTGATGCCTAGTTCCATTCCCCACGCTTTAAAATGGGTTGCTTGTTTTGATATTTGTTTTTTGAAGCATATTATAGATACTCTTCCTCTGTCAGATGGGTAGCTGGTAAAGATGTTTTTTATGCTGTATCTTTACTTGCATGACAGCATTCTTTGCCATGCAGATGCGTTTCATTTCATGAGGTCCCATTTAAAAATTGTTGGTCTTAACATTTGGTTACTAGGTGCGACAAGTATTCTCAGTGCCAACTTGACTACATCTGGAATTAACTAAAACCCAAGAGGCCAGATGCACCCGTAAGGGATCTTATCTTGATTAAATATTTTGAGATGGGAAGACTCACCCTGGATCCAGATCTTTGGAAAGGGGAAGATCCACCTTGGATCTGGGCCACGTCTTCCAGTGGCAGCCCATATAAAGGACACGGAAGAAGGAAGCTTTGCTCTTTGGCTGAGTGCCCTCATTCTCGTTGGCAAGTTCATCCTTCACTGGCATTAGAGCCTAATCCCCGCAGGATTCTAGCATAAACTGAAGGCCAGATGAGACACCAGCCTCGTGGACTGAACAATTACTGGATTTTTTGGATTCTCAATTGATAGATAGCCATTGTTGGACTAGCAGGACTACAGCCTGTAAGCCACTCTATATATGATGTTATTTATATGTTATATAATATATAATATTAGATATTCATAATATATCATATATCATTTATATGTTACATAATACATATTATATATTATATATTCATTTTTCCTTCATTCATTCATTCTATCAGTTTTGTTCCTTTAGAGAATCCTAACCAATAAACTAGGATTTCATGGATAAAGTCCCTTCCTGTGTCTATAGGTTCAAGGTTATTCCCTATTTAGCCCTCTATCAGATTTAAAGTGTCAGATTTTATGTTGTGGTCCTTGATTTATCTAGATCCAAGTTTTTTTTCAAAGAACTAATGAAAACATTATTTTTGAAATATAGGCATTCACTTTTCACTTTAAGCCCTTGCACCTGTTCTACACTTCACAGAGAAGCAGAACCCAAGCTTCAGAGAACAAAAGTTCCAGGATGAGGAAAGGAGTGTCAGAAAAGCAGAGGAGACGCCATACTGACTGGATGGCATGAGGCATAGCATGATTCTTGTGTTCGCCACTTTACAATTATCCAGTGTAATATAAAAAGAAATGGGTCTCACCCTGACAGTTTCATACACATATGCACTGTGTCCTCAGACACTCCTGCTGCAGCTCCCTCTCCATGCCTCTATGCCATTCCCTCTTGTTCTTCCTTTTCTCTCCCTCCATTCAGACCTATTTTTCCTTTTCTACACATCACACACACACACACACACACACACACACACACACTCATGGACACATACATAAACATTCATACATCCACACAAACATATACATTTAAACCTAGGTTCTACTTATGAGAGAAAACACATGAGATATGTTTCTGTTTTCGTTAAGTGGAGTTCTGGACATGACCTTTATATAAGAAGAGAGTGGCAGCCTTCAGAACCAAGCAGTAACAATGATTAAAAATACATAGATAAATAAATAATAAACAAACAATCAAATAAACCATCTGTAATTGGTGGCCTCTTGAGGAAGGAGAGTGTGTTCGATTCTTCAGGGATGTGGGTCTTGAAGGACAACCCACACTACAGTAGAGAGGCCTACATCCCTGTGCATATAGTATAGTACTAACTGAACTTAGTGGGTGTAAATGATCAATTGATTGATAGATAGATAGATAGATAGATAGATAGATAGATAGATAGATAGATGACAGATAGAAAGAAAGATAGCTAACTAGATGATAGATATATGATAGATGGCAGATGATGATAGATAGATGATAGATAGATAGATAGATAGGATAGATAGATAGATAGATAGATAGATAGATAGATAGATAGATAGAGGTAGATAAATAAATGAGAGCACATGAAATTAGGAAGGAAAGGTAAGAGGCAGAGAGGAGAGGAGCCAGAGGGGAGGGCTGGGGAGGGGATTGGATTTGATCAAAGTACCTTACATGTACGCATGGATATTAGGTAAAATGTTTTTTTAAAAGTAAACACTTCTGCGTCTTTAGAGCTGTCTGTTAATGTGGCAGTTACCAGCACAGATGGCACGAAGGACTCCATGGTGAATTAATAAAAACATGATGAAAGGGGACAATGAATTCCTCTGCTGGACGCTCGATCGGTGGACACAGGTGACATGTTTCTGCCATGTTGGACATACAGATGTAAAACCTCTGTCTCTGATGAGAGCCCTGTGGAGCCCCATGGCTTTAGATTATGAGTTTTCTTCAGCCCACTTGGCCATAGCACTTGATACCCTGTGTGGAAGCAGGTTGACTCCAGCCAAACATGTATCATCCAATAAAATTATGAGCGCACGCGGTACTTTATAGAAATCACACACACACACACACACACACACACACACACCCCGCAGTGTACCTAAAACCCTGCACGCTAGCACAGTTTTAAGTAGCTCCATGCCATAGTGCCTGTCATTAAAGCATAATGACAATGGCAGTGCCTGAGGAACAATGACTTAGTTCCTACTGACATACTGGACTTTTCAGGAATTGTTAGACAAAATATAGGACATTGCTGTGCAGATGCGAGCAGTACAAGTTCTCAGGCTCCGCCCCAGAGCTGCCATATTAACTCTGTGCTGCTGAGGTCTGTGAGGGATTCACAAGCACGTTGGAACTCGACAGAATGACACAGCGCTTCTCCGGAGCAGACAGCTCAGAGGGAGCCTGTGAGGTTGGCCAATTTGATGGCTCCATATGCTCCTCAGATCTCGTTGGTGACCCGCACGTCAGCTATTCCCCAAGCCTTTCTGGCTCATCTGTCTTCTGCTAATGAGGATTTTAAAAGCCAAATACCTTCCTTCTCGGCCTTTCTTGCAGCTAACAGTCGCGGTAACGGGTTGTGGAGTAGGAGGTGTAACTCCGTGTCTGGAAGGTAGCTTCTGTGTGAGATTTTCCTCCCTGATTAAGGCAGAGGGAGGGGAGTTCCCCCTTGTGCCGCACGGCCATGTCTTGTTTAGCACAGTATTTCATTGTGAAGGTGAGACACATGTGCTTGGGGCCAATGCAGTGGCCCAGCCAAGGCCGGCAGCTGCCATGCAGGCAGTCGATAGGACCCACCCACACAGTGGAAGGAGAGACCTGACTTCAGCAAGCTGTCCTCTGACCTCCACAGGTATGCCCGCCCCGCTCCGATACATTAAAAGTAGAATCGATATTAAAGAAGAATACGTGTGTGCAATTCTCAAAGAATAAGTGTTTGTTTACAAAAGACACTTAGAACTGTGGCCAGCCCTTCAGGACAAACAAGGGAAGGGAGCAGCCTGTAAACACGGACCTCGGGGTTGGAAGGAGCCTGGGACCTTGATATGACCACGGGGATGGTGCAGTGACCAAGCTGTCTGCCTTTTACTTCTGGTCTTTAATACGCTTACAAGTCTTTCAGTCTAGTTCAGCGTTCTGGTACCTGCAGCTGATGGCAGCACAGCACTGGAGGAAGAGAGGGAGGAGGAGATGGGCTGTGGTGGGTAGAGAAAGCTCACGAAAGGTATCCGAGACTTCTCAAGCACTCGGGCTTGATGGGAAAGTGGCTTCAGATCTGGGAGTGTACGGGGCGCATGCGCCTTTCCTCTCTCGCCGCAGCGAACTTGATGGTTGGTAAGCCTGTGAATCACTCAGGGCTTTGCCGAGAAAGAGCACAACTCACACACAGGGATGAGTCCTCAACTCTAAGATCTATTTCCCTCAGTCAGCCATTATGAGTGGGGCCTTGGGCACTTGTTTGATAAGCAGGTACTTTTGTCCTTGTTAGTGCTGATTCTTTCCCACACCTCCTGAACCCCAAGTAAACCTGTTTTGTCAGTCCAGAGGCAGCATAGTGATATAAATGAACAGGTTATGTTTTCCAAAACTTCATGTGATTAGAAGTATTTCCTGGCAGGGCACTTACTCACATTTGGTGTTCTTTCTCCTGGATCAATGGCGTCTCCTCAAGACAAAGAAAGGAGACCGTACTATCAATTTTGGACAGGAATTGAAATGTTCTGTACGTTTCAATCCTGCCCAGCCAGTACAAAACAACCCCAGCACTGCTCTCATGCAAAAGGGAAAATAAGGAAAGGCATGGATTACCAAAGTTTTTGAGGATTAAGGTTTAAATCTTCCAATCATATAAGAATATCCATTGCCTAATCCAAAGAGCATGCTTCAAGACTTGTGTGTGAAGCTCTTCATAACCTAAGAATGCATTTACATTTTGGGTACGATATGAATGAAAATGGCTTTTCAGGCACTGTCAATGTCCCCAGCCATTTTGCTAATCAGTTGTGCCTGTGCTATAAAAAAGTAAAATTAAAGGTAGGCGTGTTTAGGGTCACAGCTTACCTACCCATCCACGTGTGATCCTTCTGATCTGGAGTTTGCTTACTTTGGGGGTTTAGATCTGACCTGATCTTTTGGGGTGAACCGATTTGTCCCCCATTTTTCTCCAAAGGTGATAGCCATCAAATGGTTCATACCCATCATTCATAGACTGTTGCAGCATACCACCACACACTTGGTGCGAAGGTACCCATACACAGAAAATGAGAATTGTGCAGCACGATAGTGATTTTGCAGATTCTAGTCCCATAGCCTGGGGTGAAGCCTCAGATTGTCCGTGTTTGGGTTTTTTCCCCATGTGATGTTTATATGAGGACCTGAGGTTGCTGTCAGGAGTCATCCTCAGCTGCTTTTCCAACTCATCCATTGAGGTCAGATCTGTCCATAAAATTCAGACCTCATCAATATGGCAGACTCACTGGCTAGCTTTCTCTGGCCGCCAAGCTGGGATTCCAGGAAGGCCACCATCTCCACTGGCTCTTATGTGAGTTTCTAGGGATCTGAATGCCAGTCTTCATGCCTAGGTGGTAAGCAGCTTTATGACCGAGCAAGCTCCCCAAACTGTAGTGTTCCAGCTCCCAGGTAATGCTAAAGTTTATGGACCATAGGTCAGACTTCTACACACAGGGGACTCAGTAACATCACCCGTACAGGGGACTCAGCAACATCACCCACACAGGGGACTCAGTAACATCACCCACACAGGGGACTCAGTAACATCACCCACACAGGGGACTCAGTGACATCACCCACACAAGGAACTCAGCAACATCACCCACACAGGGGACTCAGTAACATCACCCACACAAGGGACTCAATAACATCACCCACACAGAGGACTTAGTAATATCACCCACACAGGAGACTCAGTAACATCACCACCTTGTCACTGAAGAACAAGTTTCTGCTATCTTCAAGGTTGTGTTCGAAGGTTGTGAATAAGGAAGTTGAAACGCTGGCCCACGAAGCCTGATGTGCTCAGTTCACTTCCTATTTCCCAGGCCGGCTTTCCCTCCCCTCATCCGCTGGAGACTAGTGCTTCCGTCTAAGCCAGCACATACTTTGTAGGCTTTCAATTTGTTCAGACTATTACCAAGTCATTGAAAATGCTAAACCTATGAATTAAATCTGCAGGATACAGCAGAAGGATCAGCGTAGCTTTACTTACATATGAGGACACATTGTGCTTTGGATTTGTATATTAGAATGCTATACAGAGAGAAATACCAGCTTAAATTCATTATGCACCGTTCATGCACCAGCTCCACATGAAGATGTTCACGTGTCTGCAGACCGTGGAGGGCTGGGTGGCAAAGGCTTCTTACTCTAATTTGAAGAAGGATTTCTTGGCAGAGGACAAAACAACATTAGGACTTACTTCTCTTTCCTGTCCTCATCCTCTTCCTCCCTGTCTTGCAACTCCTTCCTCCCTTGACACTGCATGCATCTCTACAAACCCCTCTGGGATCTGATTTCTTTGCCATGCTTCAACTAAGTGGTCAAAGGTAAAGTCCGGTGAGAGCCAGAGAGTGGCTCTGCCAGAGCAGCCTGGAGAGATCTGCTGAGCTGGTGCTCACGTTTAAGTAGGCATCCTTTCAACGGTCACCCGGAATGAGCATATGGGGGACCCCCGTTTGAGATAATTATCATTCAGTCCTTGTTCATTATGTCAGAGTTGACATTGACAAACCCCATTTGACTTATGGGATGAGATTTCTATCTGATTCCCCACTAGCTACTTAAGTCTCTCAGCTCTTACAGAAAAGACTCACAAGTCAGAGAGAGAGAGAGAGAGAGAGAGAGAGAGAGAGAGAGAGAGAGAGATTCAAAGACCACCATGTAGCACTTTCCTCATTCTCTCTGGGATCCTAAGATATTTACTAAGGAAAATAATGTCACCAAACTAGTCTCGTGACATGCCAAATGTGGCTTTGACAGAGAGTTGGAAATGGGTGTTTGCTTTTTCTATTTATAAATTAGTGAATCCACTTACTCAATAGGTAGGGGTGGGGAAGGACATCTAGTATAGGCATCTGACCCAGATGAAACCACAACTACAGGGGTTGTAGTGAAAGAGCAGGCTCATCTACATGACAGGGCAAGTGCCCTTCTCCTAACCACACCTCTCATGAACAACACCACAGCAAGTAGACAGAACGCAGGGGCCAGCAGGAACCTTCTTTTTTTTATTCTATATTCTTTGTTTACATTCCAAAGGCTTTCCCCTTTCCCCGTTCCCCCCTCCACCATACGTCCCATAAGTCCTCTCCCCCCCCCAACTATTCCCCAATTACCCCCCTACCATTTCTTTGTTCTGGTACTCTCCTACAAAACTGGATCCAATCTTTTCAGGCCCAAAGTCCTCTCCTTTCTTCTTCTTGGGAATCATTTGACTTGCTAATTGTGCCTTGAGTATTTAGGGCTTCTGGGCTCATTAATATCCACTTATCAGTGATTGCATTTCATGTGTATTCTTTTGTGATTGGGTTAACTCGCTTAGAATGATATTTTCCAGATCTAACCATTTGCCTACAAATTGCATGAATTCATTATTTTTAATTGCTGAGTAGTATTCCATTGTATATATATACCACATTTTCTGTATCCATTCCTCCTTTGAGGGATATCTGGGCTCCTTCCAACTTCTGGCTATTATAAACAAGGCTGCTATGAACATAGTGGAGCATGTGTCTTTTATGTATGCAGGGGAATCCTCTGGGTATATGGCCAGGAGTGGTATGCCAGGGTCCTCTGGAAGTGACATGTCCAATTTTCTGAGGAACCACCAGACTGATTTCCAGAGCAGTTGTACCAACTTGCAATCCCAGCAGGAACCTTCATAGAGACAGCTACCCTAGTCATGATTTCAAATACTGTTCAACTCACAAGGTGGAAACAGGGTGAGGAAGATTAAAGGCCAGGAACCTTCCAAGCATTACCTGATCCAAAGCCTTAGCCTGAGGGCTCTTTCAAATAAGATCCTTGAGGGTGTTTGAGAATCTCAGGGTCTCTCTCTCTCTCTCTCTCTCTCTCTCTCTCTCTCTCTCTCTCTCCCTCCCTCTCTCTCTGTTACAGGTGCACATTTATGTGTATGTCTATGCAGGCAGGACAATCCTGATATCCAGAGGGCATTCCTCAGACACAAGCCACCTTGTTTTAACTTCTTTCAACCAGTCTCTTACTGGCCTGAAGCCTGCCAAGAAGGTTGGGCCAGCTGGTCAGTGAGGCCCAGAGATCCAGCTGTGTCCACCTCCCCAGCTCTGGAAGGCTGTAAGCATAGACTACCACACCCCAGTTTTAATATGGATTGTGGGAAGGGAGTCAGAATCAGTTCCTTACACTTGTAAGACAAGAACTATACCAGCTTAGTTATTTTCCCACCCTCAGGGCCTACAAGGCACCTCTGAATGGGGTCACCTTTGACTCTAAGTCTTCCTGTCCCAAGTGAGCAGCCCAGAGTTGAAATACAGCCAATACTGGGTTTGCCCAAACAGAGCCTCCAATGGGTTGTTTTCAAAGTCCCAAGTATCCTTCTAAAAGTCTAAGGTGCACCCCCTTCCCCATTGCAAATGCAGCTGTAAATGCAGCAGGGTCCATCACAGACCCCATTGCTCTCCATCTTGGATTTGGTTAGAGAAATCTGTCTCTGCTCACCATACCACGGTCAGAGCATTGAGAGTTTGTCTTTCACAAGGCTCTCTTCCCAGACACCGAACGAAACATGGTGGTTGCAGCATTTGCTTGTGTGGTCCTTCTCATTCCCAAGGCTTATGGATCTCTCCAGGAAGACAGGCAAGGTAATGCCATCGTCCACCAGGGAGTGGGCACTAGAGCTGAGCATGGCCCTGCAACCCCAGGGGCTGGGTGAGTACATCCCATTTGAGGTGTTTATTCTTTGTTGAAAAAAAAAACTATAGAAGTGTGCTTTAGTGGGAGAAACCAGAGCAAAAATTAAATAATAGCTTGAGGACTAAAGATTCATTGACTAAATGTATTTTCTTCATATTAAAGTTATATATAATCCACTCATGCTTAAGTTTAATTATAAATAAATGTCTTCCCTTCCCAGTAACAACATTACTCTTTGGCCATTAAAATTATCTATATCCTCATCGCTTGACATATGAATTAGATCACAATCCAATTCACATTCATAAAATCTATATGTTGACTTTATGATCAATGCATCCCTAGTGAATAGAATACTTTGGAAAACGGGGTTTTATAGAGCTGGTCAAGTCACAGTGAAGTCATTAACTATGTTCTGAGCCAAGGGATGGCATCCTATATATTATAAAGAAGGAAATGTACGTATACACAGACACAGAAGAAAAGGTGGGATAAAGAGACACGTGGGTGGGGCATCTTTTAAGTTCATGAGACTCTGACCTCAGACGTGCAGACATGGAAGGGTGCTGATCAGTGACTTCAGAGGGAAGAGGCTTGGCCAACCCTTTTGTCTCTAGTTTCTAGAACTGAGATGGTAGATTCCTGCAGTGCCACATTACCCAGGCGGTGGCACGTTGTTTCCCTACAGAAACCACAGAGCAAGGTTCCTCTAATTGTACAGCAGTCTACACTCACCTCGCCCAAAGACCCACAAAGTCATCCTTGGCCCAGGGGAAACGCATGAGCACCACCATAGTGCTCACAGCCGAAGCCAAACCACGAAGGGCAGAGGAAGGCAGGAAGGGGAGGGGCAGGAGGAAGAAACGGAGGAGGAGGAGGAGGAGGAGGAGGAGGAGGAGGAGGAGGAGGAGGAGGAGGAGGAGGAGAAGAAAGCAATGTGGAAGAAAACATGCAGAGGAAGAAAAGCGGGAGGCAGCAGAGAAAGAGGGAGGAAAGGAAGAGAAGGAAGGAGAGGATGGGGTGGATGGGTGGAAATAAGTTCAGGCAGGCAGAAGAAGGAATGTTTCTGACAAGTGTGGGCCTGTGTCCCGGAGGCTTTCCGCGGAGGTCTCTGGCCAGGCCAGGAGCGAGAGTTCCAAGTCGCCCAGAGCTGAGTCTGGCGGGCTGGGCTGATGAGGCGAAGTAGCCAGGGAGGAGTGCGGAGGAGAGCAGACCTCTTCCTAAGTGTTACAGCTCTTACGACAGAAGCTCTCAGATGACAGAGTAGAGGCTCTCAGACAACAGAGTAGTTCTCGCACACCTTCAATCTGGATAGGATTCTTATTTACAGTTTTGGGGTGAGTCAGGGTCTGACAACAGTACTGCTCGTTGGCTTGGTCTGAGAGCTTGGGGAAACCTTATCTGCATGTGGGAGGGCTTGGTGCTGCTCCTATGTGACTGACAGCCACACACCTCTCTGCAGTGGACTGTGGGAGGCTGTAGCTGGGACAGGAGCCAGGGGCCCAAAGGGCGTGGCCGAACACCTGCAGTCCCTTTGCAGGCTACAAGCACCTGCTGAGTCTCCGGAGTTCAAAGCCAGAGCTTGACCTGGGACCAGGCTGTAGGTGCACAGCTCACAGTCCCACAGACAAGTGAATGTGGGGGCAAGAAAGATGAAGTGAACAGCTGTGTGGGTTTGGGATAGAGCAGTGCCCCCCACACACACACACACAAGGAATATGTCTAGCCATAAACTGGAAATATCTTAAAGGCTCAAACCAAAGAAAGGAAAGGACAACAAATTAGAAAAATATCAAGATGATTCGTGGTGGAAAGGTGCCTGCTGGCATGCCAGAGCTCAATCTTCAGGAGAACTGACCCCTGCCCCTTGACCTCTGACCTCCACAGGCATGCTGACGTACTCAAGGGCCACATGCACACATGTGAACAAATGGAAGGGTGGGGTCTGTTTTTACCACTGGAGGTTAGGGGGCCACACAGCTTTCGGCCCTGGGTCAAAGTGCAATCATGTGAGTGACCCCACTTGTAGATGGTGTCAACTCACGGTGTCTAGAGACACAGCCTGGCACCCAAGCAACGGAGCAAAAGAGCAAAGAATCACCTGAAACCACTGCAACCTTGTTTCTCCTGAAACTACCAACTTCTCACTAAGAGTAGAAAGGCAGATTGAATTTAAAAAATAACGAAAAATACCTTACAGATATTTATCCCAGCATAAAAACACAAGGAAAGTTAAAAAAATGTGTGTGTGTGTGTGTGTGTGTGTGTGTGTGTGTGTATGAATGAGACAACTTCCTTCTTCCAAAGTTCAAAGTTACTGGTCTCATGATGATGCCCCCCCCAATCAAAATGACCTAGATGAAGGTCTACATAAGAATGCTTGCACAGATCAGAGAGGACAAGGAGAGTCCCAAGAGTAAACATAGATAGATGAAGAATGGAGGCCCTTCCAGGATATGAAGAGAAAATTACGAAGGAGATAAAGATGCTGAAGGAAACTGAATGGGGATGGAAATTAATACATATCATAATGAGAACAAATAAAAAATACATCCGGAAGCCTTATCAATAGGACATATCTATCACTCGGGAGACAGAATTTTGGGGCTTGGTGTCAAGCTAGAGGAATTGTGTCACAGAGCCATGGTCAATGGCAAGTATGTTTAAGGGCTCTAGAGGAATATATAAGACCTTTGCAATGCTGTGAAATGGTTAAAACGTGTGACTTACGGGTACTGGAGAAGGAGCAGACTTTCACAGCAGATAGGCAATGTCCTACTTAGCTTTCTTTGCTGAGATAAAAACCTTTAAAAAAGTAAGCTGGGGAGGAAAGGGTTACAGCTCACAACATACAGTCTGTGATGCGGGAAGTCAGGGCAGGAAACTTGAGGCAGGAACTGAAGCAGAGGCCGTGGAGGGTGCTGTGTGCTGTGTGCTGGCTTGTCTCCCGTGCCTTGCTCAGCCTGCTTTCTTAACCAGTCCAGGTCTACCAGCCCTGGTATGGGTCCATTCACACAGTCGGCTATGCCCTCCCATAGAAATCATCAATTAAAATACATCCCCCAATCTTGGTCACAGGGTCATTATTTCATTTGAGGTTCCCTCTTCTCAGATTAACCTAACTTGTGTTAAATTGACCAAAAAACAAAGCTCAGAAAACATTTAATAGAATCATAGAAGACATCTTTCAGATCTAAGGAAAGAGGTGACCATCCAACTCCATGAAGCTCACAGAACACCCAGTGCTCAGGACCAGATGAGAATTGACTCAGATTGCATCATAGCTAGAAGACTAAACACCGAGAACAGGGGGCACACATTAAGAACACAAAGACAGAACGGCCATGTCACATACAAAGGCAAGCTGGTCAGAATACCTGCTTACTTGTCAATGGACACCTTAAAAAATCCAGACATGCTCGGGAACCTGTCACATGAAACAGAACAGATCAGAGAGGGGTGTGAGTTTATGTGGCCACAGGCTCCTGAATTCCTGTAAACATGTCACATGCATTTGGAGGAGAGGCAGCCTCTTCAACATGTGGTTCTGAGAAAAGAATGGATATGTATTATAGAAGAAGGAAACATAAGCCTTATCTCTCACATTGCACAAAAATTAACTCAAAATGGGTCAAGTGCATCACTGTCAGACCAGAAACCCCGGAGTGGCAAGGGAACAGGGGACAGAGTGCACTTGAAGATGTTAGCCTAGCTAAGGACTTTGTGAATGGAAGTCTGGTCACCAAGGAAATGAGGCAACTGTGGGCAACTGGGACCTCACAAAATCAAAGATTGTTGTGCAACAAGGGAGATTGTCAATTGAGTGAAAAGGCAGACAGAAGAAAGGAGAAAACCTTTGCCAGCTATATATCTGACCTAGAATTATTGTCTACAATATATAAAAAGCAAAAACAAAACAAAACAAAAACAAAAACAAAACAATGGAGCAAAAAACCCCAACCCCCTAAATATCAAGAAAGGAACCTGAGAGGCTGGAGAGATGAGTCAGCAGTTAGGAGCATTGACAGCTCTTCCAGAGGGCACAGGTTCAGTTCCCAGCACCCACAGGGCAGACAGTTCCCAATCCTCTGTAACTCCAGTCCCAGGCTATTCTGTGCCCTCTTCTGGCCTTTGTAGGTATTGCATGGATAGACACAGATATAAAATGAATAAATCTAAAACAAAGAAAAGAAAAGCAAGAAAACGATCTAGTTTTAAAATGTTCTATGAACCAAACAGAGAGCTCTTAAAAGAATGACCACACATAGTTAACAAGTGCTTAACAAAGTGATCAGCACCTTAAAACAGCTCTGAGCTTTCATCTTAGCCACCCAGAACAGCTAAGGATGAGAAAATGAGTAACAACAAATGATGGTGAGGATGCAGGCAAAATTGAACCCTTACTTATTATAAACGTGTGCGACTACTCTGGAATCAGTGTGGAGGTTCCTCCAAAGGCTAAAGATAGAACTTCCATATGAGCTAACTATATGACTCCTGGACATATTCCCAGAAGACTCCACATCATGCTACAGAGGCCTGCCTTTCCATGTTTGTTATTGTTCTACCTACAATAGGGAGAAATGGAATAGCTTAGGTGCCTATTAACTGACCAAACATTATGAGAATGTGGTGCATATGAACACAGGAATTTTATTCAGCAGTAAAGAAGAGTAAAATTAAGAAGTTTATAGGAAAATGGAAGGATCTGTAAAAATGTATACCCACTAAGGCACCCCAGGCCAAGAAAGCCAAGCTCATATGCTTTCCCTGACATATGGATCCTACCTACACATTTGAGCACAAGTGAAAGCCAGATAAAAATAAAGGGGCCAATGGAAGAGAGAGAGGAGGAAGAGGGCTAGGGAGGGGAAGAGCAGAACATGTGAGGCTTGAGAGCAAAGAGGGGATGCTGGGTAAAGTTTAAACTGGTAGAAGGCAGGGCCGTAGGAAAGGGATGGGGAGGGGCAACCAGACTGTATGAAAAAGCCACGTGGAAATCTACCACTGTATAAGCATACTAAACATTTAATCTAAAAATAGGAATTGACTGGAAGCCCTTTTCATGGATGGATAATGCCAGAGGATAAAGCCAGAGGAGTTGGGGGAGGAGTTGGGGGAGGAGCTGGGCGGAGCTGGGGGAGGAGCTGGGGAAAGAGAGCCATCAACTATCTTACCCAAGTGTGATTCCTGTGAGCTACAGTTATGACATCCAGGCATGATGCGTCCTGTGACAGCTTGATGCCCCAGGGTAGGAGAATGCTAGAGTTACCACCCCTAGGTGGGAGTGGATGGGTGGGGGAGCACCCTCATGGAATCAAGGGGTGGAGGGATAGATAGGGGGTTTGAGGAGGGGAAACCAGAAAAATGGATAACATTTGAACTGTAAACAAATAAAATAACCAATAAAAAAAAGAAATACCAGATGCTCAGGAAACTAAGGAAAAATTTTTTGCATCAGTGGGTGCATCAGACTTTGTATAGTAACCAACCACAGTCTGATTGGAATTGAGGTCCATTTCCAGGAGGAACCCATGCCTGCTTCTATATTACTGCCCCAAAGCCCTTGGCTATAGGGTATAGACCCTCAGGAGGGCCTTCTGCTATTGTTCTGTGAAATGGTCACATTGTGAAACTATCCCTTAAATAATGTGTTTATAACCACAAGTCAGTGTTGTGCCCAGCCTCCTTCGGAGATGGAGGAGATGGGCTCTGCTTAATTCAGAAGCTCCAGGCTGGCCAGACTGGTGAGACTTAGAACTCAGCCCTAAACGTGTCAACCATACAGCCTTCTCCCAGACTTGGGGAACTTCTTAAGGGGGAGATGAGATAGAAGAGTGCACACTCATGAATCCACTGTGGTCGCGGCTCTGCAGAAGACACACACAAGCCACAGCCTACTGACATTCCACCAGGGACTGGGCAGGTGCGAGCAGCCATGACTCTGCAGCCATGAGGCTCTGCCCGGGCTGAGGGACTACTGGCAGCTGACGGTTGTCAGGGAAGGAGACGTCATTTCTTCAGTGGTGTGGGCTGATAAGTTACCTTGCTCCAGTACTAACATTGCCTCCACAGGAAACTAGCTAAACCCAGCGAGTCACACTCAAAGAGAAGCATTAAAATATGAGGTGGTGAAGGAAGAAGGGAAGGGGGTGTGAGGACAGCTAGAGTCGTTGGTAATATAACGTATGATGCTGACAAGCAATAGCAACATTGCTTTACTCTATTCATAAAAAATGTTCTACAGCATCGTGTGTTACTGTCTAAAATTTTCACAACTCTAAGGCCCAGGAACAGTTCCGGAAGAGTATAAGTCAGGAAGCCTCGTCCTGAGATGGAGGTATCAACCATGACTTACCTAATTCCTGTCTAATTTGTCCATTTGAAACAGGAAATCTGCTGGGCGGTGGTGGCGCACTCCTGTAATCCCAGCACTCTGGAAGGCAGAGCAGGTGGATTTCTGAGTTCGAGGCCAGCCTGATCTGCAGAGTGAGTTCCAGGACAGCCAGGGCTATACAGAGAAATCCTGTCTCGAAAAAAACAAATCCACAAAACAAAACAAGAAACAGGAAATCTTTTACAATTTTGATCTAGGACAAAAAAATATATTTTGATTTGGAAGAAAAAAATACTGTATTCTTCCCAGTTTTGACCCATGATTCTCCTCAGAGGAGACCAAGCCTTTGCGATTTGAGATTGACCATGAATCACTCTCAACTGCCCCGGGGTTTCCTTAGTTTCTTGAGCTTCTGGTATTTCTTTTTTTTTTCTTTTATTGGTTACTTTATTTATTTATATTTCAAATGTTATCCCTTTTCCTGGTTTCCTCTCTTCAAACCCCCTACCCATCCTTCCCCAACCCCCTGCTTCTATGAGGGTGCTCCCCTACCCACCCACTCCCACCTCACCACCCTAGCATTCCCCTATGCTGGGGCATCAAGCCTTCACAGGACCAAGGGCCTCCCCTCGCACTGATGCCAGATAAGGCCATCCTCTGCTACATATGGGGCTGGAGCCACACATCTCTCCATGTGGACTCTTTAGTTGGTGGTTTAGTTCTTGGGAGCTCTAGGGGTCTGGTTGGTTGATATCGTTGTTCTTCCTATGGGGTTGCAAACCTCTTCAGCTCCATCAGTCCTCCAACTACCTCCTCCACTGGGGTCCTGTGCTCAGTCCGGTGGTTGGCTGCAAGCATCTGAATCTATTGGTCAGGCTCTGGTAGAGCCTCTCAGGGGACAGCTATATCTAGGATTTCTAAGAGAATCTCTTCTCACTTTTCTTGGGAATTCCTGGGACATTCCACATATCACACACACACACACACACACACACACACACACACACATCTATTTGATGTTTCAGAGAAAGAGTTTGCTTTTAGCTCCAGCTCTCTTATGGGCTTGCCCGCCCTTGTTGAGTCATCTCTCTGTTTGTGTTTGTTTGTTTGCTTGTTTGTTTGTTATGAGGTTTCTCCTGCAGTGGCTGGCATGGAGGTTGACTTGCTAGGCTTCCCCGATGGATGGATGGATGGATGGATGGATGGATGGATGGATGGATGGATGAGCTGTAGTTATAAAAGTGCTGAGCTTCTGAATTTGCATAATGAATATTCAACCTCAGAAGGAAGGTGCTTCCTAAGCAGGGCTCACGATTTCATTGCACAAATGTGCTGTTTTGTTCAGCATTTAATTATGTGCATAGTAGGTACCGTCATAAGCAGTGGATCATTTATAAAATACACAATTAGACTGAAATATCACTACAAATTAAAATTACACCTGAAAATCCATGGCAATACCCAAATTCTCTCTCCAGACAGAATCAACTCTGCTGCTTTTTGAAACTTGGCTTAATTATTTTTTTCCTGTGTGTGTGTGTGTGTGTGTGTGTGTGTGTGTGTTGGAGCACCAGGTGCACATGCGCCCACATATACAAGGAGGACAGAGGATAACTTGGGGTGACTATCCTCTTTCTCAGGTGCCATCCTCTTCCCTCCCACCTTCCTCTGTCCTTTTCCCCTCCATGTGTCCTCTTTCTCTGTTTCTGTGTGATTCTCCCTCTCTGTCCCTCAATAGCCTGGAACTTGTCGAGTGGGCTATGCTGACTGGCCAGAATGTCCCAGACACCTGCCTGTCTCTGCCTTCTGAGTGCTCAAGTACGTGCCACTATGCATGGCTATTTTTTTTAATGTGGTTTTCAGGATCCAACTCGAGTCATACACACAAGCGAAGCACTCTGGAGCCTGAGCCATCTCCCTAACTCAATGTGAGATAAAATTTGTTGCGGGAAATATTAAAAAAGAAATTCTGTCAACTCTCTGTGTTGGCTCCAGGCCACCAGACTCTCTAGAGTGGCCTTGGCCACTCCTGGCAACTCTCCTGCCCCAGCAGGCTGAGGTCCCGCTCTGGTATTGGCACTGGCGGTCACACCACCGTGTCCTGACAGGGTCCTACCAGATCCTCTGGCTTCCACGCAAATCCCACACACCCTACGGGCTGCCAGCTCTCAATACCCAAATTACCCAGTAGAACATGACTCTTAATGCTTAATTAGTTAGCCAATCAGATTTATGTATATTAAACTCAAAATTACAAGATGCCAATTGACAATGATAGAAGTCTTATCCCAATATTTCTAACATTTTTAAAACTCAAAAAAAAAAAAGTCTGAAGCTATCTTGAATCTCCAACCTCCCACTTGCCTCCTTTTGCAAGAGCTCTTGTCTTCTACAACTCCGGGCTCCACCCCCTATTTCTGGGCTCCGCCCCCTATTTCCTCATCCAATCACAGACCCTCTCTGTACTGATGAAATTGGATAGGAAAATTCCTGCCACAAAAATGGATGCTATAACCCAATTCTAGTTCACTCTCCTTTGAAATGTAGTTGAGAGGGTGAAGTATAGTATATGATTAACTAAACAACTATGGCACAATTAATTGACAGTTGAGGACACAGCATCATAGTTATTGTAATGAGGCAGCCTGACTGAGGAGAGATTTTAAGCTTGCTCACGGTTTGAGGGGACACAGTCTATCATCATAGGGAGGTGGGAAGGGGTGGCAGCGTCCCCTTGTGTCTGCTTCCTCATACTCAGCAGATGAAATGGCATGCCCTGTCAAGGACCATCTCCAGTATAGAGATAGTTAGCATGCTGGAACCCTGAAAGTTTTGCTCTTGCTCTATCAGAAGATCCCCTGCCTTTCTGTCCTGGTGTGAGGCAGAGGACCTATGTTTATATAAAGTCTAGACTCTCTCTTTGGTAGCCTTTCTCAAGAGAATCCAATCCGAGGGCATGCCCATCAGACACGACGGTCAAACTCTGAACTGGAAGAAGATAGGACAAGCCAGGCGTTATCTCATAGTCCTTCGTTATATATGAATTGCTTCCAGAACACCAGCCCTATTGTTTAAAGTATAAGCTAATGGTATCTCCACAGATCCCATTCTGATCGGATATCTAAGTGTGAGTGACTTTATCATGTTTCTGACCAAATACATGATAAGCAGTCCAAGAAGAGGTTTTTCCCTTGATCATGGTTTAGGGAACACGGTCTGTCACAGGGAGGTGGGGAGAGACCAGTATCTCTTTATCCCTGCTTCCTCACCCTCAGTAGACCAGAAACAGAGAAGAATGCTGGCCCTCAGCTGGACACCCTCCCTCATTTTTATCCAGTCTGTATCCCCACCCTTTGAGATGCCACTGTCCGAATTCATGGTGGATCCTCCACCCCCAGCTAATCCTCTTCTACAGAGAGACCAGGGTGTGCCTCGCCGATTCTGTGGGCTTCTCTTTAATCCAATCAAGCTGTCAATCAAAATTAAGCATCACACCGGGCACTGTTAATTCTTATGTAATCCTGGGAAATATTTCCCAAGCTTCTTATAAGCAATGAAGAGATTAATATGACTTAATAAGCTTATTTTCTACTTTAACCTCTGAGGAATGGTTTCTCTTGTATGCAACCAAAAACTCTAGGGTAAGCCCTAGCCACACTGAGTCTCTCAGATTCTTAGCACCAGGGCCAGGATTCCCTTCTCCAGCTTCTACTCTTACAAGCAGCGTGTGCAGTTCCTCTGCCTTCTGGTTGTGGAAGCTGTTTTGGACACGAGCACAGATAGCTGGGATTTGCCTGGTAACTGATGACTCCTCCAAGAGCAGTATAGAAAACACCAAATTCATTCAAGGGATGAAATCTTACAAACCGGGTGGAGAAGTAAGTTCATTTCCCACAGTCTAAAGCTCAGAAGTCCGAGTCCAGGGTATTGGCAGTGTTGATTTCTCTGAAGCCTCTGCACCTGGTGTATAAATGATCATCTTTTCCTTGTATGTGTCTGTGTCCTAGTTCCTTCTTATAAGGACGCCAATCACATTGGATTACAGCCCACACATGGGACCTCATTGTAATTTGTCTCTTTAGCTGGTCTTCAAATACAGTCAAGAGGTACTCAAGATTTGGATTTCAATACATAATTGGGGGAGGGGCAGGAACACACAACATCCCATGGTAATAACCTTGAGTAGAGAGACTGAGATGAAGTTTACCCTCCAGAGCTCCTCAGAGTTAAACTGGGATCAGGGCGTGGTCTAAATTACTCTGTTCCTTGAGGTTGCTCTTGCACTCCATTCCTCACAACCTCTTTGTATTTCTTCCTGTGTTCACAGGAGTTCTCCTCCTACGCTAACTTTGGGGGAAAGTAGCCTAGGATTCGTCCCCATCAATCACTCTTTTGATTGAGAAGAACCGGCCTCTTGTCCAGGCAGTGGAAGACATTACGTGGGAACCAGAGAGCAAGGACAACACAGATCTCTCTTCTACAAACCCATGGGACACTGGGAGAGAAATTATTAAAAATCACCTTTTGGAGAATTCTGAACATTTTTTAAAGGCTAACAACAATCTGGGGACATTTCTAGAAGGAACACCTGGACTAATAAGGGCCAAAATCTCACAGGATTTCTGTGGTAACTTTGAAAATAAACAGTTCCAAATCAGAATCACAGTGAAAGGGGGCCGTCTAACTGTCATGGAAAGCAGCTGAACTATAAAGAAACAGCTCCGAAGTCCAGTTCCTAGACACCCTGTCATTCAGCCTATGGAGTCATTCCTGCCAAAATACACTCCTCACAGAGTGTGCTTTCCTTTGACCAAATTCAGACCTCACAAAGCGCACACTACTTTAAATTGAAGGCAGCTGTTAAATACAAGAAGCGTCGTTTAACATCTCAGCTGCTAGAGCTGGTGATAAAAGCTGGCACTAGTAACCAGGTGGTGGTGGCACACTCCTTTAATGCCAGGACTCCAGAGGCAGAGGCAGGTGCATCTCTGAGTTCAAGGCCACCCTGGTCTACAGACTGAGTCAGGATAGCTCAGGCTACATGGAGAAACCCTGTCTCACAAAACAACAACCACAGCAGCTTAGACCATCAAATGAACTGGTCAAAAAAGAAAACCACCGAAGGAGGAAGAGACTTGGCGATAACCAAGACTTCATTCTTCAGTCTGTAGAAGTCCATGTAAATGCAGAACTGCCCAATACCAAGTGTCCTACCAAGGAATTGCAGGATCAAAATTACTCCTGGATTGCAAATAAAGTGCCAAATCACCAGTACAAGATACTAGAAGAAACTTGGCAGTGGTTGGTGGAAGAGAGCTGGCATGTAAGGACTCTGTACTTTCTCCTCAGTAGTTCTGAGAACTTTAAACTCTCTTAACGCCTCTCCTACTGTGTGACACTGAACCTGACAGGAAGCAACTCAGGGGAGAGAAGGGTTTACCTCAGCTTATAGTTCTAGGGCTACAGTCCGTCTGGCAGGAGCATGAGAAACTTGGTACACCTCACCCACAGTCAGGAAGCTCAGAATCAGCTCTTTTTCCTTCCCAGGAAGGAAGGATCCAAAGATGCGACCCAGGATCCAAGCCCAGAGAAAGGTACCACTCACTCTGTGTAAGACTGTTTTTACCTCAACTACCCAGGCCAGATAGCATGGCCAGAGGCTTGTTTCCTAGGTGATTCTAGATCCTGTCAAGTTGACAATGAACACTGCATTAATCGTCACATTAAAACAGATATAAAAATCAGATGTGTTAGTTTCAAAATCATCTGCATGTAAACTTACACACAAATATATATATATATACATATATATATATATATATATAATATACATATACATACATGCACATACAATGGATGCTAGTCACAGCAGCCCTGAATGAACAGAATCAACTGAAACATCTGTCAACAAACTATAGCTATTTAAGCATGCGATGGAATAGTATGGTGCTTCATGCCACGGTATGAACTGGGGAATGTGTCCCGTGACAGAGGCAGCCAGGACGGAACACACGCTGTATGACTCTGGTTATCAAGTTTTCAGAATAGATAAAGTGTCAGGGAGAGAATGCGGATTGGTGGGTTCCAGCCACTAGGAGAAGGGGGAGAAGGAGAGTGGCTACTGGTAAACATGGAGACTGAATAGGAAAGGACTTGCACAGGATTGATGGTCACACAATTCTGTGAGCGCAGGAGAAGCCACCGAACAGCACACGAATGAGTGTGTTACGTTAACCACGGGCCATCTCTTAATTTAAATAAAAGTATTAGATCACCCTCTCCTGACAGTTTTGAAAGGAAAAAGGACGCTTAGAAAGCAACGTTGTTCAAAAATGCTCCTGTCATAAAATCATGTTTACATAATGAAAGTTTGTTAGCCTGGCAAGCAAGAGCGCCGTGCTTTATCACCTGTGACTGCATCTTCCTCCTCACACCAGCCACTCGCTTTGAAAACTTAAAGGGAAGCTGGGATATATTCTCCTGACCATGAGTGGTCACAGGAACGTCATGTCTCCACATGACTGACATCTGTCTCTGAGGCAGCATGTGCGCTACATTCTCCATGAGGAAAGGCCTCGGAGCTGTGGTTCAGGGCTGCGAGCTGTCTGTAGGAGATGCTGAGGCTGTACCTCAGACCTGCCCACACAGCCATGAGCCTGTCTTCACTCTTCACTCTCATGTGTGCCTGTTTGGGACATTTCCCTTGCGAAAGCCTGGGATCTTATTCATACAAGTTAAAGCCACGAAAAGCACCGGTCTGTGCAGGAAATATTTCTGGATGTTTTCAAAAAAAAGTTTCAGAACTGGGGGCTGTGTAATAGCTCAGTGGTAGAGCACTTGCCCAGCATGCAAGAAGCCCTCGGCTACATCCCTGGAGCTCTGTGTGTGCATGTAAACTTGACTTATATGCATCCATGAAAGAAAAGTCCCAGTTGTAAAATACATAATGTAGGCCAGCATTCCAGAGGGTTCTACCTATCATTCTTATAACCATTTCTGACCTTTCATATAAGTCCAATGAGTATTTTAATCCCTACTTAAAGAGTAAGGACATAGGTATTGATTGTTGAGAAGTTAAACAGTCTTTGTGTGGCAGGAACAGAATTAAAATTTATCTTGACTCACATATCTTTACTGAAGAGGGTCTCCTGTTTTCCTCCCTACTGTGTTAGCGACACACCAAAGTCATTGGCGAGATCGTTCTGACTTTGTAGTCAAAATGCCTGCGAGAATTTTAAAGTGGGTGATTTGGTTGTGGTAATTCTATAACTTAAATTGGAAAGACAATGAAAGAAGTTGGGTAAAGTGATGTGACACAGGTTTTAACGGCGTATTGTGTAAAATATTGTGGGGAATTACCCAGGAGTCGCTCTTTGAGATGGAGTAAATTTCTTTAAATTGCCGTCTCTCTTCTTCTTCTATTTTTCTCATTAACAAATTGCACAGAGGGAATGATTCTGCAGTGCACACAAAGTAATCCCATGCTTATTCGCTCGCTTACCAACCTATGTGATTCCATAGCGCCTGAAACAAAACTACCCCCCCTTCCCTGCACATGTATGCAGACACACACTCACTCTAAAGGTGTGCAGCCAGCATGCACACACACACACACACACTGTCCTTATTTTTTTAGCCTGAAGTATTTTTTTCTTCTAGTGTTTGCTTTGGAGAAGTAATAATGTCTTGGAAGGGTAAGGACTCTTGAGG
The DNA here is from genome assembly GCA_964023405.1 of Apodemus agrarius. Taxonomy (NCBI): domain Eukaryota; kingdom Metazoa; phylum Chordata; class Mammalia; order Rodentia; family Muridae; genus Apodemus; species Apodemus agrarius. The sequence goes on from OZ030012.1 coordinate 120,054,880, forward strand.
CACTTGTGAAATAAACTCAATATCTACTCTTGTTAGAGAAAATTGCCATAAAATACCAAGCATCCGATTTTGGCTAACCCATCATTCAGCAGCGTTTTCCAGAAGAGCCTTTGCTATTTACTTCATGTCTCAGCTTTTTCTCAGGTTGGTAATAAATGTCCCACAATGCTCCTACCTGAGATTCTCTCCCAATAAAATGGCAAGCGACCCTTCTCTTCAGTGGACTGCATGTGGAATTCAGCCCTGAAATAAACTATCACAGGGGATAGAGGGATGATTCTACTGTGCAAATGCTTCCCATGCAAGTACCAAGGCCAGAGTGCGATCTCCAGAATCCCTATAAGGAAGCCAGGAAAGGCAGTGTGAGCTTGAAACCCAGCACTGGGAAGGCAGAAACAGGCAGACCCTTGGGGCTTGCTGGTCCCCCAGCCTAAGCTTCTTGGTAAACTTCAGGCCAATGGGAGACACTATGCCAAAATCCAGGTAGAATGACACTCAAGGCTGAACACTGAATTCTACCTGTAGGAACACACACACACACACACACACACACACAGAGAGAGAGAGAGAGAGAGAGAGAGAGAGAGAGAGAGACAGAGACAGAGACAGAGACAGAGAGACAGAGAAACAGAGAGACAGAGAGAGACAGAGACAGAGACAGAGAGACAGAGAGAGACAGAGAGACAGATACACAGAGACACAGAGAAAGACAGACATAGAGACCCAAAAGACCAAGATGCCTTCTTATCCTGTCTCCCCTTTGCCATAAGTAGTGCTGTTCATAAGGGAATGTCTGCTTGCTCTCCCTACAAAACATCATCAATAAAATGGGTGGGGACCATCCTTGAGACTCACCTGCCTGTAAGTGGTACCAACCTAATAGAAAAATCATAAAAACACAAATAAGGCCACTGTGTCAATGGTGTCAGAGGGTAGCGGTTTTCCAGTATCAGACCACGGTGCTTTGTTTCTCTCCAGTGCTTCCCCACTCCATAGTCCAACTCGGTCCATCTCCATCCCTATGCGTGAGTGGAGATGAGGGAGGAGGAAGGCAGAGATGAGCACTGTTTATGTGGCCCCCTCTTCTTCAGACACTGGAACAACCCTTTGCTCCCTCATTTTGTGCCTGATGGGATGAATAATGTGTAAAACTGGAAACAATGTCCTCTGGGTAAAACAGCATCTAAGGTGTGGCAAGTGAAGTGTGCCCAAAGCTACTGAGGTCGTCTCTTGAGGCCGAGAGTTCAAGGATGACCTGGGCCACATAGTGAAATCTGATCTCAAAAAATTACAAAGACAGCAATTGCTAACATGTAAGTGTAGTTCAAACATGCTTAAAGCAATAGGCAGATATGAAATAGAGATACCTATTGTTTCTAGGTACATGTGCAAGTACACACACACCAAAACACTCACATGCACATACAAGCAAGCATATTTTATACAATTATGGAAGATGCAGAGGATATGAAAGTCATTACTCTCATCCATTCAATGGAGATGAGAGAGAGAGAGAGAGAGAGAGAGAGAGAGAGAAAGGAAGGAAGGGAGGGAGGGAGGGGAGAGAGAGAAAGAGAGAGCAAGCGAGCGAGAGAGAAGGAGAGAGAAAGGAAGGAAGGAAGGAAAGAAGGAAAGAAGGAAAAAAGGAAAGAAGGAAAAAAGGAAGGAAGTTTTCTTGCTTTCATTATAAAATTGAATTTGCAGGCAAACTAGTTACTTTGCAAACTAGAGTGAGCTGTGCACCTTAGAGACACAACCAAGACTGTCTTCCCTGCAGCTGAAGACCAAAAGGCCAGAAAATGGTAGGAACCTTTCAATAATTTGAAAGGATTGTGGGAGGCTGCCTGCAGAAAACTTCAAAAGGTTCCTGGGTACCTGGTGTAGGAAGAGTCTTTGTACTTTAATGCACTTTATACCCCAAACCATACCAGATAATTCAGTAAAGGCAAAGAAGAAACATCTCTGCACGACTCTGGCGGGGGAACTGGTCATGAGCCAAGCGAAAACCTTCATCACATGCTGGCATACTCTGTGGAGAAAAAGATTGAGCATCTTTTCAGCCACGGAAAGCCATACCTCTTCAGCTGCTACAAAACATCCATTCTGACTCAAGAGAAAGGAATGGGAAATGACACAGAGTCAACTTAGTGCAGAAAATAAATAAATAAATTATATACTCTGAATGTTATAGTCAGAATGTGGTAGGAGCTGGGGTAGAAGAATCTACACCACACATAGACTCTTCTGGGCACAGAAACAGAGACAGACTAGAAGACAAAAAAAAAAGATTACAGATGCTGTTCTGTGTGGTGGTGCACATCTACAATCCCAGCACTTGAGGGATAGAGGCAAGAGAATTGTCAGAAGTTCAAGGACATCCTGGTCTACATAAAGTATTCCAAACTAACATAAAGAAGGAAGAGGAGGAAGAAGAAGAAGAAGAAGAAGAAGAAGAAGAAGAAGAAGAAGAAGAAGAAGGAGAAGGAGAAGGAGAAGGAGAAGGAGAAGGAGAAGGAGAAGGAGAAGGAGAAGGAGAAGGAGAAGGAGAAGGAGAAGGAGAAGGAGAAGGAGAAGGAGAAGGAGAAGGAGAAGGAGAAGGAGAAGGAGAAGGAGAAGGAGAAGGAGAAGGAGAAGGAGAAGGAGAAGGAGAAGGAGAAGGAGAAGGAGAAGGAGAAGAAGGAAAGAAGAGGAAGAATATGATAGCAAGGAAGAGAGAGAGGGAGGGTAGAGAGAAAAGGGAGGAGGGAAGGAGAGGAGAGTACAAAAAAGAAAGAAAGATTGGGAATGAAGAGAGATAGGTAGATTGTAGGATGCACACCCTTTCTCACACATTGCACACAACACCAAGAGGGGTCTAACTGTGTGTTAGAATAATACATCTAGAAGTCATACATACCCCTTCTATGGAGGAGCATTCACAGAAGCCCAAAGTGAAAGGGGGTGGGTCACACTAGAAGAATGTGAAGAAGCTGGTGCCCACAGCTATAGCAACATAAAACACAGTCCAATTACAATCCAGACTCTCATAAATCCTCACCCTGAAGTCCATTTGCCTCGGGTTCTTTTACCAAATAGAACATCTCCAGCTTTCAACATCAACAAAAAAATTACAAACCATGCTAAAATGAAACAGAATCTCCATCTGAAGGAATAAAGAAAGCATTGGTTGAATCCGGCTCAGATCTGACCTAGATTTTAGGTGTCATTAGAAAGTGAATTAAAAAAAACTATTGTAAGTATAGATGCAATGAAACAACAGATAATATTAATCAACAGCGTCATGTAAAGAGGATGGAAATTCTAAAAATCAAAGGAGATGGTAAGAATCAAAAGCACCGTAACCCACATGAGACATCCCCAACAGAGCCATGGACAGCTGTACCTACCAATAGGCTGGATGTGGATAAAGACAGGATGGGAGAGTGTGACAAAAATTTAGGAGGAACTTTGCCAACCACCACACACAGAAAACAATAGTCATCATAATAGTGATTTAATATAAATAAGACATTTCAGCTACAACACCAGAAAGAATACAGAGAATGTAAGTAGCCCCTTGTACTTTGGGCTTCAGTGAATGTTCCTCCAAAGTAATCTGAGAATGTAAGGAAGGGGTGGAAAATGAGCTAGAATATTCCGTGGTAGAGTCACATCAAACCCAGCCTCAGACACACAGAACAAGAGAATAAATGCCAAAAACACTATGTGTAACACATTCAAACTTTAGGAGAAATGCTGAAACACATTCATAGGGGAAACCAAGAGACTAGAAGACTCTATTTATAGAGCAATAGTGATAAATGCAGCAAATTGCTGTAATATTTGCTAAGGTCTATGTAAGCCAGAGAAGTAATAGATCAGCCTCTCCAGGAGACACATCCTCACAGCAAGTTTCCTGTTCCTCTTGCTCTCACAGTCCTCCCACACCTCCTCAGCACGCTCCTCCCACACCTTCCTCTGAGTAAAAGAAGAAATATTTAGAATGTAGCTAGGGATTATGCTGACTTAGTAAAATTGCATTTGTTGGTTCTCCAAGGTCCATGATTTATTTCACTAGCTCCAGATCAACATGGCTGCCCAAACAGAATCCAAAGAGCTCTGACACCAGTAGACAAAATAAGGGGGGGGAGGAAGATCACGAGGTCCCAACCATATGAGAAGAACAATGGGCAACTAGCCGACATGGAGACAGGAGAAATGATTGTCTCAGGAAAGAGCAGCCTCCAGTTGATTATCAAGTACTAAGTGGTTGGCCCTGAGATTATATGCATCCAGGAAGCAGTATATAGACTAAACAGGCAGTATTTATGTATTTAGGAAGTGTGTGTGTGTGTGTGTGTGTGTGTGTGTATGTGTGTATAAGAACAATTATTAAAAATGAGGCCTCAAATTTAAGATAGAATAAGAGAGAATGAATAGAGGGAGAAAAGGAAGGAAGGGAGAAGATGGTGTAATTATATTCTGATTTTTAAAAGATTATGTATATATATATATACATATATACATACATACATATATATATATATATATATATATATGAAGAACTTAAACAATTGAAATCTTAATAAGTATACATCAACCTAGAGTTCTATGTATGTCACTTTATTCTTCTGAAGTACGAGAAAAAATATTTGTTTTCAGGGTAAACAAAATTGAAGAAATTCATTGCCAATAGATGAATCCTGTAAGAAATGTTGGAAAAAGTTCTTCAGGGAAAGGAAAAGCAAGATGCTGGAAAGTCGAAGAAGAATGTCAGATCTATAATGACCCAGGAGACAAAGTTTGGGGTGTGTCTCTGGGAAAGTTTCTACAATGAGTTATTTGAGATAGGAAGACACAATCTAATTGTGGAGAGCACCCTTCCACAGGCCAGGGTGTGTCCTTCACTGAATACAAAGCAAATATATGACATCCTAGCTATGGATGTCATGTCCAGCTGCCTTCAGGTCCTGCTGCCATGCTGTCTCTGCTGTGATGGACTATCCCCTCAACCTGGGAACCCGAAAAAGTTCTCCCTACCTTTTATGTTGCTTTCATGAGGTATCTCATCATGACTAATTAGTAAGCAAATAACACATAAACTAGCTGCCTCCGCTGTTTAATGTGAAGTCCATCTTGGAATAGTTGGGACATGACATGATAAACTATATGAAAACAAGCTACTCAATGAGAAGAGAAGAGATAAAATCCATAATGAAATGTTCCACTAAAACCAAAGAGGGGTAAAAATGAAATGTGTCAGGAGGAGACACCATTTGTTAAATGCAAATATCTGAAATACATTGCAAGACATTTTGAAAAGCCAAATATGTTATTGACAAGAACCCATTTTAAATATCTAGACACAGACAGGCTAAAAACTAAAGTGATGGACAAAGATACATGGTACTGGTATGACCCACATGTGTCAGAAGTAGGTACAAGTCTACAATGGCTAGCCCAAGCACCCACTTTAGAACATAGTTGAAAACAAAAAAAGGTCAATCCTGCTTCAAGCAAATGGTAGAGAATCAAACACAAGTAGATGAAGAGATGGTTTAGTGGTTAAGAGCAAGTGTTACTGTTTAGAGGACAAGAGTTTGGACCCCAAGTCTTATAAAGTAGCTTTATAAGCTAGCTCACAGTCTGCTATGGCTACAGCTCTATGGGACCCAATGCCTTCTGATTTCTGTTACCACCTGCATAAATGTACACACACACACACACACACACACACACACACACACACACAAACACCTTCAGGGCTGGCCCTACTTCATGCCAAAGATTAACTAGCCGGTCAATAGAAATTAAATTTCATTCTCTCTCTCTCTCTCTCTCTCTCTCTCTCTCTCTCTCTCTCTCTGTGTGTGTGTGTGTGTGTGTGTGTGTGTGTGTGTGTGTAATGTAGTGTTTGTTGTTGCTGCTGCTGCTGATTTTAAGAGAGATCAAGAATATGAAATTGGATGGGAAGGAAGGTGGGAGAGAACTTGGGAGGAATGTAGAAGGGGAGAATATTTTCAAGTGCATGAAATTCTCAAAAATAAATTAACATTGAAAAAGAAACCTGTACCTCCAACAAGACAAATTCATCTGCAGTGGGCAGACTGGCTCACGGATATCATGCACCACAGAGTGGTAGGTTCAGGAATAAAGCACTTGCCAATGTCTTAGACGTTGACAGCAAAGTGCTATTGGTGAAAATTCACTGGCGAGGGCCAAGAGAGCACCTTGTCAGTCAAGAGGGTCCCTAGCACCCCAGAAAACATGCCTGTGGTCATTCTCCCCAGCACCCCAGAGAACATGCCTGTGGTCATTCTACTCATGAATGTCATGGTCTCCAAACTCAGATAGCTCAGGTATGAGCCCACAAATCAAGATGCAGGGGGTAATTGTCCTGGGTATATAAGGTGTAGAGAATGTTCTGGCCATGGAGGTTATTGGCCATGTGTGGAAGAACTAAGAACTAAGACGTAACTGCAATGATAATAGGTGAGTTTAGGCTTAAATGATGACTCTATCTCCACATACTTAAAGGCTCTGTTCTTCCATTAAATAGCTCTGTGAACCCAGGAAAGTCCCATAACCTCTCTGGGGCTAGCAATTTTTAATCTGTAAGTGGAAGGAGAAAGAATAGGGGATTTTTTAAAGGTCCCTTCCACGTGATCACTGAAGAGCTTTATCGACTTGCAAAAGAGTGGAAATATCATCATACTTTTCCCTACAGACTTAGTCATACATCACCTTTTTTCCTTTTCTTTTCTCTGGCTTGCTTTGACCATCCACACTACCCTATGCCACATGATCACTATTCCCCCGAACGTTGCTTCCTGCGCCCCCCCCATTCTACCACTAAAAAAGAGGGGAAGAAAGTAAAGTCTTAAATGACAATCACCTTTCCACTTACCTAAGCTAACCATGCAATTAGTCCCTTGCTATGGGTTGTTCTGGATTTTAGGCAGTGTTTATTCTGACAGCAAATAAAACAGGCACAGCTTGCCTCTCCCCAATCTCCCCATGTGCATGAAGACTTGAGTGTAGAGACAGAGATTTTCCAAGGAGATCCCAGAAGCAGATACTGTAACATTTCACTGATATATCTGACAATTTGATGTGGAACTTCAAACTACAGACATATGAAAGTTCTAAAATATGTGATTTTGATTAAACTATTATATTTATTATATATTATATTGCTAATGGAGTATATTTTCCCCCAGACACAGTAGAAAGAAAGAAAACAAATGGGAAAAATGCTGCATCTGAGTCACAGGAGACAGAGGCCAAAGGCCAGTATGACAGATTGGCCTGAGAGTCTAACTGTGTAAGGCCAAAGGCCAGTATGACAGATTGGACTGAGAGTCTAGCTGTGTGTCAAGGGCAGGGAGGACCCACAGACTTGACATTTGCTTATGCAGTTTCCTAGGAATGAAAAGCTGAAAGGGAAGCTATTCTTCCTGTGAGCATGCTTAGCTGTGCAGGTAAGCCAGGACATCAGTGGCCCCACACTAAGAACCTTGGGATGATGAGGCTGTAGAAATCCTCCAGGTTTATTCCCTGGTGTGATGAATGAGGTTCTGAATATTGCTAATGCTTAATGTCTTCTGGAAGGCAAAAGAGGAAGCGGGGAGAAGGGCGTTTTCATTTGTTAATGCCATAACAATCTTACTAGTGGTGAGGGGACAGACACAGCTCCATGCTGTCACTTCCAGCAGGCTAAGGAGAGCCCTAGACATTTAGAAACTTCAGCTCAAACCAGACTGGAATTCGTGGCTTTGATATAGAACAGTTTCAGGGGATGGCTCGTATGGTAATGAGTCAGTAGTTTTTATTTAAAGGTATTTTAATATAGCCTTTAAGCAAAAGAGTTAATAGAATGAAGGCTTCTCAGGGAAAGAAAGCAAAATACTCCTCAAAAGCATTGGGTGTGGGCTTCTCCAAGAGGGTCTCAGAAAATAAAATGTATCCAAGTGTGAGGATGGGGTCCTCAAGGGATAATAAGCAATTATTTTTCTTAGCATAAGCCAAATGGTCTAGTCTCATTTCTGTTGCTGGGATAAAATACCCTGACAAAAAGCAACTCTAGAAAGAAGGGGTTTAATTTCAGCTTAATTCTGGGTGACAGATGATGTGAGGAAGCCAAGACGGAACTTCAGTAGGTAGTCACATCAGTTGCATGCACAGCCCAGAGCAGAGAGCTGTGAATGAATCTGCATACCCACTTGCATGCTTATGCTCAGCTCAGTGTATACACTAGTATGTAGTTCAGGACTCATGACCTAGGGAATGGTGTTACCCACAGTGGCCTAGTTCTTCCTGCATCAAGTAAGTTAATTAAGACATTTCCATGCAGGCATGCCTAGAGGCAAACCCAATGAAGACAACCTCCCCTTAAGACAGTCTTCCCTGGTGACTCTACATTGCATCCAGTTGACGTCATACCATGGAATCCATTGTTGGTAACTCTCAAGTTACATTCCACAGTGTTACTAAAAATTAATCACTCAAGGGGGCTTGAGAAGAGGGATAAGTGAGGTGGCCCTAAAGGTGCCTTGGATGGAGTAATAATCTGAAAAGGTAAAGACCAACCTTTTTTCACTAGGAATTTTGTACATGTCCTATTCCTGTAAGGGGAACTTTAGGGAGAGGGTCCTATAAACTGCAGATTTACAACAGGACAGTAACTCGTTCTTGGCTTCCACTGGATTTGTTCTCTCTCTTCCCGCACCCCCAAGACTTTCCGTCTTCTTATTCTGCCTCTTTTTCTCCTCTAAGACTTTGATCCCCTAGTCACAGGGGTCAATGAAGGCAGAAGGTCCATGTTCTGTAATTCTGTTTTAACAGGAACCTGACCTACTTATTCAGGACTCAAGAGTCTCAGTCTGACTGACTTAATTGGTACAGAGCCTGGGGATTAGAGGCCATCACGTGAGTGACATCTTAAGGAGAGGATATCATCCATATACAACATGCTAGACCTCACCATTCCCTCATTTCCCTGCTTCAGCAATAACATAGGACAGTTAAGGATCTCACGGTGCATAAAAGCAGACAAATGAAGATGCAGCTCTGACAGGGAGGGTAGAAATAACAATGACATCACTTTAACAGTGATGGGCCCTACCTGCAGAAAGGCGGGGCTAAGGATGGAATGGTAGGGCCTAGTGACAAGCAGCCCCAAAGTGTGGCATCTTGGCATTTGAGAAAATGGGAGAAGCCAGGAAGTCTCTCTTAATTTTCTCTATTTCTCCTTATAACAGGTCATAATATCCCACCAAGAACCTCATCTTTAAGTGCAAAACATTTTCCCCATAATTAAGAGGGAGAAAATGGAGAAGCCATCTCAAGTCTTGAGAGATTTCAAATTATCTAACCAAATTAGACAATGTCCAAGGAGGACAAAGGTAATCCCAGGGAAGAAAGAGAATAGTTTCTTCCAAAGAGGAGATCATGGCTAACACTGTTGACAGCGTTACCAACATCAGCCCTAGGAGATGGCTCACTCACTTCAGTAGCCAACAGGCCCCTGGGGTTGCAGGTGAGGGCTAAGAGTGGATAGACTGGGAAGGACCTGCCTGTCTGTATTAGCTCTGTGAGTGGAAGCCTCACTCTCTTTAGCTGTAATGACAGAGCTTGTCAGAGTACTGCTTAGAGCATAAGCCTGCATGGCTATGGTGCACTCAAGAAGAAGTGCTTGAGTGGCATTATTTCACATTTAGTTTGCTCCCCAATCTTCCCAGGAAGGATTTTCCAGAGAGACAATACTATAATGGCTTTTTAGGGACACCCTGCTCAGACGTGTAGCCACACATACCAATGATATCAAAAGAAATTACTGGTGAGTGACTGGGACAGATGATATGAAAATCCACACTAATATACCAGTCTTCAGTGTTGACACAATTTGGGTGATCATTTTAAACAACTGTTCTTCCCCAGTGTGGCCTGAGTCCAACAATTTATCACCAAAATGACACCTCACTTACTGCACTGTCTCCTCCTCTGAGAAGTTATTTATCTGGTTTGCAATTCTGGGCATCAGCCCTGGGACTTCCTGTGTACCAGGCACTGGATCTACTGAGCCTCATTTCTAGCACATCTTGTTAAGAATCTTTTTAAAATCACCTAAATCCCCACCTATTGGCATTCAACATCAAACAACTGCTAGCCAGGAAACTAAGGGAGTTTTCTCTTGCCCCAGTTTCATACTGGAATCTGAGTTAACTTTGGTTTTATGTCTATTGTATCAACCCCCAGAGTCCAGTGCTCACATCTTCCCCCTTCTGCAAACAACTGGCAATTCTGTCAGGTGGTTCGTTTGAGTCCAAAGGGAGATGAAGCACCATCCACTAGTTAATAGTTTATTCACAACTTTAAGACATCTTTTAACTAGCACATGGCTTTGTTAGAATCTGAAATCAAAGCTCTCTGGCTTTCAAACCTTAGCTTTTTCCACTATGTCTATTTCTTCTAAACTCAGTTATGTATCTACATTAAAGGGGTTAAAAAATAAGGCCAGCAGTATTGGCAACAAAGGAGTATACTGTCTGTCAATCATGTTGACAGATTTAACCACTCAAAAGTACAAGTAGCTCAGCAAACTTTTAGAAGGATGAATTTTAGAACTGCTGAATTTTAGAAGAACCATTATATGGTGTGTGTGTGTGTGTGTGTGTGTGTGTGTGTGTGTGTGTGTAATTCTCTCTTACATAGTATCAAGGACATGTCAGCCTACATATTTTGCCAGATATCCATAGGCAATTTAAAACAATAATTTCTCTTAGCACTGCATATTCATCATTCCAAACAATCTCAGAGATGGGAATACCTGTCCAGGACAGGGAAGATCTCCCCATTATCTTTCAGCACACCCTTTGATTCATCACTAGACATAAGTATTCTATAGAATCTCAGTTCACCATACCATTTGGAGAATCTAGTGGATAATTAGGAAAGATGGGCATATAATTCATTTTCTCCCCAAATTCCCATGTGCATCTAGTAAGAAATCAAGTTCAATTTCACTCTTCTTACACTTAGGGTAGGCCTGCACACCTTTCCCTGCCCTGCCCCTCTCCCTCTCTCTCTTTTTTTCACATACACACACATACATACACACACACACACACACACACACACACACACACACGCACATGTACATGTGTGCACACACATACACACATGGTCTATTGCTCACTGTGGATGAAAACTCAGTCAACACCACCATCAGCTGCCATGTGTATAATGTCCAGAGCCACCCAATCATCAAAGGATTCCACCCCTGCCTCTAACTGCAACTTCCAAAGATCCCTGAGACAGAGACCCCCTAAGTATCCCACTCAAGCCTGAACTGTGAGAGGTAGTGATAAGCTAATTCTCAAGGAGTGTGTTCTGTTATGCAGCAGTGCACTAAAGCAGTGGTCTCAACCACCCCAATGCGGTGACTCTGTAATATAGTTCCTCATGTTGTGGTGACCATCAACCATAAAATTATTTCATTTCTACTTTATAACTGTAGTTTCCCTATTGTTATGAATAGTAAGGTAAATATATGATATGCAAGATATCTGATGTTATCCTGTGTGGGGTCATGATGCCCAGGTTGAGAACTAAAGAAAGATAGTTCCACACAAATACAATCTCTTCCATAAACCTCTCATTAGCATTTAGTTGGTCTCAGGGCACACAGTTTAGAAAATTCAATAGTAACCTATGTAATTTTCCATCCAGGATGACAGTCTAAATAAGCTCTTGGTTCAAAATTACTGAAGTAATAGACTTGCTAAAAGGACAGTGTGAATGTTCCTTTTAACTGTCAACTTGGGCAAGAGTATAGAATCACCTGGGAAGAGACTCTCAGTAAGGAACTGACTAGATCAAGTTGGCCCATGGTCATGTCTGTGGGGATTGCCTTGACGATATTCAACGATGTGAGAAGACCCAGGCCATCGAGGCAACTGTTCTCTAGGTCTGACTTCTGACCTGTGTGAGATTGAAGGAGGAATGTTGAGTACTACATGTGCATGCATTAATTCACATTGTAAACTAGGCATGCATGCACTAATTCTCTCTCTGCTCTTCTGTGTATAACTAACTGCTTCAAGTTCTTCCCTTTCTTCCTGTGATGGGCTATAACCTGGAATTACGAGTCAAGTAAACTCAGTCTCTCCTAAGTTGCCTTTTGCCAGGTTGTAATATCATAGCAACAGAAATGAAACTAAGTCAGATGGTCTCTCAAAGGGAACTGTGATGTAGACCTGTTTGGGTCTCACGACATCTATAATAGCTACATTTCATGAATGGATATAGAGGAATAAGCAATCAGATTGGGAAGAACATACATGTGAAAAGGAATATTTGAAAAAAAATGGTCTGTTTTAGAAAATCCAGAATGAAAAATAGCCGAAGTCAAGAATTCCCTCTAGTTTGAAAGGAATGTGCCAGTACAGAAGTCCACGTCTTCCCACAAACTGGAGAAATTGCTCATTGTTTTTAAGCAGTGTTGGACTGTTAGAATTGGCCACTGACAATTCTGTGCAAGCATAGATTGCCGACAGTCTATGCAAGCTCTAACTCAAAGCTTTGCACACAGGCAGAGCTTTGCCTGTGAGACAAATCACAGTTAAAGGGCAAGGAATATTTATCTCCACCCATCTGCCTGAGAAAAGATATTGAGTGATAAAGCTGTAATTCTCCAGTGTTTCCTGACATGTGCCTGGCTGACACATCTCCCCTCTTTGGTACATGATGGAAGGCTGAGAGTCATTTTGTAACTCTTCATTTATCTTCTTTTAATAAAACATAAAGATGGAATATTCTTTTGCAGGTTCCCTTAAAACCAAGTATCTTTAGAGTCAACCCGCTTGAAGGGAAAGACATTTTATTTATGGATTCAGCTGAGATGACAGAAAGCAAAAATATACAAATAAATTGCTGCAAACGTTGCCTTCATTTTTAGTGTAGTTATCAAAGTAAAATAGATATGTACAATGAAACACCACATAGAGACGTCAGTGAAGTTAAAGGAAGCAAGCAGAGTGTGGGTAGGACAGGCTCTGCTGTCTTCCTCAAACGTGAGGATGGCATAGAATGAGCAGAGTGTCAGGTATGGTGACAGGGGTGGTGGCAGGGCCTGCTCTTTGCAAATTGTTCTGTATGAGTTATTCTTCACCTTCTCCTTCATTTATATACGAAGATGTAGGCTTAGACAGTAAGTGGGACATGCTCTTGGTGTGGGCAGGAGCATTTTCTCTGTAAGTAGCACTGTGTGCAAGTGTATGTGTGTGTGTGCGTGTGTGTGTGTGTGTGTGTGTGTGTGTGTGCACGCGTGCGCGTGTGCGCGCATGCATGCGTGCGCATGTATTTGTACACATGTGTGTGAAGCCCAAAGGTCAATGCCGAGCATCGTCCACAGCCACTTTAAACTCTCAGTATTGAGAGTCAGGGCTTCTCACTGGACCTAGACCTTCCCAACTATCTGTCCATCAAACCAATTCTGACTCTGGAAACTTCCTGCCCCCAGCTCCCAAGCACTGGTATTACAAGGTTACACTTCCATATAGCCCTGGATAGTCTGGATTTCAATATGTAGATCAGAGGAGACTTGAACTCACAGAACTCCGCCTGCCTCTGGCTTTAGAGCGCTAGGATTAAAGGTGTGTCCCACCATAACTGAGCATGGCTGGAGGTTTCCATGGGGGGAGGGAATTCAAATCCAGGCCTTCATGTTTGGCTAGTGAACACTTTACCAACTGAGCCATTACCCGGGACACTAGTGGGAACATCCCTTATTTTTGAAAAATACTTACCTGGCATTTGTTAATAAATGGCATTTAAAACAGAGATACAAAATATCACAGAAATCTAAAAAAAATCACATGAGATGCACTAGAGGATTTAGTCACTCATGAGAAATCATAGAGGCACACAGAGTCAGCTCAGATGTGTGGCAAACAAGACAGGTTGCTGGAGAGCATGGGAAAAGAAGTCATGGGTGTGATGACCAGAAGTGCTCAAATGACTTTGTGCAACTTCCAAACTCACCATGCCTAACTTTGCCTACATAGGCCGGCAAGCATTTTAGCAGGTCCAAGGTCATGGTAGAGTCCTTGGGTCCCCTGAGAAGCTTGCTACACCTACATACACAGAAAGAGAGAAAGAGAGAGAGGGAGGGAGAGAAGAGAGAGAAAGAAAGAGAGCAAGCATGCACACCTATGGATAGCTCCTCCTCCATTTAACTTGGAAGACCACAAGGATTTCCATTCTACTAAAGCAACATCCTTGTCCTCTCTTTAATACAGTTATAAAAAAAAGGTTTCCATTTAAGAAGTCTACTTCATGGCCCTGCTGAAGCTGGGGCCTGTGTTGAGATGTCCATGGCCTGTGTTACTACCAAAGGCCATACAGATGACCATGGTCTGTGCCACCACCACCTGAAGCCATGTTGATGCCTGTGGTCCATGTTGCCACAGGTAGCCTGTGTATCCATGTTGGGGTACATGGTCCCGCTGCAGCCTGGGGCAGTGTTGATGTCCATGACCTGTGTTAGTGCCTAAGGCAAGGTGGATGTCCCTGGTCCCTGCTATTGCCAGAAACCATGTGGAAGTGTATGATCTTTGTACCTGCGGATTCTAAAGGTAAAAGAAGCTACTTTTGCAATGATCTTGATGACTGCAGACTCATGGTTCGGATGATTCCATTCCTTTCCCCCACATCCTACTCCTTCCAAAAGATAAGAACCTAGACAGGACGCCCCAGAAGAAAACTTAAAAACTGTGAATAGGATATTGAAGTGCAGCTCTCCACAACTGATGTGTAGGAAGTATTCAGTTTTCTTTAAGGGGCTGGCCACTGGGACTTTGACCTTGCTTCAGCGACTATATCGGCAATACAAATTAGACATTTTTTTTTTAAGGCGAATATATGGGCAATAAAAATTGGACGTTTTTTTAGGGGGGGAAGGTGATCATAAGGGTAGGACACCTGAAGGATGGGGAAGTGAGTGTGATCAGGATGCATGATGTGAAATTCCCAAATAATTGATAATGCTAAGTTGGAGAATATATACATAAAAGTCTACTTAATAGTATAGCCTAGATATGTCCAACTCTATTTTCAAATTCAAAATGGTGACACCTGGAAAAAATGCGCTCAACCATATAGTCAGGTAAACCAGACTTAGGCAACTCCCTAAAAGACATGACTACTTACGAATCTAGGACATCTCAACTCAGTAAGCACCATGGACCAAGTGCTCCCTCATTGCTGTGGGTCAGACTGTGACTCTCAGTTCCTTGGACCAGCTCTTGATTCAACTTCCTGGCTATATCATGTAATTCTCAGAGGTATTTAAGGTATTGGAGGAGGGTAAAGGTAAGACCGAAGGTTTGAGAAGCTGAATTCAGGCCATGAAAAGAGTATCTAGCTGTATGTAAAATGGAAATCGCTTTGTGGGATGAGGGTGAACAAGATTGAGACCTAAATCACTTCAGAAATGAATGAAGAACCTAAAGGCTAAGATGAAAGGATGATGGCTTGATGGGCCACACATGGGAGGATGGACCACACGTGGACTCATGTTACAGCTAGTGAGGTCGTTTCTCATGGGTGTGTGGGCTGTCAATTCTGAAGCAACTGTACATGACACTAAATTGAACATACATGTAGTAGGACAGACTTTTCACTGTCAAAGGGGAAGGTTGCAGATAATCAAGAAGAGGAAGGCTAGTATAAACCATGACATACTGAACTACAGTTGAAGACCTCAGTGTGGAGCATGCAGAGATTCATGGATAACTATAGAAATAGAGGGATTGAGAAAGAGAGGAGCATGTGTATGCTACATTTCATGTCTCTTATGTTTGTCTTTACATTGTTAGAGATCAGCCATGTGCCCTGTATATATACCATGCAAATGTTATACCAAAGAGGCACATCTGAAACTCCCACATTTTCTTTATCTGCTCACCTATCAGTGAACATTGAGTCTAAGTCTTTATATACAGTCTTATCCACTGGGCTCCAACAAACTTGAAGGTTCAAGCGATCTCCTTACTACTTGTTGCCTTAGAATATAACCAGAAGCAGAATGACTGGGGATAAGGCAAACTTATTTGTAGAGTTTTCATTTGGTTTTTATGTGTATGCTTGCGTGCATGCATATATTGCACCATTTGCATGCAGTGCCCATGGAAGGCAGAAGGCATCAGATGCTCTGGAACTGGAGTATCAAATGGCTGTGAGCCACCGTGTAGGTGCTGGGAACTGAGCCTGAGTCCTCTGCAAGAACAGCTAGTATTCTTAAGCATGGTCAGTTGGAGAGAGCATCTTGGCTAGGGATGGGAGCTCATTCTACTCTCCCTCTCAGTGCTGGGACTCTGTCGAGCTTGAACCTGTGCAGGCCCTGTGCATGCTGGTGCTACCAGTACCTGTGAGTTCATGTGCATCTCCCTTGTTTCCTTGCTGTCCTATCCTGTTGGCTCTTAAATTTTTCTCTTCCTCCTCTTCCTCCTCTTCCACAGTGTTCCATGATCCCTGAATGGAGGGGGAATTGATGGAGCTATCCTATTTCAAACAGTGTTGCCAGCAAGGTCTCTCATTTCTCAGCACATTGTCCAGTTGTGAATCTCTGCATTTCCCCCCAAGAGAAAGTTTCTCTGGTAAAGGCTGGGCGAGACCCTGATGTATGGGTATTGTAGAATATCACTAGATGTCATCTTGTTGGTGGGCGTTTGTTTGTTCTTCAGCAGAATGTTTGTTTTCTTCTAGGCCTATGGCCTATGTAGTGGCCTCAGGTTCTTAGTCACCTGACTAGGGTCAGACATGGGCTCAGTCCATTTTTATGTAGAGTCTAGAGATGAAGCTTATGTTAACATAGTTTCAAAATAGCACTTTTCAGTGTGAGCCATTTCCCCATTTGCGTTTCTGACCAGAAGTGACAGCGGCTGTGTTTTCTTTCACCTGTTGGTGTTTTGTGTCTTTTTTTGGATTCTTTGCTCCTCGCCCCTTTTGAAGATGTATTTGTGTTCTTACACTTGAGTTGTCAGACCATGACCCCATGTCAGATGTACAGTTTGCAAATATTTTTCCCATTCCTTTCAGGGCACCTTATTCTGCTGATTGTTTCCTTTGCTGGCCAGAGGCTTAGTCAGTGGATGCAGTTTAACTTGTCTGGATTCTGCTATGGTTGCATATTACAAACATGCCCCCAAAGAAGAGGGAAATATCTAACATTTCAATACATACAATATTTGGAAAAAAATTAGATTTTTAGATTTGCTTGGGAAGACACTGAGCATTCTGTCTCCTATCTGATGTCTTCCCTTTATTACTTTGCACTTGGGCTTATGTTAAAATTGGCACTCCATGGTTAAAAGGCATCTGGGAGTCCACAATGTAACCATGACCTAATGGTCTGTGCATATGTTATAGTTGTGGCAAGAGAGACATTTGTGCTTTGAGGCTATTGAAACAGTGGCTTCCCCCAGCAATCATGCCAAGGAAAGAGACAATCCAAAGCTTTGATATCATCCAGAAGAGGAACTTGGCTACCAGGAAGATAATTTATACCTCGGCACCATTGTAACAGCTTAGCTGGGAGTGGAGCCAAGACACGGATCGATCAGTGATGGGCTGGACACACCTCGAGCAAGACTGATTAGTTATGCATAACTCTTACCCTCTATTCAAACATCAACTTTATGACAAAATCCTGAACATGGAGTTCAGTGGTGGTTGTTGGGGAGGGGGGTTGTCACTGGACCCATTTGATTCTTTTTACGTCTTCCTCTTTTCAATGTGGCTGTGGAGAATAAGGCTCCCTTCCCTTCCTTTCCCTGATCTTGTCTGCTTAATTGATAGGTTACAGTTGGGTGGCCAAGCATGCTGACCCTGTTAGTAACACACAGACAAGAGTCTTGCAAGGTGAGCTAGCCACATATGAATAAAGAAGACACAGGCAGTAGAGTTTCCATTAATTCCAGCCTCAAGAATCCAAGGTTAAACTGTTCTTTTGAACAGAACACATTAATTGCAAACTGAAGCACTTATTAGAGGAAATTTTCTTAACTTGATCAAAACTTTTAGAGGGCTGGGAAGCACTTTGGTCTATTTCCATTCTAAGGAACACGGGAAGAGGATATAATGGGAGAATTTAACTCAGCGTGATACAAACCTAAAAGAGTCTAGGTGAAGGGTGTCAGGATGGAGGAGGAGGCAGGTGCCACCGCAGGAGCAGGACAGAGACGTGGAAATTACACTTTATCTTTCCATCGATTTGAGACCTGTGACTGATTCTCATGTCGCTGCTCACTTTTTGACTCATTCCCGGAAGAGAGCAAGCAAAGCCAGGGGAAACACATGCGGGCTTCAGAATGACAGGTTCCAAATACTTAGGAGAGAGGCACTTAAGACACCTTGCAGTCAGACACCCACTGGGCATTATTCCCAGGCATCTACGACAAGGAGCAAGGGGCTCACTCAGTTGAGCAAATCCTGCCAGACAACAGTTCAGAGTCATCCACCAATCTCAGAGCTGGGAGGTGGCTGGAGAGCATTAAGAAACTGCAGAGTCCTCCTCTTAGAGAATCTGAACTTCTTCTTCATCCAAGGAGCCCAGAGTGTATCTGCAAGCCCTCTACCCCCAGCTCTCCATGGGTATGTTTGCATGCTCTGGTCTTTGGAACACAACCCCCTATTTCGACTGGAATGGTTTTATGAATGTGATACACCTGTAAAATCTTGCTGCAAGCTCCTTGCCACTGTTCCTCTGTTTAATTCATCCATATTCCCTTCCACCCAAACCCGGTGGAAACTGCTGGCAGCCCTACTGGAGCAGTTGGAAGCCAATGGGTAGATGCTCCTGGGGTGTAGGATTATATCTTCATCCCACTGTGCCCCAGATAAAATCCCATCCATGCCCACATTCTTCCTTGTCCACTCCCAGTCCTCTCATTTTTTACAGCACAATCTGGGAGACATTTCTCACTAGACACCGGTTTCTGTACTTTGCTTGTAGAAAATCTGACCTACATTACTGCCAGTGGAGTAAGGACCATACCATCAGGAACCTCAAGCACAGGTTTAGGCTGCATCTCAATTGGATGACTCCTCATCCAGCATGTACCACTGGACTCAATCCCAAGCACCCCCAGAATTGGGTAGGTATACAGGTGCATGCCTACAATCCTAGCATTCAAAAGGGAAATATAAGAGAACTGAAAGTTCAAGGAAATTCTCAGCTGTACCACAGGTTGGAGGCTAGCCTGGGCTACTGGAGACCCTGTCTCACACAAGCAGAAAAAAAAAATCACAAACCTCTCAAACCCAATAGTGGCTTCCATCTACCTACTGTTTTGTACGGCTGCACAGTGCCTAGGGCCTTTGTGATAACTGTCTTGTTTGGCAACTGCTATTATTAAGCCAGTTTCACAAATTAGAAAGCAGACATTTGATGAGAAGTAAGAAACAGAAGCTAAAAGAAAACTCAGCCCATTACCAAAGTCACAGAGCTACTAAATATGAAAGAAAAGACCCCAGGGCTTAGGGCCTATCTGCCATTGTCCCCGAATTCCATTAAGATTTCATGACTACATGATTTTCAAACTCAACCTATATGTCATGAACTTTCTCACTTTAAAGACCCCACAAATACTTCTGTAAGTAGCTAGCCATCCTGGGCCTTGGGAGCTAAGGAAAGCATCAAGCAGAACCATGGTCTGAAAGTGCATTGTGGGTGCTGTGGACAGCATGGTAAGGACACCCCCAAACACACACACAGCATCTCATGCATGTATATACACTTGAGAAGAGTTTGTTTATAGGGTGCTGTGGACAGTATGGTAAGCACCCCCCCTACACACACACACACACACACACACACACACACACCATCTCATGCATGTATATACACTTGAGAGCTCAGAATACAGGAGGTGGGAGCTTCATGGACAGAATGCCCCTAGTTTACAGACTGGCTTTTGGAAAACACATATTACTGAGCTGTGGTTAATTGGGGCCCAGAGTCGTAGTTGACACTTTGAACAGTGGAGGAGCAGAGGTGAGGACCTCCTCGCTCTCCTTACCCTGCTTTGTGGGAGCCATGGCTGACCATGGTCCTTCAGCAGGGAGACTCTCAGAGTGGATTCATCAGAAAATTGCAGGGAGAAATATGAGGCCAGAAAAGGCCAACCACTGTGCCCTTGGCAATGGCATAAAGCAACTGTAACGTAGCACACAAAGAGGGAAGCCCTTTAATGAGAAAGTAGACTTGTTTTTCTCAGAGTGCAAGCAATCTGCTTACAAACCTTCAAATACTGTCCAGCCTTAAGATGCCTTTATGCAAAATCCAAGGACGTATACTTTGACTTCTGCATAACTGTGTTCCACAAAACGGCGGCTTCTGGTGACAGAGATTTGACAATTACTTCAGTTGGGAATTGCTAGAGAACGTAGAAAGAGGGGCTTTGGAGGAAAAGGGGGTAAACAAAAAGGCAAGACCAATATAGGAATTTGGGCAACAGAGCCTGGAGAAAATAGAGGCCAAATGAGGTTCAACAGCGTCCAGCTTAGGCTATTCAACACGAGGAATGGCTGAGAGGAATGGTGCAAGCTACCATGTTACAGGTACAAAACAAAGTTATAGATGTATATATGTATGTGATTCTCTCTCTCTCTCTCTCTCTCTCTCTCTCTCTCTCTCTCTCTCTCTCTCTCACACACACACACACACACACACACACACACACACACACATCCTGTACATTGATATGTAATGCATATTGTAACATGGCAGAATTAAACTTTTCTTATTCGGATGGCTGTGTGTGCATGTGTGTGTATATGTGTGTGTGTGTGTGTGTGTGTGTGTGTGTGTGTGTGTTCATATGTGTGTATGTATGTGTACGTGTGCATATGTGTGTGTGCATGGGCCCACATGTGCATGCACATGTGTGTGTTGTGTGTGTGTGTGTGACAGTGCCAAGGCATGGTCTGGAAGTGAGAAGACAATTCACATGGTGCATCCTTCCTTTCACTGTCGGGTCCAGAAGTCTAGCTCAGATCCTCAGGGCCTGCTTTCTTATTTCCCTTCCTCTCCTGTCTTAATTGCCACTCTCTGGAGCGGCTGCTTCCAGCTGGCTCCTCTCATCTATGGAATCTCTGCTTGGCTGCTCTCCTGGACCATTGCTGACTATTGCTCAAAAAC
The DNA here is from genome assembly GCA_964023405.1 of Apodemus agrarius. Lineage (NCBI taxonomy): Eukaryota > Metazoa > Chordata > Mammalia > Rodentia > Muridae > Apodemus > Apodemus agrarius. Next base: position 120,076,061 of record OZ030012.1, read on the forward strand.
AAACAAACAAACAAACAAACAGCAACTATAAGATGACATGGATCCAAAGACCCTGAGCTGCACCTCCACAGCGGGTGAGAGGAGAAAGGCGGAGCTACTGGTTGTCAACTTCTGGCAAAATCTTCTGTTAGAGAAACCCAGATAGCTGCATTATTCTAGATACAAGAGACCAAGGACAGTACTGGCGGTGGCGGGGGGTTGGGGAGGTGATGCAGGGAGATGGAGTAAATGTCTGTTACAAGATTCCAGTGAACCCCAAAGGCATTGGATATGTAGGTGATAAGCTAGACTCAGGAAGGAGACATCCTAACACTTGCTCATTTCCGGTGATGACACAGAGCAGCTACGATGTCAGAGCACATATGTTTCCAGCAAGTCATGCCAGACTTATTATCAAAATATAGGAGTATTCTTGTACTGAACAAAAGACATCTGACACCCTAGCTCCCTCTTCTCCCATGCTCTTCTAACTAGAGACCCCAGAGACCATAGGCCTTCCAGGGACCCAACACTAGGAAGAGGGACACTTAGACCAACTCAGTCTAGCATCTGTCCTGAATCTGTAAATACAGATGACTACACAGAAGGGGTAATGTGACATTCATCTGGGCAAGTAAGGGCTACAGAGTAGAAATGGGCTTAGGCGTAATTATAACTCGTTTGCAAATCACAATATGTTAAAAAAAAAATCTGATCTCTTCTCAGTTCAAAATTTCTCCTCTCTGAGATTTTCAGGAATCTGATCTTCAGTGTTCGAAAGACAAATCTCTACTCAGGTTTCCCTGGAGGTGAAGATCCAGTTACTTTGACTTGTGTAAGCCATTTGTGAGACAAGGTATTGTCTACCACTCTTACTGTGTGTCTTCAATAAGCTCAACAAATGTCTGTGCTTCCTTTGTGCTGCCTAGAATGTCCAGGCAATGTCTGCCCGCCCAGGCACAACTCTCCAGAATTCACATGCCAGCAACTCTGTGTTAGCATAGTGGAAACTTAACAACAACAACAACAACAACAACAACAACAACAACACAAAAACTCCCACCTTAGGGGCTGGATAGTTGACTTAGTGGTTAAGGGCACTTGTCGCTGCTGCTGCAAAGAGTCCAGTTTTCAACATCTATTATGGGTAACTCAGAATTACCAGTTTACTCCAGTTTCTAGGGATGTGGAGCCCACTTCTGACTTCCACAGACACCTGCATGCCTGTGCTACTACTACTGCACACACATGCGCACACGCGCACGCACACACACACACACACACACACACACAAATTTAAAAATAAAATAAAAACTTCTCATGAGAGATTTCTGAGCCTCATTATCCAAGAACGCTTGCCCCGTGTTCTGCTGCATGAGGAAATCCTATCCTTTTTGACTCATGGTTCCTGACAGTTTCTTAGATACATTGGACAAAACGGAGGACATGTGCTGGGGAATTATAAGCAGTAATCTGTAGTGTGTTAATTAATTATATAAAGTACCACCCTGCCAGGCCTCTGTACCTACTCCTTCCAAGTATCTGGTAAAGTATAACTCTTAAACTTAAATAGTTAACCAAATATATTGATGTATATAAACTCCCAATTACGCAATGCCAATTTACAATGATAAAGTCTTATCCCAATTTTCTAACCTCTCCAAAACAATAGAGATACATCTGAAGCTATCTGGATATCCGCATCTCCCTCTTTGCTCTGCTCATCTGGAGATTCTCTCTCTCTCTCTCTCTCTCTCTCTCTCTCTCTCTCTCTCTCTCTCTCTCTCTGTATGTGTGTGTGTGTTTCTCCTTCCCTTCCTCCCTCCCTCCCTCCACCTCTCACTTCCCTTAGCTCCTCCTCCTCTCTCCCCTCCAATCACTGGCCTCTCACTGCCTCAATGTGAATGGATAGGAAATATCTTGCAACAGTAATCAACTAGGACTTACATGTGCGCCAAGGACTGGCTGTTTCCCCTTCCTTCCCTAGTGTCACAATTCCATTATTTTAGAAAGAAAGGAGGAAAGAGAGAGAGAGAGAGAGAGAGAGAGAGAGAGAGAGAGAGGAAGGAAGTTTGGAAGGAAGGAGGGAAGGAAGGAAGGAAGGAAGGAAGGAAGGAAGGAAGGAAGAAAGAAAGAAAGAAAGAAAGAAAGAAAGAAAGAAAGAAAGAAAGAAAGAAAGAAAGAAGTGAGGAGGGAGGAAGAGGAGGAGGAGGAAGAGGAAGAGGAGGAAGAGGAGGAGGATGAGGAGGAAGAGGAGGAGGAAAGGAGAAATGGAGGGAGAGGGAAGGGGGAATGCGGTCTCCAGCTAGGTCATAGTCCTGTAAGTATTCCTATGACTACAGTGGATAATCCCCTGCTCCAGTCTCAGGGCCTCAACATATTTTTCCATATATTTTGTCTTACAAGAGATCATGATTCTTACAGCCTTGTAGCATCTGTCTGAAGATGATTCTCAAATCTCAGGGCCATTTCGTGATCTCTGTAATAAATTGCTGCTTTCTTGGAAATACCTTGTTTAGATTTTATTCTCTAAAACTGCGCTTTGGAGATGAGATGGTAGAATTTTAAAAGATATTACCAAATTAAAACGTCTGCCCGGTTTAGTTTCGAGGAACTAAAACTGATCCTCATCAAATTATGCTAATTTACTGTACAGTGTTTAATTAAGTCTTACCCCAGGCAATCTACTTCCAGGGTTTATTTTTACAGCTTAGAACTTTCAAACATGAAAATGCCTTTCAATTTAAATTATATATATTAAAAAAAAACACTATTCACTGAAATTCATTAAGGGGAAAAGGGATTTTATATCCTGTACTTTCTCTAGCTCCAATTCCTTCTATTTTAATTTCTTCTCACTCCTTTCTTCTCTCTTTTCAGGAAATCAGAAATCTGTCTTAGAAAATCTTTCTCTCTCCCTTAAAGAGTAAATGCAATGATTGCCTTTTTCCATGCAGTATTCGCCCCAAATCCCCAATGGATGGATGCTGGGTCTCCGCAGCCCTAAGATTTTATTATACCTACACACCTTGATAATGTTTGACTTACAGGTAAGGCACAGTAAGGGATCGATATTGACTTAGAACAAGTTGGGACAATGGTGAGGGCAAACACAGTCCAAGCGACGAGACGGTAGGCTTGCTGCTTGCCATGAGTGGCTGTCTATTGTTTTGGTAAAACACCATGGCCAAAGCAACCTAGGGAGGAGAGAGTCTAGTGCAGCTTACATATCGCAGTCACAGTCCATCCCTGAGGGAAGGCAGGGCAGGAACTCAACTCAGAATCCTGCAGACGAGAACTGATGCTGAGGCCACGGGAGCTCTGGAGGCCACAGAGGGCTGCAGGTCACTGCCTCACTACGAGTGGCTTCCTCAGCCTGCTTATAGCACCCAGGACCAAGAGCAGAGGTGTGGCTCCACCCACAGTGAGTTGGGCCTTCTTACACTGATCATCAATCAAGAAAATGTACCACAAGCTTTCCTACAGTGCAATACGGTAGGGCATGCATCTTCTCTATTGACCTTCCCACTTACTTCCCAAATGACCCTACTGTACCACAAGTTGACATAGAACTGGCCATGACAGTTAAAATTGCTTCTTGTTTTAATTTAGTGTGCTTTCAGGGTCATTATCAGGAACACCTAAAATTTCAAAACAAAGAAACCATAGACGAAAGGAGCTGAAGTAGTTGCCCCAGGCTCCTGTGTGTGTGTGTGTGTGTGTGTGTGTGTGTGTGTGTGTGTGTGTGTGTAACTACAGCACATGTATGTATGCCCATGCATGTCCAGAGCTCCTTCCATGATACTTCTCCTCATGCACTTCAGGTTATTGTTTGACACAGGGTCTGCCTCTAGACTCTGGGACTCCCTGATTAGGTGAGGCTGGCTGGTCATCAATTTCCAGTGATCTACCCATCTCCACTGCCTCATCCCTGGGATTATAGCAGCCTGGGATTTGATGAGAGTCCAGGGGATTGAATTATATGCCCATGTTTTTGCCTGGCATTTTCTAAACTAACACATCTCCTTAGCACTCACACATTGGGCAATTCCCAAGGTAGACTGTGCTCAGTCAAACATCACTGCCTGGGAAAAGGTGGACTTCCATTCGTTAAGAAAGTGACCACAATGGTAGAGGCTACGATTGCATGCCTGGGTGCCAATGATTCTTAGTGCATAGGATGGAGTGAGAGGCATTGGCATTTGCTCTCATTCTCACCCACCTATCCAAGTCTTACCCTCTGTCAGCAGACAGGCAAAGAATTGTGCATTCTATGCGTTCGCTTACAGAAAACCCTCTGCTACCAGGAGCTCCCAGGAACTTACTGAGCATACACCGTGGAGCTGTCAAGCCAGTGGTGAAACTCATGCCTGAGTTTTGTGATAAATTCTGTTCCAAATGTGGGTTTTTTTCTGAATATTAACATATTTGTTCCAAATCTTGATAACAAGTGGGCTAATGTTTCAAGTAATAATAAGAAATATATCATGTTAATTATATGTATTTATATTTAATAACCATATAATAATTAATTAATTATAGAATAATAACATAATTTAATAATATAGTATATTTATATTATTATTCATTTGGTTTTTTTAAACAGGGTTTTTCTGTGTAACAGCCCTGGCTATCCTGGAACTTTGTTCTTACAACAGGATGGCCTTGAACTTACAGAGATCCACCAGCCTCTGCTTCCTAGGATTAAAGATGTGTGCCACCATGCCCAGCTCAAATCACTTTTGAGAGAAAGTTCTGTATCATAATTATAACTTCCATGCTTGTATGACATCATTGATGTAGCATCACATACTGACAGTCGCGGTTCACAGGAGGCATGGTGTCAAGAGGCATTGGTTTTTCCCCCTCAGTCTCTCTGGAACGGAAAACTCTTTTACCTGTTGCTTTTTGGCATCTGTCCTTTCAGAAGGATACAAGGCCTCTCATGTATCAAATCTCCTCGATCTCCTGGAGCATGGAACCCAGGCAGCTTCAAGGTGACACCCAATGACCCCTTAATGCTGACAGCTTGCCCTGGAAGGCCCTACTACATGCACAGGATTGTTTTGTGTGCTCAAGGAAAGCAACCGAGAGCGTGGCAGTCTGCTGCTGCTTAGGTTCTGAAAGCTATATCCCCTCTTAGGTTTCTCATCTTCCCTCTTTCTGTTCATGCTGTCTCTTCCCCGTCGCCTAACCCCAACACCTTCAACATGGCTATCACCTGCACAGGAGACAGTCAGCACGATGCCTTGTGACATTTAGGCTCTTGAAGGAGAAGTTCAAGAAAACAGGCAACTGCATTAGTGAGTCTGGCAACAGATCCTCCTTCAGTTGAGACACTGGCTCCTGGAGACACCTTTCTTGCAATTCCATGAAGGTTCGGCAGCCAGAAACACCTTCCTTTCTGGAGCTTTGACTCAGAAACCATAAGATAAACAATAAAAGTTCATTCCTTTACTTTGCTAAATCCAGGGGAATTTGTGGTGCATGGAATGGGTGTTAAAGGTAGGATTGTGAATTATTCATATCCCTTTCTACGCTGCTATCTCAACAAAGACTAACTGGGAACGAGGTCACTCAGCTATGCAGGATGGAGAGACTGTTAATACGATGAATTGGTTATTTTAAGAGATAAAAAATGCAGGAGAAACTCAAAACACAGGCAATCCAGAGATAAGAACCCCAGACTAGGATGATGAAGACAAGGGCTGATGTTAGCAAAGTCTAGAGGTCAGCTAACTCCCCACCTCATTGCCCAATACTATGTTCTGGAGTGTTGGAAACAATCCTTATGTCATGACCTAACATGACAACCATTGGCGGAAAGCAGTGACTTAGGCTACTTACCATTTGATATGCAGCTAATAATGTGATATAAGAACTTAAATTCTCATTTTATTTACATTAATTTAAAAATCATGTTCCTATTCATCACCATATATAGCACTGGTGATGACACATGATAAAAATTACAGAAACCACACCAGGGCATTTCACTAGGAGCTGCAAACACAGAAGATACCTAACCCAAGGGAAGGTGGTTCTTAAAATCTGTCACGCTCACCATCACTCCTTGGGGGAATCTCTAAGTAGACTCATGGCATCCATTCCCTATGGGACATGCAACAAGAAAGAGGTGCTGACTTTAAGAACCCATGTGGTCAAAAATATTCAAAATCTCAATGACCCCATGGAGAGCTGTATGCTTGCACCTTTCTCTGTATATTGAAAGCAATACTATCTAGTCTGGGATTGTACAGAGCTCTGGACCATTGTATACCAGTTTATTACTTCTCCCAGAGAAAGATGAAAGACTCATATGACTGGGGATATAACGTAAACATACAAAGTTCAGAAAATACATTAGACTTACAGGATTCAGGAACTGTATGAAACTTAGAAGACTCATTCACCCCCACCCCTGGCCCCATTGGTTATATAAGTAGTGGCAGCTGCTGGAGAGAGACGATGCCACATAATTTTCAAAATTCTAAATGTGCAGAACAAAGGATATTGAGGGATGCAAGAGAGAAAGACCAAGTCCCATTATTTCCTTTTTATTTTTAAATGGGTGTGACACTTTCTCTAAAAGAACTTGGGGTAAGGTAATGTCTTTGCACCTTTCTAATGTCAGTTCAGCAGCTGCATTTTCCATGAATAATTTTAAACTGCCTCTATTAACTCTCTAATAATACATAAAGAACTGCTACTTTTTCAATGGCTTAAAACAACATTCATTCATCACCTCTTGGTTCTCACAAGACATGAATCCAGGTATATCTCAGCCGGTTTACCTGCTTGGAATCTGACAGGCTATAATTGAAATGTTGGCCAGAGGGCTTAACTAGGAGAAAATCTACATCGAAGCTCATTCAGGAGTTAGAAGAGTTCATTTCCTTACAGCTGTATGGCTAGAAACCCAAGCATCCTACTGACAGGCAGAGGAAAGCTTGCCTTGTGCTCTACAGACCTCTCTATTCTTGACCCATTCCGTGAATTGCTTATAGGAGGACTGTGTTATCAATCAAGACAAACAGGAGCTGGTTTTGCCCTAGTCCACTAAGATCTTAGTACTTTCAAAATTAGTCTTTGTGATCTTTCTGCTCTAACTTCTTGAATGCTGGGAGTGCAGTTGTGGGTCACTGCTCCTAACTTGAAAGATTCTTGTAGAACAAAATGGAACACCTGCATTACCTCTTCCATACAACCTAAACCAGTTAAGGAACTAAATTGGCATCCTGTCACTTTTGCCATGTTCTATTGGCCAGGAGTCACCAGTCGTACTTGTCCTCAATGGTAGAGGATTAAACAAGGATTTTACTCCATCCAAAGGCCACTTCTTCTACTCACCTAGAAAAGAGATCCATGTCCTACTAATACACAATAGTAACATTGTTAAAGATTTATTTATGTTATATATATGTGTATATATATATATATATATATGCGTGCACTGTCACTGTCTTCAGACACACCAGAAGGGGGCATCAGATCCCACTACAGATGGTTGTGAGTCACCATGTGGTTGCTGGGAATTGCACTCAGGACCTCTGGAAGAGCAGTCAGTGATCTTAACCACTGAGCCATCTCTCTAGCCCAATATTTATATTTTTTAAGACCATGACAATATTTTACTATTTTAAGCTGCTTAATAATCACCTGCTTTGGAAAATCTATTTGTGAGTTGGTTTTTGTTGTTGTTGTTGTTGTTGTTGTTGTTGTTGTTGTTTTGGTTTTTTATTTTATAATGAGTTGGAGCCCATAGAAGTAGGAAATACTGAGGCTTTAGCATGGTCCTGGAGAGCATTGTCTACTTAGCACAAACTAGTGAGGAGATGTCCCAGCGTCTGCACAGACCCATCTACTGAGACAAAAGTACAGGAACAAGGGTCATTGAAAGTGGTCATATGTCCACAGGTCAGGCTGAAGGTGGGGTCTACTCTGTAAATGTGGCACTTAACAATGAAACCTAACAGTTGTCCAGGCTTTCAAGGCAGGAAATTTAACACCAAAATTCAGATTACTTCCTCTCTTGAAATTGCACTTGTCAGCTGAATACAACTGGAGCAGCCTCCTCTGAATAAGGAGCCTCCCGCATCTCCATCCACGGCCCTTGGCCTTCAGAAAGATGACTGCCTCAGACACTTCTCGATGACGGTGTTGTAAGGCCTTCAAGAGACTAGATCAAGATCTTTGGAAACAGAAAAAAAAGAGTAAACTTCAGGACGCCAGACAGGTAGCTGAATTCTCTAAAATCTTTAGATGTGAACAACTTTCACCAGAGAAAGGCCCTGTTGTGATTAAAGCCAGATGAATGTGGCAAAGGAAACCCAGAGACTTTGTAGAGAATCACAGGACACGTGGGGGGAAAGGGCCAATTTGAAGCAGATGAACTAAGAAAGCGTCTTGGGATATAGTCTCCTCAGATGACATCTCACTCACCACATGACGGAAGAACACACAGGATAGAGGAATCACACGTCACCTGACTCTCCTGTCCCTCCCCGGGTAGGCTCGGGGCCCTTTGTTCTGTGGCAGGACCCTTGGAAAGGGGTGGGGCTGGGGAGTTAAGGCTCCTTCTCGCTCCATGGAGAGGCAGGGCTTCATCCATCAGAGTAAACCAGCTATGAATCTGGAGATGGCATTAAGCCTGCAGCTGGACAGGCTCGTCAATTCCGAGAAGATACGGAGAAAGAGGGAGATTTCGCTTAGTGTTTCAGCTGCAAGAATCCAAATTTGTTCCAAGGACTATTTGTCTGAGTTAAGGCACTAAAGAGACTGTCTCTTGCTTCTCTTAAAATAGAACAGCATAATCGCATTTCAGACTAGCTGAAAGCCATGGGCGCAGAGGTTCTAGAACAATTAGAAAAGAGATTCAGCTCCAAAGAGGGAGTTGCTGTCTTATGATTTTTCTCAAAGTGACAGCCGAAAGGGAAAATTAGTCAGTCCTTTGTCTCTACAAATCCCATGTCTCTATGTTCATCCAACCACGGATTGAAATATTAGGGGAGGGGGTTGAGATATCTGCCCTAAAATTTACAAAACTTATTGTCCATCAATATCCTCTAAATATCACAGCAGCATCTAACATCTCGCACAACACCTTGGAGGCAGTACATGTCACAAATACATTAGACATGATTATAAGCAAACAGGAGTAGCTTCACGTGTTATATGCAAATGCTATGTGGTTTTATATAAGAGACTCTGAGCACCCTCAGATTTTAGTATCTGGCATTCTGGAATGAGTTATCTGTGGATACAATATCCTTTACTGAACCTTTTCTTTTTGCCTGCCATTTTTTCCCTACTATGATTGACAGTCCTGGGTGTCAACTTGACGGAATCAGAAATTGACTAAGAGACAGGTTTCTGGGCATTCCTGTAAGGCATTTCCTTGATCAGGTTATTTGAAACAGGAGACCCACCCTCAATGTAGGCTGCGGCTGCCTGCGGCACATGGGGAATAAAAACATTTTGCTTTTGCCTTCTTGTCTCTCTGGTAAGCTGGGTAGACTGTTGCTGGCTGGCTGGCTGGCTGCTGCGTTCCTTCCCTGCTATAAGAACCATCTTCCCTGGGCTTCCTAGAGGATGGAGACCAATGGCTCTCCTGGAACTCCCCCCAGGACCTTGTTAGGACTGCGGAGACTCATGGACTGAGCTGCACTTCGGATCTCAGCCTGTACAATGTGAAGACACTCACTACTGGGCTACCCAGAATGCACTGAGTCTAATAAATCTCCTTTATAAATATCCATTCTTTGGACTCTGTTCCTCTACAGAACCCTCACTAACACCCCTGTCTTTCTTTGCCATCTTCCACTCAGGCATAGGAAAGGAAAACTTCTTACTGGTAAATCTATGAATACGTTAAATTTCTGTGCACCTACAATGGTTGGTTGCTATGGTGATTAGTTTGGAGTTCCCATCATCTGCTTTCAACCCCCGGTTGCCTACTGAGGGATATGTTTTGTTCTGGCCTGGAAAACATGTCTGAGGCACAGCATGGTCTGTGGATCATCTGTGCGGGTGTGTTCAGCCACTGGAGATGGCATCGGAAGCCAGGTGGGTGTGAAGAGAAGTTAGAGGAGTGGGGATCAGCCCCAGGTCTCAGGGCTGTTCACACCAGGGGTGACGTCAGTTGCCAAAAGTGGCACATGTTTGCTTAGCCCTCAGTGTTCACACAGCAACAGCCTGTTACAGAAATGCCCCACCTGAGGCTGAGAGGTGGTTGGGTCAGGGACAACGGCAATCGCTGTTCAAGCATGGGAATCTGGGTTCAAATTCCCACCATGCACTCAAAGAGCTGACATGGTTGCATCTGTGTCTGTAACTCCAGTGCTGCTGAGCTGAGTGAGAGACAGGGATCTCTGGGGCCTGCTAGTCACCAGCCTAGCTGAAGTTTCAGTGGAAGACACTTAAGGTGAATAATGGTAGAGTAATACATTCCTCTGTATCCTGTATTCACATAGATGCACACATATGTGCACACAGCACATTTACCACACATATACAGAAGTATATCTTGTATTTACATATATGCACACAGATGTGCACACATCATATCCACCACACACACACACACACACACATATACAGAAGAAGTGCATGCACACACACATATACATCCTAGAGTTATGATAGATCTGAGAGCACTCCTATAGGAAGGAAGAATATAACCAAGATGTGGGAGGGAGTTTAACATCTCAGCAGGTTCCTCCACATCACAGTGTGATTAAAAGACGGGTGAAGCACCCAATATGTTGTCATGGGAGTTGTAGTTTTCATCAGCATTTCATTGAGAACCTGCAAAGCTCCTTGTCATATAAAGAGGATCCAAGAGGTTACCAAGAATATTAGGCTTAGCAGTTCCCCTGCATTTAAGTGCACGTGTGTGTGTGTGTGTGTGTGTGTGTGTGTGTGTGGTGTGAAGGTCAGGGTCAATGCCAGGTGTCATCCTCTACTAATTCCCACTGTATTTTTTGAGTCAGGGTCTCTTACTGAACCTGGAGCTCACTGATTTGACCCTGCTGGCTGGCCAGTGAGCCCAGGGAATTTCCTGTTTTCTGCCTCCCCAGCCCTGGGCAAAGGTACACGTGACTGTTCTGCATGGGTTCTGGGGAATCAAACACAGGTCTTCATCCCATTCCCACCTCAGCCATCTCACAGCTCCTCACAGTTCCTTCTGGAACCAGAAGTTGCTTCAGGGTGATGACAGGAAGTCCCTCTGCAGAATGTCTCCATTCCCAGGGCCCTCCCCGGGGAGCCTACCTCCTTTCCTGACCTCCTCTTTCTCAGTCCTTCTCTCCCTCCACTCCTTCTGTTCTTCAGTCTCCCACAGAGACGCAGAGTGGCTATTTTATGAGGTCAGGAGCGAATGTTCTCTGAGCGAGGAAGAACTCAGCTGGATAAATTTTTTAAATTAATGAATATTCAACTGATTTATTCAAGGTTTCCAGGAAGAACAAAGGAAGAACATGCACAGGCACACACACACACACACACACACACACACACACACACACACCAGGCACACAAAGGAACTGGGGATCTAATGAGCTCAGGAAACTCTCCTCTTCTGATTCAGCAGCAGACCCCTTGACCATCAGCACCACCCAAGTTCTTGCATGCTTGTTCTATGGGTCTCCTTTAAGGAGACGGATTCCAACTCCCAAGAACGACCGAGGGTTCACTGCAGCCCTAATGCTCCAAGCTCGTGAGCAGACACAGGTCTGCCCTCCTTGAAGCTGGCCTCCCCTCTTCCATCTGGGGTGGATTAAATACAGGCGCTGCTGGGAAATAGTCTGCTCTGGAGTTCAAATGCACAAGTTTGAAAGGGGAGAGATAAAGTTGGGGAGAACACAGCTTTGTTTAATGAAGATGCAGGGAGAGGAAATGAGCTCAAGACAGCTCCAACAACTCCAACAGGTTCCCAGCTTCCTGATGGTGCCTGTGCTGCACACTTCTCAGTCCTGCTCCTGTGGGGAAACAAGCAAAATCCCACACCCACACCATGGGTCACCTCTCTCTCTCTCTCTCCCTTCCTCTCTTCTTCCCTCCCTCCCTCCCTCTCCCCCTTCCAGGTTTCCCAGCCACAGCCTCAAACAGCTGCTCACAGGAAATCATTTCAGAAAACTTGCCTTTGGGGCCAAGGATGCGGCCCGCTCAGGAGAGTGCTTACATAGCATGCAGGAATCCCTGTGGCAGACCCTCAGCCATACTTCAATCAAGCATGGTGGAGCATGCCTGCAATCCCAGCACTAGGGAGTTCCTTCCCGGATACATAGTGTCTTGAAGGAAGCTGAGGATACATGAGACCTTTGCTCAGAACAAGTAAAACTGCATTCGTGCCAAACACATATGTACTTATTTCTTGTCATGATTATCTAACTAGTATAGAACAGCAGCCTTTACATGATATTTACGTGGTGTTAGGCAAAAATAGGCCAGAGGTGATTTGCAGACTACAGGAGGATGTGCATGAGTTATAAACACTACATTAGTTTCTAATGTATCCAACTTTGGATTTTGGTAACCTAGTTGAGGGTCTTAGGACCAAGCTCCCCTAGATACAAAGGGACAGTGGCACACAATTCACACCAAGAATCACCTAGAATACAATTTTTAATTAGACTCTATGTACTTGAGAAAATTGTTCTCATAAACAGAAATTACTTATTCTCACTTACAACTTTCAGCCTTGTTAATCTACTTCACATATGATTAATAAAAAGGTGCTATAAGATAAAAGCAGACATGTGTTCTGCAGGTGGCTGGGGAGATGAACATACACATATAAGCATGTATGTGAGTGTCTCTGTGTGTGCATACACATGTATGTGTGTGCACGTGTGCATGTGTGTGCACGTGTGTGCACGTGTGTTCATGTGTGTGCACATACAAGTGCGTGTAGTGTCTCATCAATGGAGAAGATAAAGTGCCTAGCAATATTCAAGCATTCTAAAGCCTTCTTTTGTGCTTTTGTTTATGTGTGCCAGTGAGTATATGTGTACACAAAAATACAGTGCCTGCCATGGTAAGGTTGGGATATCAACTCTCCCAGAGCTGGAGTAGCAGGATGTTGTGAGCATCCTGGTGTACCCCGATCCTCTGGAAGAGCAGCCAGTGCTCCTCACAGCAGAGCCATCTCACCAGCACATTATAAATCTTGGAAGAAGGACTGTGCATGCACAACATAATGACATGTGTTTCCAAGAGCATTTATGTGTTGCATTTATGAAATTATAATCTGAATTAAAAATAATCTACTTAGGCCCTGATTTCTGTGAAAGGCCCTTTGGGCTTAGGCTGGTTTCTTCAAAAGCTAGTTGCAGAATGATACATATAGTAGGTCCAATTTTCAGATTCCAAAACTAAAAACCACTAAGTGGAACATCAGATTTGCATGAAAATGACTGCGTATGAATGAATTTGAACTACACAGGAAGTGGTTACTTCTAGGGAGAGAATGGAGAAAGAAACAGTCTGCAGACTTCTGTGTTGTTTGAATTTGTGAAAACTCATGTGGGTGTTTTTGCTTAGGACAATTAATTAAAAGCAATTATTTAAAAGCCATATTTTTATGGTAAAAGAGAATTCTTTAGTAAGCCATCCCAGAATCTATATTTTTGTTAACATTGCTATGCAATGTTAAGAGTCCATCCCCCAAATGACTGACCTGTGCCCATTACAATCAGCCAACAATACTTGCAGCTGCAGTCAGTAGCTGTTGCTGTTCATTTAACTTTGCTTTGTTTTGTACTAAGCTTCAAACCTGCACCTCTTTGCTTTACAGTGAAGCCAGTAAAAACCCGAAGGTATAAAGGCATGGATTTTGTCTTCTAGGGGTTTTGTTGTTTTAATCTCTTGTCCTTACATCCTTCATTATACTGGCTGACACATGGGAGTCCCTTAGTTGTCTACTGGCTGGATGTACTCACTCAGCCCCCTTTGTGAGATAGAGACTTGATTCTTAGGAACACAGGAACAGATTTGGTCTGTGGGTCTTCAGAAGTGCAAATGTCAGTGTAGAATGTGTACCTTCCAGCTCCCCTCCCCCATAGTTCTCCCTTTGAACTCTGCAGAGGTGGGGGCAGGGAGGAGCTGCATGCTTCAGCGGTGGGCCCTGCTCATCTCAAACTAGGCACTATCACTCTCTTCAGCCTTTTCTACAGTCACTTGAAAGGCTGTCTCAAAATGACATATGATTGAGTTCACCACAGTAAAATGAGAGTAAATTCAAAGTAAGAGACAACATTTCCACTAGCATGGGCACAGCGATTTGCTCAATTTTTATTGATTGAAGTTTCATTAATTGGAAACAAATCATGAAAAAACATATTAAGCTTACACAGTTTAGGACTTATTTTGATGTAAAAATGTACAATGAATAAAGACATGTTCTAGGGACCTCTCTGTGTATGATCAGTTGGACCCTATATGTTTATGTCTCCCACCTATTGAGAAAGTTGCTATATCATGAAATGAGTGAAGATGCCATGTAAGAGCTAGGACCTCTAAGCAGTGGTAGCCACATCTGGCACAAATGAGACTGGAGAGGGGAATGGGAAAATAAATTCACTTCTGACCAATGAATGAAAGGACTCACATCACACAAATAAACAACAGTTTACCATAGAGCATGGAAAATGTCATGCAGGTGTCAGAAGAATTTATTTGAAGGCCAGTCATAAGCAGACATATGTCTGCTTAAAACCACTAAATAGAAGGCAGCATGTTGATACATGTCTATAACCCTAGTAGGAGGCTGAGACAGGAGGATTATGGATTATAGGCCAGCCTGAGCTATGTAGTGAGGTCATGTCAAGAAACAAGGGAAGGAAGGCTGGGGGAAGAGAGGGAGGAAGGGAGGGACTTACTGCCTGTAACTCTAACTCCAGATAATCCAACACCCTCTCTGGCTTCCATGGTTGTACACACACACTCACACACACAAATCTTTTCCATTTAAATGCAACAATTTAAATTTTATTCATTGTTTAGTGTGTTCTGTTGGGGGAGGGAGCATGCACCATGGTCCACCTGAGTTTTCAGAATCACACTTAGGTCACCAGGCTTGTTGACCTAAGCATTGTGTTGAGCTGGCAAAACCTTACCAGGACAGAGATGGAGGAACTGAGCACTAACAGTAAAATACTCTCTCACTCTTCCTTAATCCACATTCAAAACAAGGCCTTGCAAACGGACAACGCCTTCCACATTAGGCATATGATAGAACAAAAGGGGAGAGTGGTCCCTGCCTACTGGTCTACCTCCAGCTTGTGGCCAGATGCTCACGTAGAGTTAGATTCTTCATCACAGAAGATGGATATGACACTGCATTCAAAATTTTATGTGTGAGAATGTATGCATATGTGCACACACACACACACACACACACACACACACACACACACAGTGACTGCAATATCTAGCACAAAGGATACTAGGGGGAAAATGAATCCCCATGATTCAAAGTCAGGTCTTGACATTTACACAGCCATTGCTCTTCCCAGTGGAGCTACCTCCTCATGACACCTTTATCACCCCGCCGTCCAAGGTCTAATTCCGTGACAGGAGCTCATTCCTCAGAAGTCTGGTGTGGTGAGGTTTTGTTTTGATTTGATTTGATTTGTTTTGTTTCGTTTCTGACAGTTCTGCGCATTGAACCTCTGGCCTCACGCGTGCTAACCCAGAGCATGGCCTAGGTGCGATCTTAGCCTAAAATCTGTTTTTCAAGCTGTCCTACAACTGTGTTTCTAGCTGATTTTAAATGGACTTCAAAACCCTTTTGTTTTTCTCATTCTGACCTTTGCTTGCTCAGGGAAACAAACTGTGTAGCCTTCTTAGCTAAAATATTCCATCAAAGCATTATTTTTCTTTCCTATCCTACGTATCCTAGAAGTAATTACAGAGAATGCATTTTAGAAGAATGTTAGTTTGTGTTTACAGGGGGGAAAAGGCCACAAATAGAATGGTAAAGCAGAGTGTACGTAAGAATAAACTAAATAAATATTGTAAATAAATATTGTAAATAAATACTGTAAATATATATTGCCCAAACCATTGAACAAACAGAAACAGGCCATACCAACCACAGCAGAGTAAGGACTGTGGGCTATCATGGAAACAGACCTCTAAACCCTAATTCACAGGCCATGGCAGGCCTGGCATTTAGCCACCTCTTTTCCGTTTACCACTTGGTGGGACCCAGAGCTCTGAGCGGGGTGCCGGCATAGTGCTTGACTCCTGCAGCCTCCTGCTTCCTGCAGAGTGAGAGGTGGACGCAGAACCAGCTTCAGGTGTCTGCTTCTCTCCTGCTTCCCTCCAGGGCTTGCTCTCTCCACTCACCAGGGCACCTGGGAGGTGACCCTCACATGGGACGCCTGCTGCTCCTGAATACAGACGCTGAGTCTCCCTGGGTGAACAGTAACCTTTGTAGCTCGCAGGCTGGGGAGCCCTTTGGGAAAAGCACCAAACCAGGGAGATCTGGGAGGTAAAGCTGCCCCAGCATTAGAGTCTCCCTTGACGGGTGTGTCAGCCAGTCTGCACATCCAGCAGCCCTCAGTTCAGTGGGAAAAGAGGGAAGCGCCTCCACCCCAGCCACCACCTCCCCCCAGTCCAAGATTATGGCCATAAAGGACATAGAAACTTGGCTTGCCTCCTCCCCCTCCCTTTTTCCTCCAGTCCCTCCCCTCCTCCTCCCTTCCTCCTCCCTCCTCCTGTTCCTCTCTCCTGTTCCCCTTCCCCCTCCCTTCTCTTTCCTCCTCTTCCCTTCCTCCCATTTCCCACTCCTCCTCTCCTTTCCCTTCCCTTCTCTAACTTCCTCCTCCCTTCTTCTCCTTCCTCTCTTCCTCCCCCTCTTCCCCCTTACCCCTCCCACCTCCTGTTTTCTTTCTCCTCCTCCCCACTCCTCCTTTTCCCCTTCTTTTCTTCTCTTTGTTTGGCTATTGGTTTTCTTACTTTTATACCAATATATTTTAAAATATACTCCTCATCTTAGTTGTTGACAATATTAAATTTTTGTTTTTGGTTTTGGTTTGGTTTGGTTTTTGTTTTCTTAACTGGATTTTTTTTCTTGATTTTTGTTTTTCAGTTTCTTGATTCTGTCTCTCCATACTGGGGAATGTCATCTTCTTTCTTTAAACTTGCTTTCCCCTTACTTACTCCTTCTCTGTGCCTCTTCTTTGTTTTAGTTTATCATTAGTATTTTTACCTTTAACCATCCTAGAGTTCATTCTGAATTATGTTTACTGTAAGTCAATTTGGTGGTGGCTGAGTTGTTCTTCAGCTGGGTTTGCTGGGTTTCTGTGCCTGTGTCAGGGATGTGGTAAGAGCAGTATGTCTTACCCTCTCTGAGTGCTGCCGAGGTCAGCTAGAACCCTCAAAAATAGACATCTCTCTAAGAAAGCCTGGACACAAAACCCAGAAGAGATGTCTACAGCAGCAGCAGATGTGCAGACCAGAGCAGGAAGACATGAGAAAGATGAAGGGAAAGGCACAACGGTTCCTCTAGGCTACCGCGTGACACTCAAGAGGCAGAAGCTTCCTCTTAAATAGAACAGAAATAATGCCATTCCAATAAGTTATTCTATGACCTTGTGTCCTGTGGATGGACTTTCAATATCATAAAGCCAGGAGATACAGTACAAGAAAAAAAATAGCCCCAGGAAGAAATGACATTACTTGATAAAATTTTAACACAAGACCTGGAAAAGTTCTTCCAAAACCAGAAATATTATTATAAAAGTATTATCATTTATTTTTCCACTGTCCTTTATCATATAGGGCAAATGCATGTCTAACACTTACATATATAGCCAAAACTTTGTGATGTTTCTTTTTCTCTAAAGACAGAGCAATATTTTTTTCGAATTTTATTATGTTTTCCCTGCATCGCCACCCCAGTGGTTCACATTTTTCTGTAACAATAGCCACAGCGCAGGGATTATAATTTGAAAAGAACCCCCACTACATTAAAACACAGTGTACCTTAGAGAATCATTGTTTGTCACAAAACAATAAATTTCTATGAGCAAGAGAAGTGGCTATTTTCCAAGGGAAGCAAGGGATGTCCTTGTGTGGACACCGAGGTTCTAACATATACACGTGAAAGGAAGGGTCCCCTGAGGAAAGCAGGTGCTTAATACACTCTCATTTATTTGGACCAAAGCAAGCATATACATGTGTATATGTAATCACATATCTGCATGTTAATGAAGTCTGAAGCATGGGGATACATTTAGCCCTGGTTTTAATATTTACCAGTATTTTTTAACATATACAAAAGTATTTCTAGGACCCCACTAGAGAGGTATTAAGCACATTTTCTTTCATAATGAATTGCCCCATTTAGCTCTTCTTTTCTTCTTCCATGTTGTTCAGAAGTGGGTGCAATATCAATTCAAAGGAAATTCTGTGAGCTGCTCGGTTTGCTTGAACAAAAGGTGGGGGCGAAGGGAATGGAGTCTCTCCCTGGTTGTCATGGAAAAACCGAGCACATGGGTGCCAAGGGAAGGCAGGACTCAAGGCTCCCAGAGCCCTGAAGAAGTGCGGTCACAACCCATGTTCCCCGCACCGAATATTCCAGGCCAGGAATCAAATTCAAAGCATAGAAGACAGTCAACATTTTCAAAATTTTTACATGTCTATCTAAAAGTCTCAACCCAATGGGCCAAAAATCCTTTCAAATATACTGTGAAAGAGTCAAGCCATGATGGGAAAGACCATGACATTCGGTCTAAAGAATCCCATTAAGCTGTTAGATGGAGTGATCTTTTTCAGTGACTTTAGGGCCATTCACACAAAACAGGATGAATGAACCCTGCTGAGCATCAGACCAAAGGTCAGCCTGGAGTGAGCTCTTGTACCTATGCAGCTCATAGTTCAATACTTGCTCTTTGAAATGCAGCCTCATGTAGCCCAGGCCTGCCTCCAGTTCCCTGTGCAGCGGAGCTGAAGATGACCTTGACCTTCTGATCCACCTACTCTGGTTACCAACTTAAATGAATGTAAGTGTGTACAACCATCCCTAGTACACAAAGTGCTAGGATCCTACCCGAGGTCCCTGTGGTGGTTTGAATATGCTTGGCCCAGGGAGTAGCACAGTTAGGAGGTGTGGGCTTGTTGGAGAAAGTGTGTAACTGTGGGCCTGGGCTTTAAGACCCTCATCCTAGTGGCCTAGAAGCCAGTTTTCTGCTTGCCTTTGGAGCAAGATGTAGAACTCTCAGCTCCTCCATCTCCACACCTGCATAGATGTGGCCATGTTCCCACCTTGATGATAGTCAACTGAACCTCTGAACCTGTAAGCTAGCCCCAATTTAATGTTGTCCTTATAGGAGTTGCCTTGGTCATGGTCTCTTCACACTAATGGAAACCCTAACTAAGACAGTCCCAATGGTCAGCACTCTTCCAGATAAGCAACATTGCTATCTCTCGCTTACTTCTTTTCTCTTTTCTTTTCTTCTCTTCTCCCCACCTCTCCTCTCCCCCCGCCCTCCCCTCCTATCCTCTCCTCTCTTCTCCTTTCTCTTTTGTCCTGGTTGGCCTGAAAACTCACTATGTAGACCAAACAGGCTGGCTTTGAAATTCGGAGATCTGCCTGCCTCTTCCTCCTGCTAGCTGAAATTAAAGGCTTGTTACAGAACATTCCCAAGAAAAAGGGTCTACCATTGAATGCAGTACTTAACCCAGAGATAAAGCTGTGTCCACACAGTAAGCAGGTCTCAGTGTTAGTGTCTCTGTGGAAACAAAAGCTCTGGAGTAAAGATTCATTGCACATTACATATATTACAATTTCCCTGAGGATAGTTCTGGCTCATTTGAAGACATTAGGAGGCAGATAGTCCTTTTGGTTGGTAGGACCTGAGGGAAGAGAGCCCTGGGAGCAAGCATTTTTGTCACCACATGCCTTTAAGATGGACATGCTAGCACCAGTTCTTCTTGCCTAAGAAGAGAACGCACCAATGTCTTGCAGATGTATTGTGGGATTGTTTAAGACATGTACAGTCTAATATGGTCCTAAACATGCTCAGTTCATGACAGAAGCCACATTCTGTTGTTGTTGTTGTTGTTGTTGTTGTTGTTGTTGTTGTTGTTGAAGTAATATAAATCAGAAGGAAGCATGGGGAAAGCTCACTTCCCTGAGACTAAAAACTCAAAAGACCTTTGGGCTGCTTGGTTTCTTGCTTACTTTTGCTTTAAAGTTTGCCATTGCAAAGCCCTTCCTGTCCACTGAGCCTGAGTCACAGTCTTCCTGCTCTCCTGTAAGAGGCATGACCAAACCCCACCGCAAGGAACGTGCATCATTCTGGCAACTAATGTGATGCTCTTTTAAAACATGCTGAGATCCATGCTTCTCTATTCAGATACGGGCCCCACTCACAGGACCCGGGAGATATGACTAAGGAACTGAGTTAGTTCTATAATGGGCCCGTGAGCTCTTATACTGGGCCCAGTACTCAGCAGGAGTGCACCTGTGCAAGTATGAGGATCTGAGTTCAAATACCCAGCATCCATATCAAAGCAAGGTATGG
This sequence comes from Apodemus agrarius, assembly GCA_964023405.1. NCBI lineage: Eukaryota > Metazoa > Chordata > Mammalia > Rodentia > Muridae > Apodemus > Apodemus agrarius. The sequence continues at coordinate 120,096,574 of OZ030012.1, forward strand.
CTACACAGTCACCTAGGAGAGTGGTGCTGGCTGCCAGACAAGCTCCAGCTTCAGCAGGAGATCCTTTTTTCAAAAAGGGTGAAGAAGAGCATGAACAGAGTGAGTGAGGAGAACACAGAGAATGTCCTCCATATGTATGCGTGGAAGGCCATACATATATGCTCCCTCTCTCATACACACACACACACACACACACACACACACACACAATATATATATATAATATATATACATATATTTATGTATATATATGTATATATGTGTGTATGCATATAGTATATGTATATGCATATGGTATATGCTTATGTATATGTATACACAAACAAGTAAGTAAAAACATAAATAAGTAAGTAACCCCATTCCTTCCCTGGGAAGATGACTATCATTCTCTAGGGGTGATTTTCCCACTATGCTCCTCTCTCTCTCTCTTTCTCTCTCTCTCTCTCTTTCTCTCTCTCTCTCTCTCTCTCTCTCTCTCTCTCTCTCTCTCTCTCTCTCCTTCCCTCCCTCCCTCCCTCCCTCCCTCTCTCCCTCCCTCCCTCTCTCTATATATATTCTCAAAGTATCTTCTCCAAGGATTCTTTTCTTTATCTGCTCTTTACTAAACACTTCCATCTCTGCCCCTTTGGCTTCTTAGCCTCATCCCAGAGGAGCAGCAGTCCATAGACAGGGCTGTGTAAGAGGCTGATTTTGTGCGATTTCTGATGTTATGATAATCTCCAGATGAAAGAACGTTTCTCTGGCTTCAGCCCACTGAGAGAAGACAATGACGACAAGCTGGCTGAGCCTCCTGGCGTGCGGTGTGTGCGTGTTTGAACCATGATTGCAGTGTTCATGTTTGTATCTGCCATCTGGGCTCCACGGAGTCAGAACGCCCGGTTAATCAAGGGAGACTTAGTGGGATTTTCGGGTGCCAAGAGCCTCCTTTAGTTCAATCACGGGTACTAATCATAAATCTGAACTGCTCACCCCATCCCTCTATTATGAAGTTTGCAGAATGTGTCTTTTTTTTTCTCCCTAAGCTCTTTGCCACCCAACTGTGGTCCCCATCTGGCTACAGCCCGTGTGCATCAGCTCTGGGTTTCTGGCTGATGACCCCACAATGGAAATTGTTTTTAGCAAACTGTTTCAAAATAATATTTCTTCGGCTATGAAAGAAACCTATCCTAAAATAGCCTGCTTTTAACTTGCCAGCCTTAAAAACAGCTGGGAAGGGGGTGTGCAGGGGCATGGACCAGAATCTCAGTTTGGAGAATCTAAATAGAAACCATGATAATGAGAAGTCCTTAAATAATAGTTGAGAAGTGTTTTAGAGCAAAGTACCTCTTTTTGAGAGGCCAAAGAATGGCATTCATCCTTGGCTTTAGTGCTAATGTTTTATTTAATCCTAACTCACTGCTCAATTTCTGTCACCTCACAGAGAAGGGGTATGGATATTTGCTGATACTGTCAAGTGTGCATATTTTAACAATTCTTTTGAAATACGTTTACAAGAGGTTCCTAATGAAAGGATATTATTACATTCTCCTTGAGACAATTGAAACCTTCGAATATATTGGAGCCACATTGGTGGGAAAGCTCTCAGAAAAGAGGTCACGTCTGCTCTTGCGAGGGGAAGAGTGGGGGCCATCATCGAGGCTTTGCACGGTAAGAGAACTATCTCAGCCATTAAACACCCACCCAAATGCCTGCTTCTTCCCTTTCCTTTTCTTTTTCAGGGCCCAGGTAGAATTGTTTAAAGTTCTCATTTCCGTCGATTTTTTGTTGAGAGAAATTCCATTGTCTGACGTTCCAAATGCTTTCCCTTAGACTTTATGTTTTCCTCACCCAGTGGCCCTGGGATGAGAGTGGGGAGATGGTGGTTTGCGTTTACACCCTGGTAATTGCAGCCTGGGTACGTTCTGGGTGCATACGTCAAACAGGCAGCTCCTGGGGACAAGAGGTCTTGCTAGGATTTTGAAGCACTAGCCATGGGAAGTTCAGAGATAAACACAGGTGTTCCAGCTCCGTCTGCCTCCTAGCCCTCAGTGGATTTCTACCACATTTCCAGGTCTAGGCCTCCCTGTCTTCATGGGGCTAATGATGTAGTTCCAACTAGTAAGTTACATGTAATATACAACATTTAGAGCAGCCCTCAGTCATAACAGGGGCTTACGCAATAGGAGCTAATGAGCTGAGTTACTTCAGGTCCCTCTTTAGTTATGCTTTGTGTCCTCAAGGGCATAACTAAGTTCCCTCTCACAGTCCTCAAGTTCAAATCCATTGGCATTCAGGTCCATCCATGCATGGTATGAACTGGGCTGTCCACAGACCCTTGTGAACCCCAGCCCCCTGAATTAGAAGACTCAGCCATAGTACAGCATATTCAAGGCAGTCATACCAGTGCGAAAGATCATTTTATGTGCCACAAACATTTTGACTACCTACTTTTTATTGCTAAAAATGTGAATTTAAATTTAGTTATGATTTGATTTCTCAGCAACCAATCTCTTCTTGAGGTGGGGATAGACCCAAACCTATGATTATTATCCAAATATCAAATATTACTTATTAGAATTAAACAACTTCTGAAGATTACAGTAAGTCAATCTGTTATTTTTTTTAAAATAAGGTTCATTCTTAAATGAGAACAAGCAAACGAACCTTGATTACTTGTGAGAGGTTCCAGACTAGTGCCTGTCCTTAGTATGATTTAGACTGGTTACCTGCATAAGTCTCTCTAGGCCTCTCCTATGATGTAGGCTCCAAAGCTTCTACTTCCTTTAGTCATAATTTATAAAACTCTGCTAAGGTCCAACTGTCTTAATACTGTGGTGAACTAATCAAACAGGACCCATGGCCCTAGCCTCAACGTCAAACGCAGTCACTTCTTATGCCCTCTGTGAAAGGTATTAATGCTGAACGTCTTGAAGCAGGGTCAGAGGGTGTCATAAGATCCCACATCTACCTAGAAAGAAGCAAAGTAGCAGACGCAGGATGCTATTGACTCAACCCTGCCTTGACTTGACGTTCACAGATGCACGGGCGATGAGGCGGCCATCCAGCAAAAGCACTCATTGCCTCTGCAAGTGAAGTCCAGGTTACCAGGGGCTCTTCCCAGTCCCAAGCCACCCCGTGGTGGCCTTTCAGGCAGTGCCAGTGAGCAAAGGCCCCACAAGTCGCCTGCTCTGGCTCCCTGGAAGCCCCTGTGGCTTTCTTCAGTCTTCAAAGCGAACTGGAGCCAGATAGCCTTCCAGGGCCAAAATAGTTTGGAAACAAAAACACGCAGTGCGGGCAAACCCACGAGAGTCAGGGCAGCTGAATAAGCACGCAGCTCACGGCACAGGAAACCAGGCTGCTCTGTAAATGAAATTAGCGTAATGAGGCTCTGTCGCCAACCCACGCTGGAGCTGAAAACTGACCTCTGCCAAGCTTTGCATTGTGTCAGATCTTCCTGGCTGAAGGCACCGGGACGTTGAGCTGGAGACTCCTGTGGACTACAAGAGTGCTCTGTGCTAGCATCGCCTCCTTCAGGGCAATCCTCTAGGACCACACAGCACAGAATGGACCCCTAATGTGTTATTTTAGGGGCTATTTATTCATACTGAGCTCTGTGTTAACTGGAACTCAACGTAGACTTTTAAAAAGTGAAGAAGAGAGAGAGGAAAACAGAGGGAAGGGAGAAAGAAGTGAGAGGTGAGAAGAGGGAAAGAAGAGGAGGGAGGGAGAGAGGGAGGGAGGGAGGGAGGGAGGGAGGGAGGGAGGGAGAAGAGTGCACAAAAAAAGGAGAAAAGAGAGGAGAAGGAGAGAGAAAGTGTATAGAGAGAAGGCAAGAGAAAGGAGGAGAAGGAAGAGGAGAGGAAGGAGAAAGAAGAAAAGGTCTTTGATGGCCCAAGTACTTTTCCCTAAGGCTCCCACACTAACACGGAACTGATGATGTAGGGGAAAGGCTAGTGCTTCTTTTCCCAGAGGGCATTTGGTGAGGTAATCTGATGGCTAACTAGCCCATGCTCACCTTCCAACCTCCCATGGCCCCATGAACAAGAAAGAGCCCATGATGGTACCCCAAATCAACCACTGCTCCTGCACGCCTGGGAAGGTGGCAAAGGACTCTGCTGGCTGCAGAATGCCTTTTATAATACATTCAAGGTGAGTCAGCTACGCTAGTCAACATCCCAATGCAATCCAGCAGCTCAGCTGGTCGGATGCTTCCAGCTTGGGTCAGGTTCCTCTGCCCTGTGTATCTTATGTCAACCCTGTATTCCAGTGGGCTGGCAGCCATCTTTCTTTGGCCCTTCCACGGTAAGTGGGTAGGGCTCTCCCCACTATGAGTGATAGAGAACGGTCATAGTGGACTGACCGACTGACTCAAATGAAGTATGCAGATATCTCACAAAGTCTAGGAGGGTGGCAGTTTAGGATGTGGCATAGTTTAGCTTCGACTGAGTGTATATTTTAAATGTATCCATGAAGAATTTACAGAACAGCCTAAGTGTTCAGAAGTGCAGCTTATAATGACTAGCAGAGTGAGGGTTTAGAGAAGCAATGTCCCTCATAGTTCCCGACTTTTAAATACTAGATCTCCAGTTTGTAAGCACTGAGGGGTTTAGGGATGTGGCGTCATTATATTGAGCATGGGCTTTGAGAGCTTAAAGACTCCAGATGTTTTGAGTGTGCTCTTTATTCTTGCAGTTCCAGATGTGACCCTCCCTTGCCACCACCGCCCCCAGCTTCTGCTCCAGCCACCATGCCTGTTAGCTGCTGTCTCTGCTGCACAGTTAAGGACTCTAACTGCGGGAACCCTAAACCCAAATTAACTTTCCTTCTTCTTCTTCTTCTTCTTCTTCTTCTTCTTCTTCTTCTTCTTCTTCTTCTTCTTCGTTTTTTTTGTTTTTTTTTGTTTTTGTTTTTGCATTTGCCTTTTGCTTTGTTTTTGAGACAGGGCTTCTACTTGTAGCCCTGACTGTCCTGAAACTTGCTCTGTAGACCTCAAGCTCAGAGATCTGTCTGCCTTAGCCTCCTTAGCGCTGGGCTGGAGCTAATGGTGTGTGCCACCACCAAAACCCAGCTAAACTCCTCCTTCTTGATGTCCCCTTTATCATGGTGTTCTACCACAGCAACAGTGACAAATGCAAATGGGAAGAATACAGGGAAAGGCATCTTTGTAGTTTAAAACTGAACACAGATGGAGCCAGAAGAGATGGATTAAAACATCAAAAACTGAGAAATCTACACACACACACACACACACACACACACACACACACATACATACACACATATACACACATACATATACACACATACACACATATATACACATACACATATGCACACATACATATACACACATACATATATACACATATACACACATATGCATACATACACACACACAAGCTAAAAAATCTTTATACATAGCACATTCCATCACACGCAAGTAGCATGAATTCATTCCTTCACAGGGTTTTCCAACCCCACTTTTCACAGCAGTCACAGTTACAATCATCATCTGTGCTAAACTAAGTATCCCAACTTGGTCACATCTCTACTACATGCTAAAACAATACAAAGTCAACTTATTTGTTTCCTAAATACAGGTCCTTTCAGACAGTTAAGATTACCAAGGTGCTCCTAAAATGGCTTCCCCATGACCTAGACACCGATACTACCATGAGGGAGTTTGTTTCCTGTAAACACCTGTCTTCATCTCATCTCAATGAAACACTGACTCAGTACACCCAATCAGCTGTGAACTGGAGGAGGAGTTCTGAGAGGAGGGAGCCTCAGGCCTTTAGACTTGACATAAAACACAAGTAATCCAACCCTGAACGATACCAAGGGGTTAAGAACTGGGTTGTTCTGTTCCCTTGTAGGAGGGTCACTTTATAAGATACATGATAATCTGCTCATATGCAAACAGGAATTCTCCTATCCTTGAATATAAACACATTCCTGTAAAATGTAGCCATGGGCCTGGGCCTGGGCCTGTTTCTGCCAGCCAGCCTCAAGCAGCTTCCTGGTGCATGCAAGCCTCAGTACTCAGGAATTTGTATCCATCTTCAGTTCAAATCCAAGTCTCCGAGCAGCCCAGGACTTCTAGCTGCAGCGCTCCAAGTGCCAGCTTGAAATCAACAAACACTTCAGATGCCTTGCTCAAAATTAAAAGACCTTGCTTTTATTATTTTTTGTTAACTCATAGAAATCTAGTGTACTGCCTAAGACTGAATCTAAAACCCCTGTATGACGACACCCTTGAGTGATAGTCTCTATCTCTGTCTCCCTCTCCCCCTCACTCACAGAGAGAGAGACACAGACAGAGAGACAGACAGACATACAGAGACAGAGACAGAGAGACAGAGAGAGAAAGAGGGAGGTATGGAGGGAGGTATGGAGGGAGGGAGGGAGGGAGGGAGGGAGGGAGGGAGGGAGGGAGGGAGAGAGAGACAGAGACAGAGACAGAAAGCGAGCGCCGGGCTTGAACTCGTTATGAGGCTGATGGTGTCTGTGAACTTCTGAATTCCAGATCCCCCTGCCTCCACCTCTGTAGTGCTACAGTTACATGAATTCATTGCCATGCTGGATTTAGGTTACCCTTTTTTATGAATTCATAGATTGTCCATGGCTCAAATTCAACCAAGAAATTGGTGACAGGTGAATAACACTCTACAGTGTGACATGTACAGCACTCTATAGTGTGAGGAGGACAGCATTCTCCAGCGTGAGGTGGACAGCACTCTATAGTGTGAGGAGGACAGCACTCTCCAGTGTGAGGTGGACAGCACTCTATAGTGTGAGGTGGACAGCACTCTCCAGTGTGAGGTGGACAGCACTCTCCAGTGTGAGGTAGACAGCACTCTCCAGTGTGAGGTGGACAGCACTCTCCAGTGTGAGGTGGACAGCACTCTATAGTGTGAGGTGGACAGCACTCTCCAGTGTGAGGAGGACAGTACTCTCCAGTCTCAGGTAGACAGCACTCTCCAGTGTGAGGTGGACAGCACTCTCCAGCGTGAGGTGGACAGCACTCTCCAGTGTCAGGTGGACAGCACTCTCCAGTGTCAGGTGGACAGCACTCTCCAGTGTCAGGTGGACAGCACTCTCCAGAATCAGGTGTATGTACCACTCTCCAGAATCAGGTGTATGTACCACTCCACAGTGTCAAAACTTCACAGTGTGAGTGTCTCACACCTTACACCGTTCTCCTTAAAGCCATGCCATATTTTCCTATGTCATTAGCAATGCTTTGGTCATTTCAATAATATCATCTTCCTAATGATGGACTTATCAAATTTTGCAAATTTATACTGCTATAAATAAGTCTACACTATAACGTTTATGTATGAATCATTTTCTGATCTAAATTATACTCAACACATAATTTTTGCGATAAGAATAGTACCCTTTTTGCTACCTTATAAGACTGAATTTCACTTATTACTTAAAAAACATTTTATAAATATCTACTTACACCAGAAAACAAGGGAAGACACTAGTAATATATTGAATTATGGGATGAGAACCTATTTCTGTCAACTTCTGAAAACCAAATTGCATTAACTAAAATATTTTCTGTAGGTGTGCCGGTGCACATGTATGTGTTCTCATTGGAGGCTATGTTTGTGGGTGGGTGGGTGGGTGTGCACATGGGGAAGTCTGAGTTGAGCCACAGCTGTCCGTCCTCAAGAGCTTCCCACCCTGTTTTCTGAGCCATGGTTTCTTAGCATGTCGAGCTCATTAACTTAACTAGGCCTGCTGGCTCAGGAGGCCTCGGGATCTACCCATCTCCACCTCGGCATCCTGGGAATATAAGCACACACTGCCACACTGTGGTTTTTATGTGCATTTTGCGGCTCAATCTTAAGTCTGGGTGTTCATATCCTGAGCCCTCCCACCAGGCCCTCAATTTAAATTCTTCCCTGATAGGGTCTTTTCCTTGGTTTAGGGCCATGTACTGATAATCTAATAGTCCATCTGTTTTGCTTCAGCATTCCACAAGGAATTTTTCCCATGCTCTTAGCCAACGCCTTGCCAAGAAGAGGCCTCTCTTGATTCTCCCTCCTCATTTTACTTTGCACAGTACCGTTTTCTTTTCCAAACCCACAACGGGTCAGCGGGTTCTCTCCTCTTTCATTGGTGCTTTTGTTGTACAACTTTGTGGAACCTGTGAAAACCCTGACAACTTTATCCTCCACTTGAGATGTTTCTGCCTCTGTGTCCTTTATTCCAGCATGTTCTAAGATAAAATCTTCCACCATATCACCAACTAAACATGTTTAATTTTCATATACAGATGGATGGTTTGAGAGAAATAAGACATCATGGATTTCTAACCAGACATTTAAATGAAAACATGAAAGCATTTTAAAAGGTAGTTTTGCTAGTCAGCTCTACAAAATCGCCCCACAGAAACTGATTTAGTGTGCATATGTGCTGTATGCACCCAAGTCTATGAGTTCGAATACCGCGCATCCAAGGAAACCATGGAACAGTATTGGGTGCCCTGGGTCTATCACTCTTTGCCTGATCCCCCTGAAAGAGGGTCTCTCACTGATTCTGGAGTTCAGCTAAAAGCCACAAGCCACAAGCCACAGTGATCTGTCTGTCTCAAGCTCCACAGAACTGAGGGTTGAAGCAGGGGCTACATGCCTAGCTCTGTAGATGGGTTCCAGGCATGAACTCATTTCCTTGTCCTTGTGCATCAAGCATTCTTACCTGCCCAGGAGTCATCTCCCTAGCTGTTGAACTACACTTTGGAGATTGACCTATATCCCGAGAACTGTGTCTTTTCCTAGAAATGTATTCATCTAGATCCAGAGATCAAGCATACATTCCTAACACACTACCAGCCTCACTGTAAGTACTTAAAATGCGTATTTGACAGACATCTACTGCATGTAGATCAAGATCTCTTAAGAGTCCATGACTCAGTGGAGACTACTTTCACATCTTTCATTCAGTCAGTGTTCAGTACCTACTTAACCATGTACTCATCAGTGATGTAACTAAAACTTGCACTGCAATAAGTATCAAATAGCTCTAAAGCAGGGGGTCTCAACCTCTGGGTTGTGACTCTTTTGGGGGCAGGTCAAATGACCCTTTTCACAGAGGTCACATGTCAGAAATTCTGCATATCAGATATTTACACTACAATTCACCACAGTAGAAAAATTACAGTTATGAAGTAGCAATGAAATAATTTTATGATTAGGGGTCACCACAACATGAGGAACTGTATTAAAGGGTCATAGCATTAGGACCAGTTTAGGTTGAGAACCACTGGTCTAGAGAGAATCAATGTTCTTTTCCCTTAGGAAAGACACTAACTGTTAACCATAATGAGTAAGCCAAAACCTGAACTAGATGCTAGGACAGAAAGAAGACAGGACCAGGAGTCTAAACGAAAGACACTTAATAAAGGCAGAAAGAACCTGCTCAGAGGAGGAGGAGCCATATCAAGAGAGCAGTAGGAGACTCTTAGTTGATTTGTTCTGCTGGTTTTGTTTTGGTCTTCTGTTATCTATTCCAGGCTAACCTTGAACCTGTTATGTACTGAGGATAGCCCTGAACTTCATGTCTTCCCCCTTTCACCTCTGGAGAACTGGGATCACATGTACCACCCGGTGTGCTGGAGAGCAAACCCAGGGCTTTGCACATGTGAGGCAAGCACCCTCCCAACTGATCTGTACCTTCAGACACTCCTGGTGTGCACTTGGGAGGGCCTTATCTCCTTCTTTGACCAGAAAAGACTCCTTACTGTTGTGAATAAATGGTAATGCTCTAAATATGCATGCTTTCCCTCACTTCCACAAGAGTATTTGACCATGACAATAAGCAACTTACCATGAGTAAAGGTGAGGTAGCAAGGGAGCCACTGTCTAAGAGATCTCTGTTTTAATCTGTGGAGGACTCAACTGGCTTCAGAAATGACTCTTTCCCCGACACAACATCTACGTAGCTGTGGGAGAAACCCTTGTCTTTCTGCTCGTTTGCACACCAACATGAGCAAATGTAATTTCGTTGAGCTGGCGCATGTTGGCTGAATTGGTGAGAAAGAAGAGGAGCAATTATTCCAACCTAAGTAGATAACAGAACAAAAGGAGCCTGGACCTAGTTGTTAGTCCTTTGGTACACAGCCATCCCAGGAGTCAGGACTTATGCAACTGTTTGTCTTATCCTAGGTGAGTAAAGCAATGCTGTTCACATACACTTTGTAGACAGATCTCTGGGCACAAGGATTTTCTCTTGATCAGTGACTGTAGAACATAAACGGTAGTTTTGCATACAGTCCTCCATAAGTGTAGAGGATAAAAAGCAATTACCCCAAAGAGCAGGAAAGTCAACAGAAATGAAAGTATGCTATCATCCTTGGCTGATCATTTTCAGAACTCTCTTCCTATATTGATGGGTGTCCTCCCCTCAGTTTGCCAATATGAGTGGGATGCAGAACTTGTTCTGACTCTAGTCCCCATTGAAGACTTGCTGTGCAACTCGGAACAAAGTGTGTAGCTGTCACTTTATTCAATCCCGGCATTCACTGTCAGTAGCATCGAAGGTTCTAGATGGCATCTTGGCATTCCACAGCTTCTTAGTTATTTTTCCAATGCTGTGATAGCATTCTCTCACAAAAGCTACTTAAAGGACAAAGGGTTCTAAGAGAGTTCCAGGCTCAGGCTCATCACAATGGGGACAAAGGAGCAGCTGGTGCTTCAGGGAGCTGGCCGCATTGCATCTCTGACATGAAGCAGAGAGGGATGTATGCTTGCAAGTACTTGATCCACTTTCTCTAATTCATACACTCCAGGATATTCTGCCCAGAGACTAGCCCTGCCCACAATAAAGATAAGCTATCTACCTCAGTTAAGGTAATAAAGATACCCACATAGGTGTGCCCATTTCCAGGTGATGTTACATTCTGTTGAGTTGATAACACTGCCTATAACACAAAAGCATACTCAGTAGACAAAATCCTTTAGCGAGTTTTGGCTTGGGCTCTTCAGTATTTCCATGTATCCATGCCTTCTGTCAGCATTCTGGACTATTCAGTGAGTCAGCTAATGCCATTTAAGGCCGTCCACCCTCTTCTTAAATCACCCACAGTTAATGCTGGTTGCCTAACTAGCATTAGGCACTGACCTTCCACATAATGTCCCACGATTAATCCTCCTTTCCAATGACAATATTCTTCCCTACTTGTAAGGTATATGCTTCTCTTATTGTGTCCAGGCTGCTTTATGTCAATTGACGTCTTCACATTGATGAAGTCCTTAAAAGCAGGTATCTTCCATTCCCTGTCCTATAACTTCAGTCTATAACAGTTCCTGATTTGTACAGATGCTTCCAGAGGTAGATGAAAGTGAATGGGACCGTTAAAAGCCCTTTATTGTTTTTCAGATAGGTAATTCACCTCACCTTTTTAGGTTGAAATGGGCATCCTCTTTCATGCAATCCTGGGAGAGCTTCTGCTATTTGCTTACAAGTATTTTCCCCCTCTTTTCCTATTAGCCTTCGTGTAAGCTGAGTCTTTGTTAAATATGGGTTAGTCTCCAGGGAATAAACTATCGATGAATATGAACACAGCTAATGAGTAGAACATCCCTGCCTGGATATCATGACCAGCCACTGTGGACCCACCTTACCCTCTGTCCTCTCAAATGGCATTACAAGCAGCACAACAATCCCAGTTTTGCTCAGTAGTAGGGTATCACTGTGGCCCACACAAAGTGCTGCATCTAGTTGCCTGGTAGAAGCAAGAAGACCCCAGAGGGCTAAGATGGTTTTGCATACTCAACTTTAGAGAAGTGATTGGAATGGCAAGACAATGTCACCATCACCATGGCTGCATCGGGGTGTCCACTGTGTCTTAGCCGTCATGTGCTGTCTCATCTCAGCATGCCTGGGAGAATGAAGGTCAGTGTCTATCTGTGGCATCCCTTCTTTGATGGTTAACACTGACTGCCAACCTGACAGGATCCAGACTCACTGGAAAGACAAGCCCCTGGGCATGTCTGCAATGTGTTAGCCACGTTGGATTAACTGAGGTGGGAAGATTCATCCCAAGTGTGGGCAGGCACTCCCTCAAGTTCTGGAGTGAATTAAAAGCACAAAACAAACCTTAGCCATTCTGACTGGTGTGAGGTGAAATCTCAGGGTTGTGTTGATTTGCATTTCCCTAATCACTAATGATGCTGAACAATTCTTAAGGTGCTTCTCAGCCATTCAGAAGTTCTTCAGGTGAAAATTCTTTGTTTAGCTCTGTACCCCATTTTTAATAGGGTCATTTGGCTCTCTGGAGTCTACTTCTTGAGTTCTTTGTATACACTGGATATTATTAGCCCTCTGTCAGATGTAGGGTTGGTGAAGATCTTTCCCCAATTTGTTGGTTGCCATTTTGTCCTCTTTACAGTGTCCTTTGCCTTACAGAGACATTGTAATTTTACGAAGTCCCATTTGTCAATTTTTGATCTTAGAGCATGAGCTATTGGTATTCTGTTCAGGAACTTTACCCCTGTGCCCATGTCCTCAAGGGTCTTCTCCAGTTTCTTTTCTATTAGTTTCAGTGTGTCTGGTTTTTGGTGGGAATGCAAGTTGGTACAACCACTCTGGAAATCAGTATGGCGGTTCCTCAGAAAACTTGGCATGACTCTGGAGGAGCCTGCTATACCACTCCTAGGCATATACCCAGAGGATTCCCCGGCATGCAATAAGGACACATGCTCCACTATGTCCATAGCAGCCTTATTTGTAATAGCCAGAAGCTGGAAAGAACCCAGATGTCCCTCAATGGAGGAATGGATACAGAAAATGTGGCATATTTATGCAATGGAATACTACTCAGCAATTAAAAAGAATGAATTCATGAAGTTCTTAGGCAAATGGTTGGAACTGGAAAACATCATCCTAAGTGAGGTAACCCAATCACAAAAGAACATACATGGAATGCACTCACTGATAAGTGGATATTAGCCCAGAAGTTCTGACTACCCAAGACACAATTCACATATCAAATGATTCCCAAGAAGAAGGAAGGAGAGGTCCCTGGTCCTAGAAAGGCATGATCTAGCATTGTAGGGGATTGCCAGGACAGAGAAGAAGGAGGGGGTTGATCTGAGAACGGTTGGAGGCACCAGGGCTTATGGGACTTATGGAGAGGTGGGAACCGGGAAAGGGAAAATCATTTGGAATGTAAACAAAGAATATAGAAAAAAAAAGGCGGGGCGGGCGTGGTGGCGCACGCCTGTAATCCCAGCACTCTGGGAGGCAGAGGCAGGCAGATTTCTGAGTTCGAGGCCAGCCTGGTCTACACAGTACAGCCAGGGCTATACAGAGAAACCCTGTCTTCAAAAAAACCAAAAAAAAAAAAAAGCCTTTTGCCGGGCGTTGGTGGCGCACGCCTTTAATCCCAGCACTTGGGAGGCAGAGGCAGGCAGATTTCTGAGTTCAAGGCCAGCCTGGTCTACAGAGTGAGTTCCAGCACAGCCAGGACTACACAAGAGAAACCCTGTCTCGAAAAAAACAAAAGAAAAAAGAAAAAAAAAGGCAGAAAACTAGCCGGGCACAGGCCTTCATCTCTCTCTGCTTCTGACTATGGACCCAACTGTGGTCAGCTGCTACGTGTTCACGCTTCCATGACTTTCCTGCCATATATGGGCTGTGCCCCCTGAAATCAGAAGCCAAACCAAAGCCTTCAGTCACTAACTTGCTCTGTCTGGTATATTATTTGTAGCAAAAAGGTAAGAAACTTGCATGCCTCCTTACACACTGGAATATCAACTCAAGTCATCGGCCCACAGAAAGAAGCTTCAAGTAGTCATGAAGTGAATGTGTGTCTTCCTGTGTACCTCAGGCAGCGGGGGTTTTAAGAAAGATGATTACTTGTTACTTTAACATCCCTTTAGAGCTAAGGTTCTCTGCCTGGCCTGTTGGGTGTTAATTTGTGTAGGCAGCACCGTGGTAGAATCCTAGGAAGACAAACTACAGCTAAAGGAGCTGGACTTGGGGTCCTGGGGCGATAGCTCGGTCAGTGAAGTGCATGCTCTGCAAGCAGGAAGCCCCGAGTCCAGATCCCCAGCCCCACCTCGGAGCCAGCTGAGGGAGCACACACTTGAGATCTTAAGGCTGAGGAGAAAGCACAGGAGGATTCTCAGAGCTCGCTGGCCGAAGAGTTTAGCAGAATTAAGTGAGTTCAGATTAAGTGAGAACCTGTGTCTCAAAAACTAAGGTGGAGAGGGAATCAATGGAAACATCGGATATTGATCTCTGACCTCTGTTTATTCACACACACACACACACACACACACACACACACACACGTATGCAGCAGAGATGAGTTTGCATTCAAGTGGTTCCACCTCCTCCCTGTGTGTCCCTGAGTGAGTCACGGCACTTCCTAGTACATCTGTTTTTCCCTTGTCCCCAGTGGCTGCAGTGCTGTCTGGAAAGGAAGGCGCTTCTGTACAGCCAATCGCATACTCAATGAGTGACCACAGAGGCCAATGTGACTAGCCTTGTGGTGCTTGGTGTCAGAATTTTTATTCTCATACCCCATTTTACTGAGGAGAAAACTGAGGCTTCAGAGTGCTGAGCAAATCAACTCAAGTCTCCCAGCCAGCAATGGCCTCGCCCTAGATCACATTTAATTTGTTCTCCTTCTCCAGGCCACTTACTCCCACACAAGGTTCCCTTGCCTGATGCAAGCCTCGTGCCTCTCTGGGTATTTTGTGCCCCCACAGATGGATGGATGCACAGCTCTGGGATAATGAAGTTGCCTTCTAGCCTGTCAGTTCATTACTCACTCAAACAATCACACCCTTAACCCCCGTCATCCTCCTACTGGCTCAACCCATCCCTTCCAGTGCTCAAAGCACCAAACTGCAGCCTCTCTCGCCCTGTGCAGAAGACGGCGGGGTCTTCCCAGTTTATTTCTCTGGGAAGTCTTAAGCTCTTAATAAATGACCATTTCAGAAACACAATTTCAGAGATCTCTTGGAGGGCTATAATGGAAGACGATATTGTCACTGGTGGTGACAGAAACGCTGACTGTATTTGTTTTTCTGTCTGCTTGTTTTCCCTTCAGGTACCACATAAAAGCATTAAAAAAAAAGCTAAGCCTTAAGCCATGCCAGGATCTCCTGAAGGGCAAGCCAATCCTGCCACTCTCTGCAACAGGGCTGAGGTCATTCTTAAAGCGGAAATGCAGGCAGCAGTAGCTCACAGGCGGCCTCCTAATGGGCTGCTCTGCTGTGGAATGTCTCATTTTGTGTGATGTATAATGGCACCTGGGCATCCATCCGATGTCGCTAGGCGACAAACACACCTGTATTGCTCCTGATCTTTCCTTAACCCACACACTGTACTAGCTACCAATTCTTCACCTTGTATCATTTTTACTTTTTATAGATTCTTTAAAAATATTTACTTTTGTATGTGTGTGTCCTTGTGTGAATCTTATGTGCACTGTGTGTACGTAGGGACCATAGCAGCAAGAAGAAGGTGCTGGGTCCCCTGGAAAGGAAGTTGCAGGAAGTTGTGAGTTTCCTGACATGGCAGCTGAGGACTGAACATGGGTCCTCTTCAAGAGCAGTAACCACGCTTAACCACCGAGCGATCTCTCCAGCCTTCCTACTATTCTTGTTTTATTAGGTAACTTCCATATAGACACAGCTCCTTAGAGTATGGACTTGTGTTATCCTTCAAACACAAGTCACCCTGAGAAAGCTCACGTGTGGCAAATAAATAAAACTCCAGATTGCTCAAGCTGGAGAGCATGGAAGACATGATTTTAGGAATTAAATATTCAATTGCTTAATGGCTATGTATTTCACATTCATTTTAAATTAAAATTTAAGATATATCCATAAACTGATCATGTCTACTCTAGACACTCTCTTGTTCCATGTAAACAGTGGGAAAATCTTACTATCAAACAAAACTTCTGCATTAAATAACAGCTTGAGTACTTCCAAAAATCCAAGATTCTAAATCTTTGGACTAAAATATTATGAAAAAATGGATTCTAAGGGGCTGGGGACATAGCTCTGTTGGCTGGATGATTTCTTAGAATACATAAAGCTGTCCATTTCGTTTCCAGCACTGCATAAACTGATCATGACGCTACACAATTGCAGACTCAGAATTTAGGTGATGGAGGGAGAATGGTCAGGAGTTCCAGGTTGTCTTCAACTACATCATGACACTGCAGCCAGCTTTGGCTACAAGAGATCTCATCTCACAATAAGAAAGCATGTGCTAAAACCCTAGTCCCCAATGTCACTATAACTAGTGACAAAGCCATAAGAACTCCTCCCTCCTCCAAGACAAACCTTCCAAGCACAAGAAATGACTTCAAAGCTCTGTCTCTCCACATCTAGACATCTGTACCACATGAGAACACAGCAAAACTGTGTCTGTGCCCTAGAAAGAGCTGCGATCAGAAATTCCAGCACTATTAACCTTAACTCTGAGAAAATAAATACCTGCCTCAACAGAATGGCACATCTGAATTTGCTAAAACAGGGTACAGATCTAACTGATCGCAGGGAACTGGCTAGAACTAATCAAGTATCTTTACCTAACCACATGCAAGTTACAGAGTCCTATCACTTGATGTGTAGAAGGTCAAGAGAACTGGTCCACCCCAGTGATGTCTACCACATCTCCATACATAATACACCTCAAATAAGAGCTGAACAGGCATTGGTATGGGCAAGATGACAGAATTTCAGGGGAAAAGTCAGAATAAGGAGGAATAATGAATTAGTGTATTTTTCTCCTTTGGATTAGTTTCAGTGAACAAAGATATGGATATATGATATAGATATGGATATATGATATAAATCCTGTTAGAATTGTGGGCAATTCTGAGCATTTATTTTTTTGTATTTTTTATTATTTTTTGTTAGTTTCAATGAACAAAGATATGGATATATGATATAAATCCTCTTAGAATTGTGGGCAATTCTGAGCATTTATTTTTTTGTATTTTTTATTATTTTTTGTTAGTTTCAATGGACAAAGATATAGATATATGAGATAAGTCCTCTTGGAATTGTGGACAATTCTGAGCATTTATTTTTTGTATTTGTTTTTGAGTTTTTTATTATTTTTTGTTGTTTGAAGATTTCTGAAAGCAGAATGTTTTCCAAAATGCCATTAATTTTAGGGCACAAGATATGGTTTGCTTTGCAAGAAAGCCACGGTATAGTATGCTTTGGAAGATCGTCTCTGAACAGGTTTTCAGAGGCTTCCTGAGACTACAGTAGAAGATTCCAGTGCCAGTAAAAGAGCAGAACACATGATAGAACTCCACCACAGACTGAAGTCTGTGCTCCTTCCAAACGTATATCTTAGGGACTAACTCTGAGACAGGCATGATGGCAGATGTCTGTGACCCGTGTCAGAGAAAAAGCACGGCACTGCTGCTCAATACACTTTTTGCACCAGGAAACTGAGACAGGAGGATTGTTAGTTTGAGGTCATCCTAAGCCATATGTGAAGATCCTGTCTTAAAATTAAAAATGAACCAGAATTGAAATGAAATTTAATCCACAGTGGGATACTACGAGTAAGAAGGCACTTTAGCAGATGGTTGGTACCCTTGTAAAAGTGTCCTGGGGAAGCCTGTGCTTCCGACACTTGAAGACACATCCAGAATGTACAGTCATTGAAGCACAAAGCCTTTTCCAGACATTTCCTCTACTCGTATCTTGAACTTGTACTTCTGAGATCTGGAATCACAAGAGATAAATTTCCATTATTTGTAAATTATTTAGTCTAATATCTTTCAGGTATTTCAAATGGGTAAATCTATACCTCAAAATGGACACAAAGATGACTGTGCACAAGACCAGCCAGTGCCCCAGAAGCCACTAGGGAGACAACAGCAATTTTAAAATTCTCTGCAAGATGGACTTAGCAGTAGGAGCTGCTGACATAGTCCTGGGATTTATAGCTTCAATAAGGATGATGGTATTCCACAATAACAGAGGCAATGTAGCATTACTTAACAGACAGGGGCCAGAGGGAAGACATTACCGTAAGGGAAAGACAAAGCCAGGGTGTCTTGACCTGCCAAGATCCATGACTACCGCTAACAGACCACAGTTTTGGCTGACAGCAGGAGCGATGTCTTGCTGTCTGTGGTATATAGGAATATCCCCTCCTTCATAAGGAATATGTTGGTGGCCTCATCTCACAACTCTAAATGAAAAGTCTAGAGATTAGTGACACTTTCTTTCAGAGGTGCCATGTACCATACAGGATATTGCCATCTAGTTGGGTCAAACTTTTTGAAATCAAGACATGACACTGTCCCTTACAAAGCTCACCCTTGAGAAACATGTCCTTAAGTTTCACAGGAAAATCCCAGGAAATTGTCATGTTGTTGTAAGTTTACAGTTTCGCATTGGGATATACTCGAGGCCGCTGCCTGCGGACCACATGTTGGACACTTCTGAATGTCTGGACTGTTTGTCGAGTGATTTTAGCGAGGTGCCAATTACCAGTCTTGCTCAGAGCAAGAAAAGACTCAACTGTTCTGAAATGCAGTGCAAGCAGCCCATACTCCGGCCACATGATCCAGTAGTGTCAATGATGTAAGAGGCTTGTTGAACAATTCTCAATGTATTGTCCCCATAAAACTGCAGTCCAAGAGTCCAGGGCTAGGCTCCAACCTATGAGTATAGCAAAATATCATTAAAAGCCATTTCATAGGTATGTATGTATGTATGTATGTATGTATGTTTGCTTGCTGTGTTTGATATGAGGGCTTGTGCCTAGCATTGTTGTAAGGTCTTATGCCACATCTGGTTGACAGCCATGGGAAGGAAGCCTGATCTTTCCTGAAGGGAGATAGAGAAAAAGGGATCTGGGATACAGGAAAAGTGTGTGTTTATGGGAGGTTCACTTCGAGGAGTGGGAGGAGGGGAAACTGTGGCATGGACGTAACATATAAGAGAAGACTAAATAAAACAAAATAAAATAAGATAAATAAAAAGTAAAGAGTCAAGGGCCTTGGATCCTCACAGAAACATACCTGTGGCAGGAGACAATTTCCCATCACTTAAAGGTCAGTTTTTGCAGTGATGAGTGGCCCTGGTTGTCTCCTAGAGCGGGGACAAAGGTTTTGGGTTGCTGTTCCCAGATCTTCCAATTCAGGATCAGAGAGCTTCAACCATAGCCCGCCACCTAATGGAAACTGTAGCTCCAAGATGAGACCCAAAGGAACTGAAAACCATCAATGACTTACATTAACATATGGCCAAATTTTAATTTGGTGTTGCAAAAGCACAAGATAGAAGATGATCATCACAATTTCTAGAAGCTGTTTTAAATTCAGAGCAAAAGAAGATTCGACAGTTCTGAGATGCGGAATAAGTATCCCATACACAGGGATTTAAATGAGAAATTAAACTGCCTCTAACAGGGTAAAGTCCTTGACAAATTAGAGTCTGGGAAACCTGAAGCCACACGTATCACCTTTCTAGTCGTGTATCCCTGTGACCATAGACTAAGCCGGGCCCAGTGGCCCATTGGCATCTTAACAGACCCTAGGCAATAACTGAGCCTGAGCACTGTTACATTACACAGTGGGGAGAGGAAGGGGGACATGAGACTCCTGGGGAGCTCTGGGGTGCTCTGTGGTGTCTTCTGATTGGGAAGAGTTGGAGTGTGGGAAGCTCAACAAGGCCAGAGCAATCGTGGCCTTGCACACTAGGGAGGCTGTAGGTTGTCTGCCCTCAAACCTGCTGACATCTGAGTCTCGGACTCCTTGAAAACAAGAGGCTAAACATGCATTTAATTAATTTACATAAGCTTCGAGAACTTTAACTGTGTAGCACAGGTATTAAATGGAAACTCCATCTCTAAACCTGAAGTCACTCTGTGTCTTCCAGGGGGAAAAAAAAGTCAACAGACTCAGTCATGAAGGCTAACCTTGAGGAATTCAGACTTAGATTCAAGGAGACCAGACTCTGAATCTAGAGACAGAAAAGCTTATCTT
This sequence comes from Apodemus agrarius, assembly GCA_964023405.1. Taxonomy (NCBI): domain Eukaryota; kingdom Metazoa; phylum Chordata; class Mammalia; order Rodentia; family Muridae; genus Apodemus; species Apodemus agrarius. The sequence continues at coordinate 120,116,549 of OZ030012.1, forward strand.
GAAAAAATACATTGTATCAATGCACAATAACCTTTTAAAAAATGTTTTCCTCGGCTAAGTCAGCTTACCGCCAGAGGAGAGCAAACCTGAGCCCCGAGCCACGAAGCCTTGCCTGGAGCAGTCCACATCAGGCGCTGAGTCTTTGAAATCAGAAGCTTTGTCTTACTAATCCATGTGAATTTATATTCAACTCCATAATGCAGCGGGGTGTTACTTTTCATATAAAAATAGCATGTAAAAGTGTTTATTGTCAAGGACAGCTGGCACTCCTTGAAGAGGTATCACGTTTCCCTTGGGGTTTTGAGCACCCCAGGCAAACCTCCTCCTTCCCTGGGGGTGCACAGGTCCCCAAGAGGAGCACACAAAACTTCCAGTTTGCCATCGTTCCATTCAGGGCTGAATAGACACCTTTTTTAATTAGCAATGCATGATTGAAACAGCTTTCCAAAATTCTCTAATAAGGTATACTATTGCTGGTTCTCAAACTGGCCTATGGCCATCTGAATCAACATCTCATGGGGTTTCCTAGAAATACAAGTCTTGGGGTAGGAAGATGGCATGCAAGCGAAATAATACTATAAAAAGCATAAAGATCCGGGTTCAGATCCACAGAAACCACATAAAGCCAGGTGAGGTAGCACTTGTCTATAACTTTGGGCAGGGCAAAGACTGGTAGATCCCTGAAGATCATTGGTAGCCAGGCTAGCCAAACTGATGAACTTGGAACTGAGTAAGATACTATTCCTCAGTAAATAAAGGTGGAGTATAATTGAGGAAAGAACTAATGCTGACCTCGGATAGCCATGTACACACACATCTATACTAACACACACACACACACACACACACACACACACACACACCACATATATACACACCACACACACACACACACACACACACACACACACACACCATATACCACACAAACACCACATCACACATACGTATACACACACACACCACTCATACACCTCCCCCTTTTACACACACACACACACACACACACACACACACACGTGGTAACTCTCCCATTTGTTCAGATTTGAGAACAGATGCCCCAGCAGAGGCTCCCAGAGGGAGCCGTGAAAACTACCAAATCCACGACAACATAGGCAAGCTCTCTGACCCATCTTTGCCACCTCAGCCCCATCTTTAGTGTCAGGGTTCACCTCCTCTGGGGATCGCCTCTGTTAATATCAGGCCCACTCAGAATCACTTGGACCAACAGGATCACCCCATACCTGAGGACTGACAGCCAGGACTGAGGCTCCAGTTTCCCTCTTCGGAACTTTTTCAAGCACCAAAACTCCCATACATGGGTGTAACTGGAAAATATCCCAAGTCCAAGAAAGAAGCAGAGGGGAAATTCCCTCCCAACTGTTTTCTTGCAGACATTATTTGCATAGCCCTGACTTTGGGCTGTAGAATTTTTAAGTCAAGCAGTTATCTGAACTGAGAAAATACTTAGGTAAATCAGGAGAACAGAACAAGAGAGGGTGCTGAGAGGCAGGTATCAAGCAGAGTACTTGGTTCACAAATGTGAAGAAGGGCGGGGCATTGGTGGCACACACCTTTAATCCCGGCACTCAGGAGGCAGAGACAGGCAGATTGCTGAGTTCAAGGCCAGCCTGGTCTACAGAGTGAGTTCCAGGACAGCCAGGGCTATACAGAGAAACCCTGTCTTGAAAAAACAAACAAACAAACAAACAAACAAACAAATGTGAAGAAGGAATCAGGAGACCATCACTTTGTATGTGCATTAGAATATTTGTAAAGACAGCAAAAACACATGGACCAAAGTGTATTAATGACAAGCCAATTTTCAAGCAACACACATTTTGTTTTGACGTTTCAAATCCTGGCAGGAGCATTTATTTACAAGTCCCAATTTCAAGGAATGAGTCTGTGCCATACAGCTTTGAAGAATATTCAGCTATGAAGGGTGCTACTTCCTCCTGCACTGCCAGCTAGAGGCAGACTCTGAAGCTTTGCTCTTGGCTTGCCATGGGGACTAAAGGCTCCACCTCTTCATCATGTCTACTCTTCCTCGTGTATTCGGGCAAATGACTCAGAAGCCTTGGAATAGGCTAGAGAGATGTGTCAGTGGGCAAAGGCACTCGCTTCTCTCTCAACCCTAATGACCTGACCCAAGTTCAATTCCCAGAACCAACATGGTGGAACCAGTATAATCAGTCTACAAGATTCCCTCTGACCCTCACATGTGCACCAGGGCATGTATAGACATACTCTGAGGAAATAAATACATAAGCAAACAGATACATTAGGCACATTAAAGTGAAAAAAACTTGCAAACCAATTCTAGTATGCAGATAAAAAGACACGATCATCTAATAAAGAGGTTTCTGGGCCAGTGAGACAGGTGAGCAGGTAAAACTCTCCTGTCACCTGCGGACGTAAGCCTGATAACCAGAGTTAAGCTCCAGAGCCCAGGGAAAGGTGGAAGAAGGGAGCCAAACCGAGCCCACAAGATCATCCACTAACTGCTGCACACGAGCCATGGTACACTCACACACATGCAATACTAGTAACAATAATAATAATTTCTTTAAAATGGATCATGTTAAAACATGCAGAGGGCTTACAAATGCCACCCCTCTATGCTTCACCTTTTCAATACTTTAATACTAAAGAGTATCATTCTACAGAATGAAAAAAATCATTACACACACAAGAGTGTGCACACACTGAGGTTCCTACACACTTTGTGCCTCTCAAAAACTCACACATAAATTCCATTCTGACGGCAGAACAGACCCTCAGATACTGAATTAAAATGGTTGGAATATCACCGATAATTATGAAGTTAGTATTTTGGAAATTATTTAAGAGATAACTGAAGGCCTCAAACTCAGAGATCTGCCCGCCTCTATCTTGCCAATGCTGGGATTAGGTGTGTCCCTCTGTGCCCAGTTTATTTTAGCTTGCTTAAGAGGAAGCTTTATTTCAAATAATTCAAGGCCACTATGCACTATGCACCAGTCCTTTATAAAGGACTGGTAAACTAATGCTAACTCCTTCTTCATTTTTCAAAACAGACTCGCGTAGCCCTCTACTGGGCAAAAGCTTGTTGATCTGTTTCCTACACAGATGGAAGCCTGCAGAGACATGGCACAATGCCAGGGTGCAGTGTTGTGTATAACGAAGGCAGTGGTAGGCAGGAAACCTCCGAGAGAAACTTCCTAGTACTCCGAACTCAATGCCATCTGGGATTTGCTATAACCCTTCCCTATGGCCTTTAAAACATTTAGTTTAGGTTCTTCATTTTTCATTCTTTCTGGGGGAAAAAATTCAAGATCATTTATGTCGACTACATGATAAATTCAATAGGCAACAAACAAAATCTTCATCCCCACTTAATAGGAAAACAGATAGCAAGGCATCTAAGGAAAGCTTGATTTCAGCCTTAAGATACTTGGTGTTTGTCTCGCTCAACTTCCTTAGTCTATATGGTGTTCTCACTACTGGTAAACATTTTGAATATTTGCCCCATGAATGGCATTCAACCTTGAGTATGTTCTTCAGGTGACCAGTTGCCCACAAGGACTATAAAATAAAATTTTATTTTTAGCAGGTACCCCCCCCAAATAGGCAACTTGCTTTTAGGTGATCCTCCATGGCCTTTAGTGACCAGGGACAAATCTATAGGTGCCATGATGCTCAGGTGTGCGGGGCATGGAAAGTAAGGGGTGGAAACAGGAATTATCTTGTTCTTTTTGTTTTGTCTTTCAAGACAAGGTTCCTTTGTGTAGCCCTGGCTATCCAGGAACTCATTCTATGGACCAGGCTGGCCTTGAACTCAGAGAGGGACTACCTGTCCCCATGACAAATAGAGCATGGTAACCCTGCAGGTACAGTAGTGGCATACATACCTTGGAGGTAACCAACAGCTCTCTAGTTGGGCATAGAACCTCCTCAACCAGAGGGAAATCAAGCCTGCTACCAGAAACCTAGCTTAGTACTCAGCACTAGTGAAAACATGGCAACTGGAGGAGAATCTACAACCACTAATTTGCTGAACCAGCACACCCCCTATAAACATCTGTCCCTATCTATAAACATTTGTCCCTATACCCACAGATGGAGGCACTACAGAAAACCACAACCAACCAAAATACAGAGTTGTAGGGCTCAGTTCCAATGGATACATTTCACTCCCACTCCCAAGACTCAGGAAACACTGCCAACGAGGGGTGTTGGAAGACTGCAATAGGAAGAGGGTGAGGGCATTTTGCTGTGAGATCATACCTCCTAGCAACCTCAGGAGCTACACTTGCTACGCCTCACCAGTATGGCTGCCTAAACACAAGCTGAGTGAGTATGACACCAGTGAACATGCCAAACTCAATGGGGAAATGCTCGTGAGGCTTCAGCCATAGGACACTGAGTAAAGCTGGGGGTGAGAGGTGGTCCTCCCCAGGGAAGAGCATCCCGATTGGTCATCTACTGCCAAAAGGTTGGTACTGAGAACCTACATACAAGTATCATCACATCAGCTCAACAGATTGTGTTTAGGAATATCTATATACAAATAGATTGAAAAGAGAGGCCAGCAATTTGAAGAGGAGTAGGGAGGGTTCTATGGGTAGGAGAGTTTAAAGGGAAGGAAGCAATGACATACTTAGACTATAATCTCAAGAGTAAACAGACAAAAGACAAGCTGGGAAACAAATTATGGGTTAATACCATATTGCTAAAGGAAAAAATCATTTCTATAGATTATAAAAGAAACCAATAAAATAAAATAAAATTCTATTCATGGTTTAAAAAAAATCCTTCAGAATGTATGATTGATGATTCATCCCAAAAGCAAGGAGAGTGGTTAATGAGAAATGTTTTCATTGATGACAATAAACAAATATACAGCCATTTAGGGATCACATGTTGCCTCTCAGGGATATTTTAATAGATGCTGAACCTTGTTAATAATGTATCTTGACTATTTCTGATAGTCTGTAGATTTTTTTCTTATAAAATCTTAGCTGGTCTTTTCTTTTTCGTTTTATTATGAATTGGGAGATTTATAAAACTGTTGAAAACATGTTCAAGACTTGATAGAATTTCCATATTGATATTTTACATATATTTTTGAATAGTGAAAGTTCTTTGTGACGCTCTCTTTGTCTGGCCTATTGGTAAGCCCTGTAACTTGGCCTACCACTTTTGCTATCTTTTTGGGATGATCTTTCTCTTAAAACTTATCTTCACAGCAGTGAGAAAAGTTTCTCTTTCACTCAGTACTTCAAGTCTGCTCTCCTACAAACATTTCCTGATCATTGTTCCATATTTAATGGAGTAATGACATGTTGTAATTAGTGGCTTGTGCTTTTATTGGTTTTACAAAAATGCTTTGAATGCATTAATTCTACTGTCCTTTGTCTTCTAGGCAAATTTTTTCCATAAATTTTTGCTTCCTTTTCATTCCTTTTTTAATTTTCTAAAGTTCTTTTCCTGGCTCTTTTATTGTTATTAAATTAAGTCTTAAATATTGTTTTTTGTGGTAGTTTGACTGGGAATGGTTCCCATAGGTTCATATATTTGGATGCTTTTTCCCCCATTGGTGGAACTGTTTGGGGAGGATTAAGAGGCATGGCCTTGTTGGTTGGAGGAGTTGTATCATGGGAGCAGGCTTTGAGGTTTCAAATGCCCATACTATTCCAAATTCTCTCTCTGTTTCATGTTTGTAGATCAGATGTCAATTCTCCTCTACTGCTTCAGTATCATGCTTGCCTTCCTGCCTGCTTCCATGTGCTCTGGAATGATGTTCATGATTCTAACCCTCTGGAACTACAAACCCCTAAATGAAAACCATCTTTTATAAGTTGCTTTGGTCATGGTGTTTTGTCATGACAGTAGAAAAGTAACAGATATTCCTTTTACTCACAGATACCTGTGGTTCTTATCCCTCATTAAAGAAACATCTCATTGGAATAGATTGAGACCATTACAGAAAACCACAACTGATCAAAATGTCGAGAACAAGACATTTTGTGCTATTCAGTGCCACTGATACAGTTACAGCACAATCCCCGTATCTATGGGAGCATTGCAGAAGAAGGAGCAGAAAGAATGTAAGAACCAGAGGAACAGGAGGCTTGCTGTGATACTGCCTTCTAGAAATATACAAAGAGAAAATGTGGGTCTCAAAATTATACTCACAGGCAAGACACCAACTTCTCTGTATCTTTAAGCAACAGAGAAATCAAATAAGTTCCTGATTTCCAGGAAGACTATTTGAGAATTGTTTGGAGCTCTGACATCTGAGACTCAGCTCTATGAAGACAGAAATAGGCAAGAAAGACAACTGCAGTGATAAAGTACACAGAAGCACTGGCATCTCAGTGTCAGCAACAAGGAACGAGAAAATCTGAGAGCTGGAAGGAGACTGAGTGGGAAGCCTACTTCAGTTCTCCACCACACAGCAGAGAGGAATGTGTTGGCAGAACAGACCTTGCAAGGAGCAGATAAACTGAACTTGGCTCATTCCTCAAAAGGTCACCTACATATATGTTCATATTTAAGTGCTAGACTTTTTCTTAAAGAGAATTATGTAACTCGCACCATGGTTCATCAAAAACTATTGAAATTGCACATGGCACTGTTGTACTGAGAAGCATTGGAGTCTAGTAAGGGCTGCCATCATATGCATCTTGGCCTCTTTTTTTTTTTTTGTAGCTGCAAGAGAAACCCTGAGACTGAGTAGTTTAAGAAGCAGAAGTTCATCCAATGCATTGTTCTAAAGTTTGATGTCCAGGGATGATAAGTATCTCCCAGAGTGTTATTGCTGGTCAGTGACTTTATACACTATGAGGAAATAAATCAAACTTGCCAGAAAGAGCTTGCTTTTTATAACAACAAAGCCATTTCCTTGATAACCACTTAATCCATTGGTCCTAGAATCTGTTGATTGACTCATGAAGGCTCTACACTCTGAATATCCAGATCCCCAAACACCTAATATATAACTGCAACTAACTTCACAATTCCAGGAGACTCACCCTGTCAACAATATGGGCTACATTGCAAGGAAAACGACATTTGGATAAAGTTGAGTGAGGGTCTATTAATTCTATTCCCTTTCCATCCATTTGTCCCCCACCCTCTCAGTGTGTTTCCTTGAGCTCTTATCTTGTCACTTGTAAGATGGGGATAATAACATCATCTAACTTGAGCTAAATTAGAGAAACAGCCTCTGGGTCTAATCTCTATGATTCCTTCACAGCGTCCCAAAATCCAAGATGTTATTTAAAAAAAAAAACTTTTCAAAAGTTATTTTGTCTGTAAGACTTCATCTATCATGAACATGTTGGAAATGATGCCTGACATAAATTGATTGTGCATATTTGGTCCCATATACTGAATATTCATAACTTCCATTGGAGAAATGCCAATATTGGCAAGCAATGGTGCTAGTCAAGACTGTTCCAGGGAGATTCTGGAATATGGTGCTGTTTTGAGCTTCTAATAATCCCCAAATTCTGAATTTTATACTATGCCTAGACAAGGGACTAGAGGCTTGCTTTCAGACAGAGCATGGGCTGGTAAGATAGCTCAGTGATAAAAGACTCTTTACTGGTCTCTAATTCTGAGCATCCAAAATGTTAGGCAGCTCACAACTGTCTACCACTCCAGCTCCAGAGAATATAATAGTTCTAGCCTCAATAGGCACCTATACTCACATACATATACCATACACAAGGACATACACAGAATATAAAATAACAAAATAAATCTTAATAAAGAACTAAAACACCCAGAGACCCTAATATATAAATAGAACCAAATTCCAAGATGTCATCATATCATATCATCATCAAAACTATTTAGCTTTCAATTTCACTGTTGTCTACATAAACCTGCTCAATTCTCAATTCTCAAGCTCAATACCAAGGTCACTTTATGCATTAGAAATCATGGGTGTGTCTAGGGTTTACACCCACAAAACATTTAAGAACTGGAAAACACGAAAGTAAAACTATAAAACATGATCTTGAAGACACAGATCATAAAACTCTATAGACCTTAAAGCCAACCACATCATCGGTACTTTAGTTTAGTATTCATAAAGTATCATTACATTTGAAAAAACTGAATTGAATGTTTCTTGCTCTGAAAGACTGCTCATGTGTGCACACTAATTGTTGAAAAATGATGGCCCACTATAAATCTTATTTGTTCTTGTAGTCAACTTATTTCAAAGGCAAAGCAATAAAAATCCTTTGCCATGTTTAGAGGAAAAAAATGCTATGCTTACAGTGACACATAGGTACAATCTAATACTTGGAGTTAGAGCCTATTATAGTTGCAATGTTCAGACTGACCTAGGAAGCAGTACCAATTCTGTTCCTATCAGCTCTAAGAGGGAAAAATACTGGGGTAAAGATGTTTCCCCAGATACTCCCATCCAACTACATTTCCTTTGACTTAGCTATGTGGCCAATTTTCTGTCTTCTGGCTCAGCTAGAGAAGCAACCATGACTGATTTTTATCTAGACATTTAATAGTCTGTAGGCACACACTGAAGGGTCCCTTTGCCTAATATGACCTCACAGGAATCGTCTAGGTTACTTGATATATGAGTTAAAGGGGTCATCTTCACTCAGGTCAGTAAATTATTAGTGTTTCAACCCCAAGTGGTGACCTGTGGATGCTAGTCTAAATCTGATTCTATGAGTAAGCATCAGTTACGTGCTTAACCAATGGCTTCAGGCACAGCCCATAGGCTCACAGCACGATGCACTGCATAGCATCATATCTATGGGCTGTAGAGTCATGTATCAAGGCATTCCTTCATTCAGGGTAGACATGCCTGTATATAGGACAAGAGAGCTGTAAACGGGGTGCTCTTTCTTCTCATATGCCCTACAAATAAGGTAGAATTGTTTTCTAACATGTAAAGAGCAAGCATAGAGACATTCAATTGTGTGCTTATCCAAAAGCAAGCTAGTGCTAGAACTGAGATGTGATTTTAAATTTGTGTACCATTTTTAGAAATTTTCACATGAGTAATGCATGCTCATAATTTCAAACCTTTTCCTTCATGCTCTATGCCTATATCCCCACATTCTCCTTTTAAAAATTATTGTTGAATACACACACACACACACACACACACACACACATACACACACACACCTTCAAGTATGTTTACAGTCTACATTTTTGGGGAATGTGATGGTGAAATCCCAAATACTCCTATCTAAACTGACGAAGCCCATTACTTTCACAGTTCATTATGGTGCTCCCCAAGCAGAACATTTGACAAACACACCTACATCCTTTCCACACACTCTCACAGAGGATCTGCTTTTATTAAACCATCTGTTAATGCTGGAACTCAAGTTATTTGAACCTAATTGAGGTCAAGTCAGTAAGCTTTGTCTCAGATTCCACAGAAGTTCACTGATACTAAGACCACCATAAAAAGGATAACCTTGTTTATTAAGCTGTCTCAAGAGCTCACAGTAACAATACAAGGGAGACTCTAAACCACATAGCTATCAAGACAAAAGCCACAGTTGCTTTTCTAGGCAGAAGTCATGGATATTGGATCCATCTCTGCTGAGTCTTATATTACTAACAACCGCACCAAGATTTTAGTTCTTTTGTATTTTTTTTTTTATCATCGGCCCAGCCTCATATCCACAGGGGTATAACTATATCTTAGACATTCATATTTATTTTTCTCTCTAGAAATTTTTGTTGATGGTAGATCACAGTAAAGTATGACTCCCGACTCACCAAAGATTCCATAATCTCTATGGGTAAGAAGGAGGCAGAGATGAGTCAATCAGCAGACCTGGCAGAGAGAAATTACAGGTGACTCTTGAGGCCAGGGAGAAAATGTTACTATGTTCTTGCTTTGCATTCTAGATGGGGAGAGAGAACCTCATTTAGAGTTAAAAGCTCAGAAAAGCAGAAAGTGATTACGGTGTATTTGAAACAAGCACATCAGGGCTGGAACTCTGGCTCTGTTAATTATTCATAAGGATGGACTAGACGGTAAGAACGGTGACATGGAGCAGTGCTCAGACCACAAGGAAGGAATGAAGAATAAAAGGAAAACCTTGCAGATGGCACCAGAGAGCCTAATGTGAGATTGCAGCCCTAGCACTGATCGACAGAATCAGTGGACGGTGGCTACTCAAACAGTCCAGGAGACCTGGGGCCAGCTCCACAGGCAAGATATCCTGGCTATCATAAGTGGCCCTGAAGAGAAGGGCATCACTCTTCACCCAAGGCCTTGCTGCCTTCATCTAGAAATTCTCTTTTATTTTTTTAAATTACATTACATTACACTCTTTGTACATTACAAAGAGTGTCTGATGCCAAAGGAAGTCAGTCAGTAGTGGTAGACGTTATCCAAAATACTCAGAGAAATGGTGGACCAGGCCGCGTTAATTATGATGTGCTTATCCCTGGAGGTGGGTGGAGTCTTAGAGAAAAGAATGAATATAATTCTGGGGGAGGGGCAGGGAATCAAGCACAGGATCTAATTATCAGAGCCATGGTAAAGTCGTTCATTAGCTAGGGTGTTCATCTATTCTGTCTTCCAAAGCAGAGTACATCTATGGAAGATGGAGCTAGCAATACTTAGCCCAAAACGATGGTGTATATTTAAGACTCTCTGGTCAGAGAGGAATGGGGGTGACGAAATGATAAACAACCATGGTGGAAATAAGAACCTAGTTAGAAATACAGTCATGAACACATGTGTCCATAGAAAACTCAGATAAATTTACACAGGTTTGGGAAGAGAATCAGTTACTATAAAGGATACCAGGACATAATTAAAGGGGTTCTGATTCATACTGGAAGTCCTAGCACTTGGGTGGCAGAGGCAGGAAGATTGAAAGCCAGATACTACCTCAGACTATATAATAAGACCTGTAGTAAGATAAATAAAGGTTGGTAATGTAGCTCATTGCTAACATGCCTTGCCTAGCATGCTCAAGACCCTGTCTTAAATCCTCAGTGTACAGAAGAAAAAGAAAAGAAAAACCGAGCAATTTTTAAGCAGCCAAAACTTATTTGAAAATCATGGGGTTCTATTTTAATATGAACTTGATATCTCATAATAGAGCATTTTAGAAAAATACCACCTCTTTAGCAATACAAATACTAATCATGTTATTACTCATAAATATTTTATATTCTCTAATTATTTTTATTACCTTGCTGGAAAATTACTCTCAAAAACAAAAGGGAAAACAACTTGATTCAAGGATGACTTGAGTATCAAGTGTTTTCAAATTATTCAAGATATAAAATGGTGCTGTTGACAGAAGGTCTGTGTTGAGATACTAAGAAAACCATCCAAGGGGCTGGGGAGGCAACTCGGTTTGCAAAGTGTATGCTTTGAGATCTCCAATACCTGCTATTTCCCAGAACAGGTTAAAGATTGGACAGGGCAGGTATTGAACGCCTTTATCCCATGCCCTCCTATAGCAAAATGGGAGGCAGGGGCAAAAGAATTTCCAGAAGCCTATGGGCCAGCTAACTGGGCACACATAGCCAAGAAGCAAGTTGATTGCTTCAGAGTAGTAGATGAGGACCAATGTCCAAGGTTGCCCTCTGACCTCCATCTAAGACTGTGTCATAGGCGCACCCACATATCCACATATTCAAAACCTCTCTCTGTCTCACTCTGTGTCTCTCTCTGTGTCTGTCTCTATACACACACACACACACACACACACACACACACTATATATATATATATATATATATATATATATATATATATATATCCAGAACGCTTAAATTCTACTGGCATAGAGATTCATACCATGTATATTTATTTAGATTCCAATATGGCTTTTTGTTTGTTCTCAGTACTGGGGGTTTAACCAACATTGACCTATACCTCCAATTCCTCTAGTTGTTTTCAATGTCTTTAGAATAGCTATACTGGGGCCTATGGGATATTAGATTCCTGCATTGGCCACAGGAGCTTAGATTGCTATCAGTGCAAATTACCCTCACACTAGGGACTTAGGAACAAGAAACTGTTTCTGGATCATGCAGCTGTCCATAAGAGACCAGTGAGGGGCTCTCGTTCCCTGTCCTACCAGGATCTGTTGGGCACCCTACCATCCTGTAACAGCTGCATCAGGGATACTAGAGAATTACAAGTGAGCTTTCTATTGCCTCCTGTCAGAATCCACACATTTCTCCACTAATTTTTCCACTCGCTCTTTGTCATGTGATCCCATCACCTTCTGGAGACACGTATTGTATTTGATGAGCGCCATGGTCTGCACACCACTCCAGCTGCCTCTTTGGTAGGTACTGGAGGAGAACCCCAGAACTGACATGACCAGTGCAACTTACCATGCAACTGGTGTGGCTGAAAACATTTGTTCAGCCAACAAGTCCTGAATAGGAGATTGGAGAGTGTCATTTCCATCTAACTATGTCAAATGGTAAAATGCCTCCCCCCCTAATAAGAGACTCAACTAGCACAAATGAATATTAAAGATTTACTCAAACCAGAGTGGCTGGCCTTTGACTGCCAACGTGTAGTACTTGGTACAGGTAACAGTCGAGTCTATATGAAGAGTGGTGGTTTCCATGAGCTATCACTGCATAGAAAACTGCCGAATAGGCTCAGCTAAGCACTTCTACTTCAGATGCTGTGTGAGGCTTCCGTTAGACGCTAGCTGCTTCCGTCGTCTAAAGCTGTCTCCTGTGCCCACCACCTCTGCTGGAAGGGTTGGAAAGCTCAGGGCTGGATGGGCATCTTCCTCTTTCTACACCAGCCGGCATCTCTGCAGAATTTACCAGGGGTTTCCCCAAGCAGAGCACTCTCAAGACAACTGGGCATTTACGTGGCACATACACAGCTTCTCTTAGAATGAGCTCTGTAAGAACAGGATGCCCAAACCAAAGCCGCTTAGATCCTGGGCTCTGGGAACTTCTGCAGTGTTGATTTGACTTTAGTGTACAGGCCAAAGACAGGTCACAGGGCCAGCTGAGGTATAGGGAGGGTAAAAGACACTGTGCTGGGATATGAGCTTCATCAGGGAACCATCTTTGGAGATAAGTATAAAATCAGGTCCAATTCCCAACACCGTAACGACTCATTTTCAGAGGCAGTGTGAGTGAATCTACTTTGTTTCTCCCTGTACCTCCTCATCTGTGGTCTGCAAACCTCATTTTTCAAATTTTTGAGGACCTGAAAGGCCTTGGCTTAGAGTAGCTCTGGTAGGCACTGAGTGTCCTGGAACCCAAGCCTCCCCTACCCGCCGCCCCCCCCCCCCCGACTTAAACCCTCTAAGAATGGAGAAGGGCTCCACCAAACCCAAAGGCACCACGGCATATCCCAGTATTACCTTATATGGGAGCCTGCACCTTCCAAGTCCACTGCCTTTCAATATTAATGATTGACATTTGAAGTTCTCACCTGCTGAGTTCTCTTATAACCGCTAAGTTTATTAAAAGGTTATGCAATCATTGGTCATTTGATTGATCACAATTGATGAGACCTTTATAGTAGTGGGACTCAGAAACACCATGTTTGGGCTGGTGCCTAGTACCCGAAGGAGAAGCTCTCCATTTCTAAAGCACATTTATTAGATGGGTTGCTGTTTTTGTTGTTGTTGCTTTGCTGCTGCTGTGATAAAACACTTTGGACAGAACCAACTTAAGGAAGAAAGGGTTTGCTTTGGCTTATGGTTCCAAAGAGAGAAATTCATAACAGCAGGGGAACCATGGCAGGGGACAGCATGGCACCACCTCCTAAAGTTCCCACAACCTCCCTAAACAGCCACCACCTGGGGATCGAGTGTCCATACAGGAGAGCCTGCAGGGAAGGGGACGGTTCAAATTCAAGCTACAGCAGCCTAGACTGATAAGCTATTTAATATTCATGAGAAAATTGTCGAATATGAGAGGGAAGAGATAATGAGAAGAAAGTTTTCTGAGGAGGAGTACATAACACGCACAGAAAAACTCATCACCATGTTAATTCATCCCCGAGTGCTTCTGACTGGAGCACTGGGGAGACTCAAGGCGCCCCTCTCCCGTGTCTATCTAATTCATCCACGATGACTGTTTTATTTTGCACAGATATTCTAGGCGCATAAAACTTTACTGTGTATTCCTTCTACATTACCAAGCAATGGGAAGAAAACCCATTTTCTTACCAATATATTTTTGAATGATTCCAACAAAATAGCTTATTTCCGGAAAGAGCATTAATAAACACATTAAGGTCGTTATTTTGAAGGTTGTCTGGAAGCCAATGAAAAGGCTCATTGGGCAAAGGTGCTTGGTGACGAGTGTCTCAGACCCACACAGTAGAAGAGTGCTACCTGTTGTAAGTTGTCTTCTGACCTCTACACGGCACTGTGGTGTATACATAGATAGAAAAGGATGTATAATTTTCAAAGTTTAATAAGGAATTTGTCTGTTTGAACAAGTCTGACCTGTATTCATATGTCTATTAACCCTTTTACAGCCAAGAAAATTATTTCAGAGTACAAGTTATCCAAACGCCAAAATCTACAAAACATCAACCACCGCAACAGCCAGTTATGTTCTGGTCAGTTCATATTTGATTAAAATAGTTTTCAGTGACCTTAAATTATAGAGATAGCATAGGCATTATTTGAGAGTCCAGGGCGACAGAATCAGACAGAACAAACCCCTTGTCATTAGCTAAGACAGATGTTGGCGGTTGGGTCCTTGTCTTAATTAAAGGACAGGATTCGGTGACGTGGTGCCTGTAGAAACAGGAAGCGGCACACAGCCATTGGTCAGCGAAGGCTAGCTCGTGACAGAGATTACAAAGAGGTGTGCTTGCTTTACTCACCTGTGCACATCTCCAAGGATGGGCACTGCCAGCAGGTTCACGCCACTGTGCCCACCCACATCTGTGTCTGTGTTTTACAAATTGTGGAGACAAATAAGAGAAAACCCCCTTGGGTCTAAATCCATGACTCAAAAACTACTCTGATGATGCCCAAAGTCCAGAGGAAGCCACAGGAGTGGGAATTCTGGGAGAATCTGGCAGCCTTCCCTCAGCCCAAGACTGTGAATCTCTGTAGGGACTTCAAAGGCTGGAGCTGATAAGGCTAGGATATTGCAATCACAAAGACAAAGGTTTTTGTAATAAACACAAAATTAAGAGGGAAGGGTTATTGAATAGGTAACAAGGAAAAGAAAGGACCATTGTGTCTCGGGAAGGGAGTGGGATAGGATCATCACCTACCAGGCAGGCTGGTTCAGAGAGCAAACCTGACGCAGGGGTGAGACTAGTGACCCGTGTTCCTCATAGAGTGTTTCTAAAGAGAAACGCCATTAGAACAATGCGGCCAAATGCAAACCTGCCAAGTGGGCATGTCACTCAGAAAACAGATTGATCAACCATTAGAAAAGCAGAGACCTTATTGGAGAGCCAAAGAAGGGATTTCATATAAGCAATTAGTGACCAGGATGTTAGGAGCACCCTACAGCCAGCAGGGGAGGACTGGGGCAGCTGGTACCTCCCTGAAGCTAAGTGACAAATGGGATGCTTGCACACAACAGGGCTGTCCCCACCCAGAAGCTCTGACCGCAGATGGATGTTTCCTGGAGCAAAGGGAGACAGACAGCTCGATCTGTGTCTCCCTTCCTATTGTTTTCCAAACTTATGCTGAACCTGCTGGGGAGTCAGTTAGCAAAGGATTCTGGGAAAACATAAGATTGACAATGGTGTGGAAGAAACCTGAAGGCAGAGGAGCACATTTTTAGCACAAATGGGAGCTGCCGTGGAAATACAGAGCTCCTTTGTTTGCCATTAAAGATAACCCCCAGCATAGAAGAGAGGACATCTACGTCCATGTACCAGGGGCCATCATGGGAAAGCATGTATTTATTGTCCCTAAGCAAGAAGGTACTAACAAGGTTGAAAATTGTTCCCACACCCCAAATATACTTTCTTCCAGAATCTGAGAATCAATAATGAAAGCCTACTTCTGGCAGCTCGCCCATTCTTAGGATTGTCTGTAAGAAGGTCCCTGTTTTCATCTGCCTGAGACATGGAATATCCTAGTGCAAAGTATTGACTCTGTGATTCCAAAATTTTATTTTTACACAATAAACCTAAAAGAATGTTTTCCTGGAGTTAAAGACTGCCTCCAATACCACCTGATTCTTTTTTTTTTTCCTCTCTCTTATTTTACTGTATCATATGCAAATTATTTTCAGGATCAGCAGAGATTCACAGAATAACAATATTAAATTATCTCCCTGGGAAGTTCCCAATAGGGTCGTACTGATTTGAGCTCCAAGGAGATAACCCAGAACCCTGAGCGGCCTAAGTCACGTGACTTTGGACACCATTAACCGTTAGGTCTCGCTTTCCTTAGAACTGTGAAGATTAGATCAGCCTCTCACCGTGACTTGTAAGCCACCATAGCCTCAGCGGGGACCTCAGGAAAGCCCATTCACAACCCACCGTGTACAGTCAAGCGTCTTGACCAGACAGGATGACAATGCATATTCCCAGCAGCCCTTGTGTTTGGTCTAGCTGCCCCTCATTCCTATCATTCCCCATCTTAGCTCACATCATAAGGCAAAGCATCCTTCCGGTGTTGTCAGAAACGCCAGAATCTGCACAAAGCCCATATCAATGGCAGCCAAGAAACACCAGTCTTCACTTTACATCATACAACTTCAACAGGCACTGGGATAAAATGGTGCAAAATGGAAGATGTGGCCCACAAAATCGTCTCACATTATGCTAACATTGGAGTAAGTGAGCACTGATCTGATCCTACACAAAATCAATAAAATGAAGGGCGAGGAAATGTGAGCCCAGATTAGCGGTTCTCCCTTTAAATCACTGCAGAAGCCGCGCTGGAAATTCTCAGAGCATTAACTGTGAATGTGAGTGGGAATTCATTTCCTCTCCATCTCATGGCTGGCTGGTGATCTCGGTGCTCACCGTACTCAGCTTTTAGCCGCAGGCCCACAGCCTCAGCCACTTCAGAGAGCAGAAGGCTCGACCGTGCCAAGGCCTTGGAGACCTGGCCACCGCGTGCGTCACCTGTCGAACGTGCTATGAACATTGCTGCTAGCACAGCTTCCCTTCAAGAGGCAGACAATGTTGATTCTTCACTGAGAGGAGTCACAAATACTCATTCAGTGCCATGAATAACCAGACACGGGAGTAATTCTATGGAATGCGGGAACTTATTCTAAACGTACGGACATGTAATGTTATAAAGATGGACATTAGCTACGCTTCACTGGGAAGGGCAATGGAGGCAGGACTAAGGAATTTTCCAAGCTCCCCTTCTTACTGTCGCCATCCGGCTGCCCCACAAGCCCAGGAAGTTAACATAAGCCAGTGATGATCCACACAGCCTGCTCTCTGGAGGAGGCATGTTTAAGGTGAGGATAAAAAAGAACTCAGTAGTTTTCGTACTTGCCCAAAGGAAAGATAAAAAACGAAAAGCAACCGTACGCATAAGCACATTTCATAGAAAGTAAATATGTCACGCTTCCTCAAACGAGCAGGTGACCTGCCGTGGCTGTGAACCAGACCATCTGCCAAGGGGAGGAGAACCCGGAGACTTGTCTGCTGAGGTTCTTGGAGGAGGAGGGAAGAAAAAGAAAAGATTTCATGCTGCCACCCGAACAACATTCACCTTCAATGTCTCTAAACAGAATTCGCATTCAGTGTCTGTGATATAGAAACCAACCCAGTACAAGAGGGGCACTCCAGGGCATAGCTCAGTCCGAGTCCAGGGCTACCCTAGTTGTTGGAACTTAAGTTTCTCTGGTGTCAGCTTGCTTTTCCATGGTTCTGCCCAAATGGCCTCTGCATTTCAAGTTCTTTTAAGATTCATTTTTATGTTATGTGTATGAAATTTGCCTACAAAATATGTCTTGCACCAAGTGTGTGCCTGGTGCCTACAGAGGCAAAAAGAGGGTGGCGGGTCGCCTGACGAAACTGGAGTTAACAGGAGGTTGGGAGATGTCATGCAGGGACTAGAAACCAAACCTAAGTCCTCTGCAAAGAACAGCAAGCAATCTGAACTGCTGAGTCATCTCTCCTGCTTCTCTGCTTCAAATGCATGTGGGGATCAAAGAAGACAATATTAAAAACGTGTGAAGCGCTTGGTACAGTAAAAGTCTATGCATATGTAAATTCGACCAGCAGAAAAAAGCACCGCATAACTAAACATTTCCACCTGAACCTAAACAAATGTACAAAGACCACAGCTCATCAAGAGGTCATGTGAGAGTCAGCCAGACTTATAAAGACATCCTGCTTCCTAGGAAAGATCACAGCCCCCATCTCTCTGGGATTCTAGCTGTAAGTTAAGACCAAACCATTCTCAGTATCCCTTTGCCTCTTTCAATCACAGATGCTTGAAACAACATCTTTCCAAGCATTCCTTTCCTTCAGAAATGGTCACATGACATGTTTCTAGTCAATGAAATACATATATTTCATTGTATAATTTTCATGAGAAGAAATTCTAGAAACCCACCTGTTTTGTGGGTTAATGGAAAAGAGAAAGAGTTTGCACACATTCGCCTCTCTTCGTCCTCTCTCTAAGGAAATGCCACTTGGAGCTGGGCTAGGGAAGACCATGTAGGAGCAGAGATGCTGCCCCTCAGGTCTGTGAGCAGCCGAACAAAACTTCAGGCTGTTTTTCCTCCCCATAAACTCTTCTCTTGTAATCCCCCGTAATCACGGGCGAAGGGTAATGATCCTTCTTGAGCCTCATTCAAATGAAGAGTCGGATCATAAGAATTTAATTCCTCAGAAACCTGCAGACACTTCAGCAGAGCACAGGATGGCAGAGGCATGACAGTTCGAAAGCCAGCCATGCCTCTGGAAGAGGATCAGTGGACCAGGTCGAAGCTGCCAACTCCTGCCTTTGCCGATCTCCATCTGCTGCTGGGGTCCCCATGTGATTCTGGGTTGGCCTCTGCTGGTTCCAACAGCTTTCCTGACTCTGTGCCACGGTTAGGATGGCAAGCTGGCTCCCCGTTCCATCCTGCCTGCTCAGGCCTTCTCGTTAAGCTCTGCCCATCTGAGGAAGCCAGGCTGGGGCCAGCACTCGGGCCGTCTGGGCTATCCTGCTTTAGTGAGATAAAGGGGACATTCTGCAGGAGAAGGAACAGAAAAGGTAGTGGCTGGAAGTTAAATCAAAGCCCAGGCTTTATAAACAAGAAGCCACCAAAAGTATTTCAAAAGCATCAAACTCTACCACTGAGAGTAATCATGACCTTACGTGATAACTCATTTTCCTAATTGTGAAAGAGAGTTAAATTAGGTGGTCCGGTGTCAATTAATCCAATCCCCCAATGTATACAATTTAATGATCCTCCGCTTTCAAGGTGTATAAATGATTAGCGATTAGAGTAGCTACATAAGAAAATTCCAAAGAAAAATTAGATTTCATTAGATATTAACATTTTAAAAATACCAGAGAAATTTCTTCTTTGACCTTAATTAGCTAGAAAAATGTTAGTTTCAAACTATCCCGATCCAGAATGCTTTTGCAGATTATTTTCCTGCACATCTGCAGAGGGTTGGGAGTTCCTGTCCTTGTAGATCATCTTCCTGCACATCTGCAGGGGGTTGGGGGTTCCTGTCCACTCCTTTCCCAGCCCAGTTTCTTAGACCTCACAAGAAACTGCACAAGCCTCTAGATCACACTTTAGAGTTCAACAGCCACCTAATCTTTGAAGCATCTTTTAAAAAATAAACCTGCAACTCATCATTGCTTAATCAAAAATATGAGCGCGCGCACGCACGTACACACACACACACATACACACACACACACACACACACACACACACACTCCCGCGCGCGTGTGCAGGATCTTTCAGTAAACCCCAGTCTCATCAATTCAGATGTTGGCCGGCCACCAATGCCCAGGGATTCACAGAGATGCACTGTCATGCTGTGCCTAGCTTTTATAGAGGTGCTGGGGATGGAATTCTGGCCCCAGACTCACGTGGGCTTTACACGCTCAGCTGTCTCCATGTGTGTACGCCAGCCTCTAGCACAGTTAACCTTGTAATGGTCAGTGCAGTTGTCTGTGAGTCACATGCTCACATCCTTTCTAATACTAAGGAGAGATGCAATCTGAGAGGATTAGAAAACAAAACAACTGCTCGATATTATAAATGTAAGGACCTGATTTTGTTGAGAACATCGATGCAGTTCCAATGTGCATGACTGTATTTGAGAATTGATTAAATACCACAAATCACAAAATCTTGTTGGGTCCCTATAACTTTAACTTTTTCAAATCCTACTTTAAATGGTGGTTCTTAAACACTTTAACCTTCCTTGTAACCCACCACCCTCCAGAAGCCGTGGAAAAAGAAAGGAGATGTACAGGGTGGGGGGGGTGGGGGGGAGGGGGGAGGCGGGAAGTGCACCTGTTTAGAAAGGTTCTTTGGAGCAACTCCCATCTGGGTCATCTGGAAATTGGCAGAGCAGCAGTCCAGTTCAGTAGAGTCGGGTTAGCAACAGTGGTGACATGACCTTGTGGAGACAACCAGGCCTTGTCCTCAGCTCGAGTCAGCAGAGGGGACCAGCAGGAGAAGTCCTTGGCTGAGTTTCTTTCAGGGAAGTGAAGATCAGCAAAGATGCAATACTCATAAGCATTGCACAGCTAGCTGTACCAAGCTCTGTCTCTGTCACTCAGTGGAGTCCTATTTAATCCCCTTCAAACATCACGTGTCCTCCACGGGCCTTGCCTCAGCATGTGCATCCAATCAGCCCCTAGTCCTTGGAAACAGCAACAAACCACCAGGAGCTTTTTGGTGCGTTTCTCTCTATGTGGAGTCCCAACAAATGCAGCTCAACTACACAATGTAAGGCGGACCAACACATGCACGCCTTCAGCAAAGAATCTTTTAAGGAGGAACACCCCTCCACTGCTGGTAGGATTGCAAGCTGGTACAACCACTCTGGAAATCAGTCTGGCGGTTCCTCAGAAAACTGGGCACAACACAACACTTCCGGAGGACCCTGGTATACCACTCCTGGGCATATACCCAGAGGATTCCCCAGCATGTGATAAGGATACATGCTCCACTATGTTCATAGCAACCCTATTTATAATAGCCAGAAGCTGGGAAGGACCCAGATGTCCCTCAATGGAGGAATGGATACAAAAAATGTGGTATATATACACAATGGAGTAATATTCAGCCATTAGAAACAATTTCAAATGAAGGACTATATTAAAACCTGGAAAATGGACCAAATTCAATGGCAATTTTGAAGTGGAAGAAGATGCCACAGACTGTTGAGAGACGACCAGCTGAGTGGGCAGTCATGACACTCTAACCTGCAGCTCCCCCATGCCTGGACCTGGACAGACAGCTTCCTTCAAGTCTACTCGTCTATTACCACAAGATAAGGAACTTGGGACCATGTACATTTCTGAGTAAAGGCTATTTTCCTCTGATATGACTTCATTGAACCTTAAGCATATTTGAAGACGGAAAAAATGAAAAAAAAAAGAAATACAGTCATTCCTGTGCCAATTAAACATCTGCATTTAACATCTTAGTACAGACACTGACAAACAGGGTCCAGGAACCAGCTCACATTGTTCAGACAGATTGAACTCTAGATGGCAGACATACACTTGGAACAGTCACTTCAACTGAAAAAAACATGATTATTGATCCCCAAAGAAGTAAATTATACCATGCAAGCAACAAGACCCCAAAGGAAAATGAGCTAGAAAGAAGTGCTGTGTCTCCTGCTCAAGTATCATGTGACCTGACTTTTGAGTAGCTGCAACACACACTCCTATCAACCCAGATAGGAAGCCCATGGCAGATTAAAGCACCATGGTCCACCAACTACACCACCAGAGTCCATGGTGGTGATACAATGAGTTTTACTGGGGCTACTCACAGGAACATGAATGAGGGGCAGAGATGACTAAAAGACATCAGGATACCCAATGCCCACCCTAGGCTGGGTGAGAGCTCACAAAAGACGGGAGCCCAGAGCACACTCACCAGGATGAGAGCATCTTTCCCAAGTGACGCACTTGGTTTAAACCTCTTCTAGGCTACTGGGCTAGTTTCTGCTTCTCCCAGGCAGTGGATCTGGTCTTAGAGACTTCTTTGCAGCTTATCTGAAAAATGACTCTCAACTGTCTTTAATATTTATATAGCCTTTGGGAGAGCGAAACTTAGAGAATCTGGTCAGTTTCAGGGACTTCCTGCTGCTGAGTTGTTTACATTCAATATTTGTAACTTCCCTCTAGGATGGATGGAAAGTTTCAATCTCAGAGGAAAGTGCTACCAACACCAAGGTATCAAAGCTCAAAGCAAGAAACATAGTAGCCTGCATTCCAGCACATGCAATGTTTTCCTTTAAGTGGCAACGATCTGTTCACAGACACCTAAATAAGGGGCTACAAATGAGTCAAGTGTTAAATATTTACACTTGGCAAACCGATAAAAGAAAAATTGGGCCAGGGAGGTGGCTCAGCAGGTTGTGTGTTAGCCATTCAAGCATGATGGTCTGAGTTTGATTTCCCAGATCCCACCTAAAATTACTATGGTATGATGTGGGGTGAGTATAACCAACCTCAGAGCTGAGGAAGCAGAGATGGGAGGATCACTGGCAATCATCCACCCATCATCCTGATCAAATCAGTGAGCCCAGGTCCTAGAGAAAGGCTCTGGCTCAAAACAAAGTGAATTGCATCCATGGAAGACCTCAGGGTTCATATGTACCTGAATGCAGAGTTACCCACATGTATATACATGTGTGTCACACACACACACACACACAGACACACACACACTACAACACATAAAATCATAAATTGAAAAAAATGTAAAACAAAGTTCAAGAATCTTTTGTTAATAGCATTGTAATACAATGTTACAAAGTAACATCTGTTAATAGCATCACATAAAGGAGCACAGTTTTCTCATTATCCTTGAGATATTTGGGAACAAAATCTCCAAAATGTGTTGCTATGCTCTCACCATCCCCAGGTCCAACACTGTGAGATCCCTAGCCCTTCTGACCATGATCATGAACTAATTATCTTCTTTTTAATAGGAAATGATTGGGCTCAGATACAGAAACCAAGAAGTCTGGATCCAATCCCTCAGTGGAGGGGTTCTAATAAATCCTTAATGACTCCCAAAAGTGAGAATGAATCAATACGTGAAAGTCGGCTGAGATCTTTTCCATTTTAATAAAACCTCAGATCAGTGCATGTATTCTCTATGTCTCCTTAAACACCCTTTGGGCTTGTTTTTCCTCTATTAAATCAACTCATTTTATTGAACCTTTCCCAGTGGTCCTGGTTTCCAGACTCCCAGTCATTCAGCTGACCTCTTTGAGCTACTTCTAAAGCCCCGCCCCTTCCTCCTACAGTTATGAAGGCTGAAGTTGGACTAGTGACTTGGGGTATCCTCTTTCCCTCACAAAAGACAGAAAGAAAGTACATCTAAGCTAGCCTCGGCACCAGAACAGACAAATGGAACTACGGAAGTAGCAGAGACTGATTTAGTGAGCATGTTGAGCAGGCTTTGTTTTTGGGTTTATTGCTTTTCCAGTGAGAGAATGAGCCCTGCTTGTGGAGACTGACTCAGAAACCTACCCAGGCTTTGTGCCCAGTCTACACAAAGCAGATGTGGTAGAACATTGACTCCACATTTCTCCAGGAGTAATAAAGTGCTACATAGTTGCTGGAGTCCAGTGCTGTCAGCATCTGATTTGCCAGTTCTTTCTTTGATCCTGTGTCTCGCTTTAGCTTTACAACCATTTTGCTGTGGGCCTAACCAGTGCCAGGTGAATAGTTATCCACAGGGGAGTATTCTCCTCCAACAAGCTTTGCCTCTTCCTACACTCTGCCCCCAAGGACCACAGTCCAGCAGCCTCTGTCCATCTTTACCCTTTACCTATTAATACTACTTTATTGTATCTGTTTGACACATGTTTTATGTGGCCCACACCTGTCGCTAGGCTATAAGGACCAGGATAGCACCTTATCTTTCTTAGCATTTTATAAAATATTTTATTTTATAATCATTGCTTACAAATATCTTGGTATATGTGAAATAGATGAATAAATGCATGCATGAATGAATGAATGAATGAGATTTCTCCACTCTTAATCTCAGAGAATCCAAAGAAGGATTTAAACCAAACTTTATCACAAAGTGTGTGGAGTTTCTTTAATGAAAGTATTAATTATATTTCAAAAATTCTAGACTCAGGCAGAATAGAGCAGCCATTTTATTTACACATCTTTTTTTAAAATTTTGTGTGTATGGGTGTTTTGCATGCATGCATGTATGCATGACACAT
This sequence comes from Apodemus agrarius, assembly GCA_964023405.1. Classification (NCBI taxonomy): domain Eukaryota; kingdom Metazoa; phylum Chordata; class Mammalia; order Rodentia; family Muridae; genus Apodemus; species Apodemus agrarius. The sequence continues at coordinate 120,140,886 of OZ030012.1, forward strand.
ATCTCATTCCTGTGGAGGTCAGAAGAGGGTTACAGATGGTTGTGAGCCAACACATGGGAGCTGGGAATAGAACCTGGGCCCTCTGCAAACACAGCCAGTGCTCTAAAACTCTGGACATCTCTCCAGCCCCATAGAGATCCACTGGGCTGTGTGGGTAATTATCCCGACCGCAGATGCTGAAGACTGAAACAGATGTAGTCTACACAAACTACACAGATGAGAGAGCTGTAATACAGGATGAGAAAAATTCACAGTGGGGCTGGTGAGAATGTTCTTGGGGCAGAGGTGCCTGTACACAGGCTTGACAACCTGAGACCTGAGTTCCTTCCCCAGAGCAACAAGATATCGGGAGAAAAGTGACTCCTAATGACTCCTAGGAGTTGTCCTCTGATGACTCTTCATACACACACACACACACACACACACACACACACATACACACACATACTCATGAAAAACAAAATTAGACATAAAATCAATAAACTGTTGGCATGTGCCTGTCTTTATCCGGCAATGCAGCAGTGTATGAATCAGGACAAATTTTCACTGATATGAAGGAAAGCGTCATGTGGAGGGTGTCCAGGAGTCACATGAGACCATGGGCAGCTAAGGAAAGCCCCAAATGAACCCCAACTCAACCCTAAACTTAGAGTATTTTGTGGTGGCATTCTTATGCTTTATAAAAAAAATTATCTTTCTTTTTTGTAACTCAGTTGGGTGTTTGGTGGGGATGGACTCTGTAGATGACATCACATGACAGCATCAGAGGGCTGGACAAGCTGAACAGAAAGGGATCCTGTGGCCCTGAGTTGGTAGAAATGGCAGAAGTTGTGTCAGGTCCACTTCCATAGCTTTGGGATTGGACAGTCCTGATTGAGGGGTCCCGGGAGAGCATGGAAGCGTTCTTCACTCACAGGCGGCGTTCTCATCAGAACGCAGAGGTCAAGCTCGGGGCAGCCTCCGACAGTCTGTGCTTGCGGATAGTCACATCCTTATACCAAGATCAGCCTGGCTGGCAAACGGGACACAGTGGGAGTTGTGGTGCTTCACCGTGTGCGTTAAGTTATATATGACAAGCTGGGCCACCCTCAAATACACACAAATGCTGCATGCTGGGAAACACTGCATCATTATTCACTCTCAAGGACTCCCACATGCTAAGGAAGTAAAATTTCCCCACACATGACCATGGGCGTGAACTTGAAAGCTGTTCTCTCCAGTCAATCCTGGCTAACTTATTCAAATCTGTCCTATCAGAAAAGTGTGTAAGATAATACATTGAAATAAAAGAAATAACAAACACTTTATGTAATCCATTTGCATGGTGTGTGTGAGTGTGTGTGTGTGTGTGTGTGTGTGTGTGTGTGTGTGTTTGGTTTCCAGCACCTACACTAGCCAGCTCACAACCACTTGTAATTCTAATTCCATAGGATCTGATCCCTCTTCTGGCCTCTGAGAATACTCATCTACACACACACACACACACACACACACACACACACACACACACAAATAATAAAATAATAATAATAATAAAGTAAATAACACATTTAAAAAATGAGAGTCTGGATTTTCACATTGATATTTAACGTGTCTTCACACACATGGTAGCCTTAGAGTTAAAAATTCTTAAGGGGGTTGGTTTGAGATTTTATTGATGAGGATTTTTGTTTGTAGAAGAGTAACTAATTGATTGTCGCAGTAGGATTGGCTTAATATTTTCTGGGGGTGATATGACTACTCCTGATTGGCTTAATGGTTTCTGGAGGTGATGTACCTATCCCTGACTTTCTCCTATGATTTTTTCACATTTTAGTTTCAAGACAGTAAGCCATCTGAAATAAGAGTCACCCTACACACTCATACACAGACCTGCTTCCCATACTTATTCCAGGTTGGCTATTTCACAATTAAAATGTAAAAAAAAAAAATTATAAGAGAAAATCAGGAATAGGCCCATCAGCCCCAGAAAACATTTAAGCCAGTCCTACTGTGAAGTGGAAATTTCTGGTTTCCTTGGAGACTCGGGTGTGTCATGTGATTTTTTTTCTGGGAACTGTCTTCTAAGAGGATGTTTATGCTGAAGTAGACATGTGGGAGGCTATTTTGCTGAGAACAGACAAGTGGAGTCTTTCTGGGAGTTGGCTGGAGAAAGGGCATGTGATGTTTTGCTAGAGTGGACACTTAAGAGAATGATGTTTAGAAAGGGTAGAAATAAAAACCCAACAAACAGTAGGCAATGTTGTGTGGCATTGGTTTGCCTTGCCACGGTTTGCTGATTGTTGTTCGATTTTGCTAATGATGGTCTTTGCTGATGGCACTGTGTCATTGGTCTGCCTTGCCTTCTTTGCTGATTGTTGTTCATCTTGACTTTGTAGAGAGAAGCACACCAAAGAACTTCTGGCAGTGTTCCAGTGGCTTTGCCACTTCCTCAGTCTTGGTCCAATTGGCAGAGCCTTGATGTTTCTCCCAGATTGAACTGCTGTTGCTGATTCCTGAACGGTGTTTTCAAGTGAATGGAGAGCTACCTCTGCTCATTCCTGTGGACTGAACTGCTGATATCCTGACAAAGCAGAGTGAATTTGCCCCAAATAACTATTTCTAAATAGGACCATATTTTCCTTTGCCTGATTAACCTCCCCTTTCCACTACCTATGGTGGATGGTGGGCTAGAAGGGAGGTTAAAACATTTAAGTACACTTATTAAAGTAGGTTTTGAAAAATATAAGCCAGACAGGCAGTGGTGGCACATGACTTTAATTCCAGCAGTTGGGAAGCAGAGGAAGGCAGATTTCTGAGCTCTAGGCTAGAAATCACAGAGTGAATTCCAGGTAAGCCAGGGCTACACAGAGAAACCCTGTCTTGAAAAACCAAAAAACAAAAAAAAAAACCTGAAAGAAAGAAAGAAAGAAAGAAAGAAAGAAAGAAAGAAAAAGAAAGAAAGGAAGGAAGGAAGGAAGGGAAAGAAAGAAAAAGAAAGGAAGGAAGGAAGGAAGGGAGAAAGAAAGAAAGACAGAAAGAGAAAGAAAGAAAGAAAGAAAGAAAGAAAGAAAGAAAGAAAGAAAGAAAAGAGCCTATACTACTTTGCCTAGAAATTAAAACTCAACATAATTTTAGCTAGCTGAGATTGAAGATTTCCTGGAAAAGCATCTTTGAAAATTTGTAAAACACACATTACAGGCATTGCCTTAGTTTTTAAGTGAACAGACCAAAAAATTTCATTTCTTCTTGAGTAGCAAAGGATTACTGATGACTATTAAAACAGAGTAGTTGTGGTACAGTGTAAGGGAGCCTATGTATGCTTACACATAGGCACAGATACGAGAGGTCATGTGACCTTGTAAGGCACATGGAAAGGAGCCTGGGAATTGTGGTATTTTCTTTCTCTCCTTGATCTGAGACAAGACAACAACTAAGTCATTTCTACACATTTATAAACTGGGAGGGTTGAACTAAAGTCAAATCCTATACATTTCCAAAGAATGTTTGTATTCATTATACACTCAGAGGAAAATGTTAAGTGGGAAATATCTACCCCCCAGATGGCTAGTACGGAATTTGTCAGAATGAGTCCCTGAAGCCCAGGATTCGAACCTACTCACTTTTCTCCCTCAAAGCTAGACAGATCCTCAGGAAAATCAGATCTCCCTGGGCTTTGGTGTCATTGAAGCACTGAGACCTATAGGACTTTTGAAAGCACAAACTCTTGAAAGCTTGAGAAGGGGTGTGTGTGTGTGTGTGTGTGTGTGTGTGTGTGTGTAACACACTAGGATGTCTTCCAGAATTACCCTCCACATTATTATTTTGAGATAATCTCTTCCATGGAATCACAGAAGGTTATGAGATGCCTGATATGGATGATAGAAATAGCACTGGAATCTTCTGGAAGATCAGAGAGTTCTTTTAGCCTCTGAGCCATCTCTCCACTGACCTCAAGTTCATTATTTTGGTTAAACTGGCTGGTTAGAAAGCTGCACGAATCTTCCTGTCACCATTTCCTCAGGGCTGGGTTCCACATCACCATGCCGAGTCTGGCTCTTAGGTACGTGCTAGGAATCTAAACTTGGGCCCTACAGTTGGTTGCACAACAAACACTTTCCTCACTAGGTCATAGCCCCAGCCACCAGAGGGCCCCTGCTTCTAGCCTGTAGACATTGGCCCAGCTCTTAGAGGCATGAAACTCTCAACAGTGTCCCCCACACCAGGAGAGTATCCCCGACAACATTGCTTATCAAGCCCCCCCCCACTGTTATGTTACCCCTTCTTTCATGGAGAGAAGAAGTGGAAGGACGAATTCTCTGTGAAAATGCCCCAGGCTCTGCGGAACACTGCAGCAGTTCCCAGATACAGGCAGACGGGATAGGTCTTCGGATTGGCCAGTGGGATGTGGGCTAGGCAGGAGAGCATGGCTCTGCCCTATGGTGGGTGAGGACCAGAAACCAGCCTGCACCAAAGGCTTCTCGAGTGATGATTATTTCTCAGGACAATGTGCTTTCAAGTGGAAAGCTTTGAACTCTTCTCTGTGACCAAATGGAACGTCAGGCAAATGCTTTTTTTTTTTATGATTTTTTTTCTCAAAAGTGTTCATCTTGCTGATTCTTTTGGGGGCCCATAAAAGGCACAAAATAACCAAGGTTTTTGTTTTGTTATAAAAGGCCAAAACAAAACACACTTTGGTTTTTCTCCCACTGGGTGACTAGGGATCTTACAGTTCCTAAAGTGAAGAATATCTTCACTATTTACACTCTAAAACCACAAAGAAGCAAGCAATCGAGTGTTATTAAAATATACTCTGACACATTAAAGATGGGATTACATCTCCCAAGCATAAACTTCCATGCAGAAAAAATTTTTTTCTTTGACATTTGCCTGATCTGATTTACTTTTAATGAGAAAAGAAGATGAAGTAAATTGAGATTAATTTAAAAAGACTAGGCACCTACGAAATGAACCAGAGGGTAAAGGCACTTGCCACCAACGGACAAGGAGTTCAACCCCTGACTAGCAGGTGCTCGATCCCTGGGACCCACGTGGCATGAGAGAACTGAGCTGCAAGTTGTTTGATGTCTTTTACGCACAGGCATGGTATGGCCACACACCTACAAACACGCACACAACTGAACAAATAAATGTGGTTTTAGGACTAATTTCAAACAAATGGGATCTCGGGTGCCACGCAGAAGTTCTCACAGTCGTCAGATCGTGTACATGAAAGCATGACAGGCAGGCATGACCTATGGCTAGGAGGAATGAGTTCCAAGAAATTGTGGAAAGGCTGCCCTCTTCAGACACAGTAGTTTTTACTTCGTTTAAAGTTGCTGTGGATTTTCCCACATAGGGGACAGTGGAGTTGGGGTAGGATGTTTTCGGGTCAGAGCTTTACTTGAGTAAGTACCAAACAACCATCTGAGGAAGATACTAGAAAGTGCCTGCACTTTTCCAGAGCGTGCACTGCGCAGGCATTCGCATGGCACTCCAAGCATCTGGGTGAGCTGTAGCATCCCGAGTGGTAATTAATTAATGGAGCTGTCTGGGGCTGAAATGTTTACCTCGGCTGTCACGCACCTAAGTGCATTCAGAAGAACCACCTGAATTCACAATGATTGGCCCTCGTGCTGGTAGAATTTTTAATAGCTATGGTGAACTCTACTCTCCACCCACACAACGTTCCTGTTGTCTGTTTTATCCCTGTCACTGTGAATGACCCAAAATAACAATTAAGAGCATTCTGTCATAACAGAAGTTTCTGTGCATATCCAGGGCCCAAGAAAGGCAATAATTCTGCTGTCAGTATAGTCTCCTTAAACTTCTATGCAGCTGGAGACAGGGCTTACAGACAACTGAGCAGACCATTTCATTCGTAACTCAACGTGTCCCTACCCTCACCCCAAGGATAACTTTTCAATCCCCAAATGCCAAGGAAGGAGACTAATACAGTAAGGTGGATTGAAAGAGACACACACACAACCCATACAATCCAAGTTCAGTTCTTTACAGTCCTTCCCAAACAATCTAGAACCAGACAAGAAGAAACGTATCCAGTCAGAAACCCCGCCTATTGTATTGTCTTTGGCAGGAAATATCAGAGAAATTTACTTTTCGATGGGGCCACTTTCATTCTGGAATAACACAGGGGGATGCATGTAATCGTCTCAGCTGAACAGAGGTCACTGGGGAGGGAAATGCCAAGCATGGCTTTTGAGAAACAGTTGTTTATAGAAATCCAATTGGAGCTTATAGTAAAATGGTGTGTGCAGCAGTGATGACTGGGCATTTACATAATACTTGACATACATAACATATACATGCATTTTGCAGACAGGCACAACAGCCAAAGTGAGATGTTTTGTTTGAGGTGACTGAGCACAGAAGAAATGTGTGCCAGTGTCTCTCCTCTGGCCTCCGATATTCAGTTTCATGTATAATTGATCATAATTTTTGTGATGGTTAAAATAAGAATAAATAAATTATGAGGATTTAAAATATCACCCATTTGCCCGGAATGGTCGGCTTTTCTCTGAATGGGTACCAAACAATTGCCGTTTCTTGAAAGCAATCACAGCAGACAGCAAGTTTCTTTGGGCTTTTTGTACTTTCAAATTACCCAGGCCCCAAACTAAAATTAGTAAAGAGGCAGACTTCAAGCATGACCTGCCCTTTAGATTTATGCAGATCTTAAACTTACAGCATTTGGGAAGAAAAGCCTGCATACCCAGAGCTGCTCAGACTGTGCTGAGGTAGGACTTGTCACAAAACTCCAGATGGAGTCAAGAGAAGGTCTTGGTATTCTCTAATGAGTCGTTGAAGTCGGAGAGATGGCTCAGCCAAAAAGAGTACTGGCTGCTTTTCCAGAGGACAAAGTTTGGTTCCTAGCACCCACATGGTAGTTCTATAGAACCTATTATTCCAGATCCAGGGGATTGGATGCCCTCTAGTGGTCATCTATTCACACAGACAGATACACACACACACACACACACACACACACACACACACACACACAAATAAGACCTTATAAATGAAAGCAGTCAGCTTGTGGGACCTCACATACATATCCAGATAGTTATGGATGGGCAGGGGCTGGAGAGGTGGCTGAGGGGTAAGAGCACTTGCTTCCCTTGCAGTGGACCCAGATGGATTTCCAGCCCTTACCCTGTGACACAACCATTTTTAACCCTAGTTTTGGAGGATCGGATACTCTCTTCTGGCCTCCATGGACATTGCACACACATGTGCATATACATACATATAGGCAAACACCCATACACATAAAATAAAAATAGATATGCTTCTTAGATTATATACAAGTATGCCCGAATTAAAATTATGTAAAATTATATCTCGAACATGTATCCAAATATAAGTGGTGAATATATATATGTATATATATACAAATATATGTATATATGTGTGTATTTGCATAATTCACAATTCACATATGTAATGTAGATAACATATGTCTTATGATAAGCATTATTTATATAGATACTGTCATACAAATTATAAATATGAAAGCATACTAGCATAACACTACATGTAGGTATATATTAGCCACACATGATACATACACTGAATGATACATATAAAACATTGCATACAATATGCAGATATTATAATTCATATATACCATTTTATTGCTACCCAACTGCAGCTAGGAAGTAATATAGATGCTAAATTTAATTTAAAACAGGTAAGGTTCTGAAGCACTGTCTTGCTTCTCTTTACTATTGTGCTACCTCCCCAACTAACGGCTTCATCATATGTACTACTCCCCTTTAACAGAGATGTGGGATTGCCACCCTCCATAGAGACTTCACTCTCTATCTGGTCCCCTCGGTGTCCTCTGTGTGTCATCCTCCTGGGAGCATAAACATCTCTCTGATCTCAAGTTCACTAACTCCATATCCATCTAAAACCTGTCATTCTTTCTCAATGAGGTGGGCCATCCGTGGCCTTGTCTACTGGCTTTTTAAGTGCATCCTGGTGGGGAAAGAAACATCAAGCCATGGGATACATGACAGGTGAACTCCAGGTGAGCTAGAGGGTGATGCTCAGGAGGGACACTGTGACCTTTTTCATCCCTCCAGGATCAGTCACTGTTAGAAAATGCCAGAAGGTGATCAGGCTGTCAGCACAGTCATTTAAAAAGGCTTGCGTTAGGGTGTTAGTTAGCAGTTTACTCTAAGGTTAAACATTCCATGTTGGTGGGAAGCTTGTTAGGACACTGGACATATAAAAGAGGTTAAACGGCAGGATGTTCTACAGGGAGGCAGGCCATTCCACACCCAAGATGCTGGGGAATCTTGTTAAGGTCAGAAGGTAAACAATGCAAATACAGCAGGAAGTCCCTGAAACTGACCAGAGTCATCCATACCCAAGCACAAGTTGTAAGGGCTGCTGAGAGCTTCCTGGAAGAAGCAGAGACCAACTGGAGAGGACACTGTCCAACCTGTTGAGTTGTGTATGGGTTGTACAGTGAGCTCCAGGTTCCTGGCTTTGTAAGATGTCACCTATTCTGGGGTGGGCTTTGGTGGTGCAGCTGTTTGTGAGGCATTTCTGCCTGTGTAAGTAACTCTTCACCCATATTCCTATAAGTAACCCCAGCAAAAACTCATTGGTTCACCACGTTGGATGTTAGTGATGTCTGTAGTTTGTTCTGTCATTGATTCCCTATCTGTAGTGAGAAATCCTCTCTAGAATAGTGTCACAGAACACAGGGTGATAACTCAGTACATAAATTTTGCTTGCCACACTGTGAGAACCTGATTTCCATTCCCTGGATGTGGCAAGACACACTTGTAATCACTGTGGTGGTGAGGTGGGAGACGGAAACAGGCAGAACTCTTGGTTATGCTGGGCAGTCAGCTTTTCATAGCGGCAAGCTACAGACCAGTGAGAGATCCTGTTTCAAAATACAAGGCGGACAGCTGTTCTGTTCGGGGATACAAGGCAGACAACATCTGAGGATGGCCTCTGTCCTCCCCGGGCACACCTGTGCATGCACAATAAATGCACAATACGTGGCTCCTGAAATCCCTTCTCCTCACGTGCAATTTAACAAGCCTGCATTCACATCAGGTTCTCCTCCCCATCAGCATCATAAGCTACTGTTACCATGGCACAGACACAGGCCATGGGAAAATCTCTCTCACACACAAAAGTTATTTTTGTGATTATCTGGCAGAATTGAGAGGAGAAAACAAAAATAATAGGTCAAGAGCTCACATAGTGTATAGCCTGTTTGTGCCACATGAAAGAAATATTCATAAAAACAAACTGTGGGACCAACATGGTGAGTTCCAGGGATGAGTTTAACCTTCCTAATCCCTTATAGAACTGTTAGAGTGAAGGATGTTTAACGAGTTCGTCTCCTGGGCCCGGCTGAATACTTCCTGGTTTTGAAAAAAGCCCGTACCTGTAAGCTGCCATCTCTGGAGGAAAATTTTATAGCTTTACTGACAGCCACAGTTCTGAATGTGGAGGGACACTTATTTCTGAGACACACAACTCCTTCCATTATCCAAGACAGAACTACACTGGTCTGGATGCAGAAAGAAGTCCTTCAGCTGTGCATGGGAATGACCCACAGGAGAACCCCCGAAGTACCCAGAACCCATCCTCCACCTTCCCTCTCCTGAGCCATCAGTGTGCCGGGACTAAGGCTTATGTTTAACGCTGAGATTGGAGCATTGCAGCTACAGATATCTGTAAAGAATATATGTTGATTTGCTTGCTAAGTTCCCTTCCTCACATTTTATCTTTATCCTTCAGCCATGTGTGTGTATTGTATATGTATATGTTTGTGTGGTTTTGTGTGTATATGTTTGTGTGTATGTGTGTGTATGTATGTGTACAAAACTATGTATAAGAGTTTTGAGTCTGAGTATATGTATGAGTATGTGCATGTGTATATGTGTGTATGTGTCTGTGTGTGCCTGTGCACATGTGTGTGTGCATGAGTATGCATGTGTATGCATGTGTGCATATATATGCAGGTATGTGCATGTGTGCAAATATACATGTGTGTGCATGTGAGTGGATTGTGTATGTGCATGCGCATGCATGTGTATCCATGTGTGCATGTGTGCGTGCATTGCATGTGTACATGTGTGTGCATATGTGTATGAGAATATTCATGTGGACATCAGATATCAACATTGAGTATCTCCTCAAACACTCTTCAGCTTATATTTGGAGACAGGGCCTCTCATGGGCCTGAGACCTCACTGATTCTGCTCGAATGGCATGTCACTGAGCCCCAGGCATCCTCCTGTCTCCACCTCTCCATCCCTGGATTATAAACATGTATCACTATGCTTGCCTTTTAATGTGGGTTCAGAGGATGGGGCTCAGGTCTCTGCTTGATGTACAATGGCACCATCTTCCTGGGTCCCTTTCTCACATTTCTTAGGAACAGCAGATCCTTTGGGAAGACCATGCATCCCCCTCCATATAGTAAGTATCTTGTTCTTCTAATGACCAAGCCTAAACTTTCATTACTAATATTTGAGTCCATCCTGATGTCTTGACATAGAGAGGCCATTTATCAGCTGGCACAAGTCTCCCACATCCCAGGACTTTCCATGGTGGACCCACTTTCTAACTACTGAAGGTTTAGGCATATCCATTGCACCAATCCAATTACCTGAGCTGTGCAGTGCCACCTTCCACTGAGACAATGTGACAGGCCATCCCAGTGGCCTTGCTGGCTGCTTATGTTTCATTTTTCACAGCACACATTTTCAATGGAGATACATATACACATTATCATATATGGTGCCGTATACACACTGTCATATATAGTGCTATATACACATTATCATAAATAGCGTGGTATACACATCATCATATATGTGCCATATACACATTATCATACATTCCACAGTCATTCCATCATGCCATGTTCTGTCATATCCTACCATACCAGAGAGTTTTGTCATCAAAAAGAAACTCAAACATAAATTTGTTTTGTGTTCTTTCAGTTGCCTGGGAGACGAGGAAGTAATTGCAGCTCTCAATTGACTAAATCCTTGGTGGTCGCCTCAAGGCAGCGTTAAGCCAAAGGCAGGTGCTCACCCCCAGACCCTGTTCCTGTGCATCTTTTAGGGACCCAGCGTTTGCTTTTCCAATAAACTCTCAGGAGATAATTTACTCATCTTAGGCCACACCTGAGTACCATGAAATTAGCTGTGGTGGTTAATGAAGATGGCAACTGTGCGGTTTAGAATCACCATGGAAACCAGCCCCTGGGCATGTCTGCGAGGGAGCTTATGGAGAAGGCTGGTTGAAGTGTGCAGACCCACCTTCTTCCCATTCCTCCATCCGGGGTTCTAGACAGAGAAAAGGAGAAAGTGAACAGAGCACCAGCGCTCATCTCCCTCTGCTTCCAGGTTGTCCATGTGCGGTGACCCACCACCTTGGGCTGCTGCTGCCCTGATTTCCTGAGCAGAATGGACTGCTCTCCACAGCTGTGATCCGGACTGATCCCTTCCTTCCTAGGCTGCATTCTCCAAGTACATGAGGAAAGAAACTACTACATAAAGCCAATGCTCCCCAAAGTTTGTGATTCTGAGAGAAGAGACTGAGGAATATAGAGAGTGGTGAGCCGGTCTGGGTGGGACCTGAGACTCTGCATTTCACACAAGCCCCAGGAGGTGGTGATAAGTGAGACCCCTGACTGTGAGTGGCAGGGAATCACATGACTGTAACTGCACGGTGTTTACACCACACCGAGTTCACACAATAAATGAATGCAATTCTTCTTCCTGACTCCAAATTTGCCTGTTTATCCATTATACTGCATCCCTGCAAAAGCCTGGATTTTACAACTGAGAAAACAGAGTTCACAATGCCCTAACAAAGCATTACAGCTAGCTGAGTGTGTTTTCAACAGAGCACAGTATTACTCCTGCATCGCCGGCCTACCTCAATGCTTAGGACTTTACTATATCTTAGACATTGAGGTCAATTTCTCACTGAACACAATTTTAAATGAAAAAAAAAACCAAAAATTGGGCAAGAGATCACTCCATCACATTTCACTAACAAAGGCCCCTAAGCATGGGACAAAATAGAGACACAACAACATGCTTCTGATTATTTGAGTATCAAAGATTGATCTGACCTAGAGCAACTTGAAGTCTTGTACAATGCCCTGGATACCTGCAACAACCTCTTTCCTGGAAGGCTAACACACTTCCCTTACTATAAAAGAAAACAATGAGAGGGGTCATTGAAGAAGTCATAAAACCCCAAAGTTCAAAAGAAAAGTCTCCAAAATTGGTGGCCCTCCATTCTATCCTGGAGATCTTTTCTCTGTTCATCACAGAGGGTATATATTGGTTTCATTGACTTTTATTTACATTCTAGGACATTCTGCATTATTGTCCAGGATGTAAAAAATTGTAAAGAGTTCAGGTTCATGCTTTATCCAAGTCATTTCTAATTTTAAAGAGGGGGATGGGAGTGGGGCGTTTGGTAAAGCACCACAAGGTCTTATATGATAGTTGTATTAGAATTCTTTAGTGAATAAACCTAATAGAATATGTGTGTGCCTCTGTGTGTGTCTATGATGTATTCTATATGGAAAAGAGAGTGGGTTGATTGGATTGGTTCACTTGACCGTCCAGCAATGTCTGCCTGGATGAATGCTGGAGGGTCTAATCTGGAAGCCCCAGAAGAAAAGAGACAAATGATGGCCCTTCATCTGGAAGCTCACAACTGCCCAAAGCTTGCAAATTCTATTGTCACTTGAATTTAGGAAACTGTGAAAGAACAGAGACCTATGAAACCTGAGGACTTCATTGTCAGCATCTCCTTAAATCACAGGACAAAGAGACAGACCTGAGTCCAGGTATTAGGGAAGGATATGCCTTTAGCTATTCGGAGACTAAAGTGAGAAAACACAGGCTGCCTGGCCCTGCCCTTGCTGGACAATACAGGAAGCATCTCTTCTTTGAATGGCAGCCGAGCTTATGGAACTCTAAGGCACTACTAACTCAGCTCCAACGTAACACTCAGTGTCCACCCATCAGGAACTCTGACATGAGCCCTAGGTACCCATCAAGAAGGGTTAACATCGTGGATTGGTGATTGCTTTGTTGGCTTAGAAAAATTTCACCTTTCTAAAATAGCTTGTGTGTTCTTTGCTCATGGATTAGTGGCCCTGCTGCAGGTAGCCAAGTGTGTTACTGAACTAGGCCAAGGACCCAGCTGGCGAAATCCTGCTTTAGCATAATTTTAAATTGCCGCATCCACAGAACGCTGCTCTTCTGTTTAAATTACCGAACAATTAGCTGCACTCTGTGGTGCATTTGCAGGCTGAGTTCAGCCCTTGTGTGAAGCTCATACTGTTGCTGTCCTTATTGTTCATCGGGCACATGGAGGCATAAACAGAAGTGGACTGAAGGCAGGGTGGCGGGGCAGCAAAAAATGAGTGGAATTGAAACTCTGATACTCTTTTCTAAAAAAGGACAAAAGGTTTTCTCATATTTGATCACAATGTAAAGACCACACATGACAGATACACACACACACACACACACACACACACACACACACACACGCATTCAGCCTCACCCTCTGGTACTGCAGCCTCCTTGCAGCCCGAGGTAGAAATAATGAACCTGCAGAAGGGGGTGACAGATTTTTATCTCCGAGACACTGACCCGAATGACTCCGTTAGCATTGTTCCAAATGAGAAGCCGCCCTCCCTCCATGGGGAAACAAGGGTAGGGGAGGCAGCATGCACCGAGATGTCCTGTCTCGGCAGAAACTGGATCCTTCCCCAGATCCAAGGACATGCTCTGCCCTCATCCCTGCATCCCGCAGCAGCCACGTTCAGTCTATTTTTGGGCTACTTGCCTGCAACAGAGTAATGGCATCTTGAACAGGAGTCACCCAGCTCTGTGCTTTCATGGAAATCCATATTAGCTACAAACATGGGGTGTCCCGTGGCCCGTGGCCCGTGCCCCGTGCCCTGTGCCCAGCTTCACTGGCCAACATTCACTCATTCCCCTTCTGAGACACTTTTCTCTGTAAGATCAAAGCGAATTGTGCTATGCAGAGATCTGACTTTCTTTTTAAAAAACCTGTTCAGTCGACCCCACCCATGTATCTGTGGAGGTGGGGAAGAGATGGGAGAGATGTTGGGGGAATGGGTGGAACTGGAGTTGGTAAGAGGAAGAAAAATTAAGTGCAGGCACCACCCCTAGAATCTCCTGCTTAGAGTACCCCATTTAACAAAATGAAGACCCACACAGGGATGGGAAGGTAGCTCTAATCACCAGCGCCCACATAAAAAATCTGTCCACATGGGTGGACACTTGCAATCTTGGTGCTGGAAGTAGAGACAGAAGAATCCATGGGTTTACCTGGCCCGCCAGCCTTGCCTGATCAGGGAGTCCTGCAGGTCCTGGTGGGAAACCCTGTTTCAAATATGAAGTAGAGAGAAGCTGAGAAGTGACACCAAAGGTTGGCCTATGCCCTCCACACACATGCACACACATGCACCAGCGAGCATACACTTATATAAACGCGCACACACCTGCACACGCATATCAGCTTTTAAGACACTGATTTCAGTTTTTGTCTTTATTCAGGTACAATATATTTCTAAAACTGTGGATAAACTGCTGAGTCAGAGGAATGGGAGAACAAAGGTTCCAAGCATCCTGGTCACTTGTCATGGGGCTTTGCAGGAGCTCAGATGTTTTTGTTAAATACCACCCAGGGGCCAGCCTCTTCACTGGCAAAAGGAAGACATGGGCTTCTCTCTGCTCCTAATGTTTCTCTCTCCTGTTACAATTAACTGTATAATGTCTTGCGTGTTAGCATTATGTGTGACACCTCAAAAAAAGGTCAACAAAGATAGCCTAATTATAACTATAATTATAGCAGGAACTAACCGTAACAAAAACATTTAAGGAAACCATGTGGTGTGTGTGTGTGTGTGTGTGTGTGTGTGTGTGTGTGTGTGTGTGGCTGGGTGTGGGTGGATGTGTAAGACAAGACAAAGATTTCATATGCAATTTAGTCCCTAAGCAAGTAAGGCTTGCAGCTGATGTCCAGCCGTTGCTTGAACTGACACCACCACAAAGTCCAAGTTTGTTTTGAGTCCACTTGCTCTCCAGCTGCTCTTTGAGGAATCGAACACTACCAAGCCAACCTCAGGTCATCAATGCACTGAGTGTGTGAGGATCGACAGCTCGGGCACTGTCAGCTAGGAAGAACAGTTTAGACTTCCACCCCAGCCAGAGCAGCAGCAACTCTGGAATACCTCCTCCCTCGGCAGAGCGTTGGTACGCAGGAAGCCACACTGCGAGTAGAGCAGCCCTCTGGGAAAATTATTTTTATTGGATGCTAGTCATTTAAGATGGGATTTTCGAGGGGTTGGGGAGATGTCTCTACAGTCAGACTTGCTTTTTTTTAGAGAGAACCTGAGTGCTGTTCCCAACACTTAGATACCTGTAACTCCAGCTCTGAGGGGTCTGACACCCCAGTCTGGTCTCCACGGGGATCTGGACACTCATGGCACACACGCAAACAAATAAAATGGCAAGAAAGGAATCTGATTTTATAGTTTCAACAAATAGGAATGTAAAATGGGATTTTTAAGAATTAAAAAAAGGTAACTTAAATATAAAATTCAAATTAAATTCAGGCCAGTAGAATATACCTGCAGCTGTTCCACAGGCCCCTGTGGGGGCAGCCTCTGCTCTTTGCCCTAGGGGCTGCTGGGAAATCCTTGGTTTCTAGTCAAGTCCTGACAGTTTGGAAAGACAGGGTCACTGCCCCAAGTTGCCTTTTCTTTCTGTGATAGAACACTGTCTAAAAACTAGTTGGGAGAGGAAAAGAATTGTTTGGCTTACATTTCCATGTGATAAACCATCCTCAAGGGAAGCCAGAGCAGGAACCCAAGCAGGAACCTGGAGGCAGGAACTGTTGCTGGGCCCCAGAGTCCTGGCTTGCTCTCCGTGGCTCTCCAGCTTTCTTATAAAATCCAGGACCATCGCTCGAGTGTGGCACCACCCACAGTGGCCTGGGGTCTCCTGCATCAGTTAGTGACCAAGAAGAAGGCATACAGACGCCAGGCGGTGGTGGCGCACGCCTTTAATCCCAGCACTTGGGAGGCAGAGGCAGGCAGATTTCTGAGTTCGAGGCCAGCCTGGTCTACAGAGTGAGTTCCAGGACAGCCAGGGCTACACAGAGAAATCCTGTCTCGGGAAAAAAAAAAGGAAAAAAAAAAGAAAGAAAGAAAATAAGGTACACAGAGCCGCTTGCAGGCCAGTCTGGTGAAGGTGATGTCCCAACTGACTTCCCTCTTCCTGGGTGTGCTTAGTTAATAGTCAAATTAGCCACCGAAGTCCTCATCATCACTATTTCATTTGGGAAAGAACCCAACATAGCAAATGCATAATGGGAGAAATCAGGCATGAGGTTACCTGGAGACAGAGTCAGAGAGGCTAACCATAAGAAGCACAGAATAAGAGGCTTTCCTGGTTGACAGTCCCGATTGCAATGGTAGTCATCTGAACGCACACATTATTAAAAGGTGCATCTAAAAGTTACAGTTATTGGACAAGAATATATGAAAATAAACTCGTTTTAAAATCCTTCTGCTTTTAAAGAAGAGGTCAAAATAGGAAGTTGACTGTGAATCCAAATACAGGGGGAAATTCAGCCAACCTTGTTAGAAAGGCTTAGGAAGACAGCGTGGGGGGTAAAGGCACTTGCTGTGCATGCAGGATCCCAAGAACTGATGTCAAAACTACTGGTATGATGGCTCATGCCTATAAGTCCAGCACTGGACAGGGGAGACGGGATCCTTAGGCCTAGATGGCCTCCTGTCCAGTTTCAATGTTTTTAATGTGAAGAACTGAGGTAGACATCCCAGCTTAAGCCCTCACGCCCCAACAAACATATTCACACAGGCACACAAGAGGCCACGTGAGCAGACCGTCAGAGAGCAGAGCCATCTGAGGCCATTGCAGGCAGGGCCAAGTAAGGCCACGTTAGGGAACTCAGCAGGCTTTTGAGAAAAGGTTTCTCCGGAAGGAGTGAGAGGAAAGCTCCCTTTCCTCCCCAGGCGTGAGCAGGCACAACCTTGGCCTTCTGTTTCCTGGACCATCCTAATCACATTCCCTGTCATTACTTCCAGGCCTGGTGTCAGGGGCCTCTGCTGGTGCTTTGAATTCTAGCAGGGATTTTTCAGAGGCCCCATTAATGCAATCTGTCTTGCTCCTGGGCCTTCCCTGCTGGTGACAGCAAGGAGCTATTTTACTGCCTGAGTGTGGCTTCACCTGGGGGTTCCATACTTAAAAAGACAGACTTATTTTTATCTCCTTCGAAATCCCCACAGCTTTTCGATACAAAGGAAAAATGAGTGATTAGACTCAGACTCGGTCCCTTCTTTTGGCTAGCAGGGGTAGGGGTAGGGCGGTGGCGAGGGCGGGTAACCAGGAAGAGGAAACCAACCCGAGATGTGTCACCATGTAGCCTTTTCACTTTCCCTTGTTAATTTGGAAACGTGAACCATTTTGCATGCGAGTACTCCGAAACCATACAATAAAGAGTTTTGGAAATACCTGGCATCCTCTGGAAGCTGGCTGTCACTGTTGGTCGCACATGGCGATTTAAAATTATTGACGCTTTTAAATTAAGTGCGTAAATCTGAAGGTGATCGGAACTTTGAGAGCATGGATTACTTGGCTATTTCAACTCTAGCATTCTTCAATTTCCTTTGAGCAGGTCATTTTGGGGAGCGATAAGAGACGCTGATGGCCCAGCACGCATTGATTTAAAACTACTGGAATTTTCCATTCGTTTCTACCAGCGCTCCTGTTTGCACGAAGTCTTGCTCTGAAGGCTTAAATCAGTTTAAATCCGTCTCCACCACATGTGCCCCCAAACCCTAATATAATTTAGCAATCTGCTTTTTGGGGTGCAAACTTAGCAATAACTTTTGGCTACGCCAAAAAAAGAACACACCAGCAAATGCATTTGCCTTTCAAAACTCACAAGGTCGCTGAAGTGAGATTTTTCAGTGTCCAATGTCAAGCAGATATAGAGGCAAAGTATATATTGGTTTTTCAGAGATATTTGCTCCAGCATACTGCATTCAATTTCTCGAAAATAATATGAATTTTATCAGAATGTAATGCCTGTTGTCGAATTCTCTGTCCTTACTGCAAATCACTGTGCTTTGCCGCCTCTCTCCAGAAACGAAAGTGCTTTTCCTAAATTAAATATACTCTAATGAAGCCACAAGGAGAGATAAACATGAAACAAAACAGTGTTAAAAAGAAAGATGTTAGTGGACAAATTATCTAATACACCAGATACTCAAATGTCATCTTATTAAGTATTTGAAAGAGAGAGAGAGACAGAAAGAGGATTGTTCTAAAAAAATAAAAAAATAAAGAAACAAATGATCACAAATTGCTCTTGAACAGAAGTGGGAGGAAAGATGGCAATCAGACCAATAACACATAGATAGCTAACCCCGCTTGAGTCAGACCCTGTGCTCACTATGCAGACTCCTCAGGACACCTCAGGGAGACCCACCCACCCCCACCCCCGTCCCTGGTTTCTTACTCTCTCTCTTCATCTATTAGGGAGAGTCTCTCAGTGCTGGGGAGACAGCACAGTGGGGAAAGCATTTCCAACAGAAGCCTCAGGGCCAGAGGGCAGATCCCCAGAATCCAGATGGAAGCAGGGTGGGCATGGTGGACCAGGGTGACCATGGTAGCCCATCTGTAATTACAGCAGGTGAGAGAAAGCAGCAGAGCATGCCTAGAGCAAGCTGGTGGGCTAGGCTGCCCCTTATCTGTGAGCTCTGGGTCCCATTGAGAGAGATCCTGCTTCATTAAATTAGGCTGTAAGTGACGATACCCAGTGTCTACCTTGGGACGCTACAGCTGCATGTGCACTGCCACACGTGTGTACATGCACTCTCACTCATAAGCATGCACGACACATACGCGCACATGTGTTGCACAACATAGATTCTCATATACGACACACCATTGTCAAGGGCTGAGGAATGAAGGTGACACCTTCCTGTAGAAGGTGCAGTGCCAGCTGCTGCCAAGGACTTGGGAACCCCAACTCCCTAAGCTCACACAGGAGCTGTCACATTTGAAGAGCTGAAGTTCTCAGTGGATGGCCCCCAGGAGCACTGTGGTGTTGGAGAGGCAGTTTGGATACTGAAAGTCTGCTTGGCGTCTGCAACCCATGAAGGCACCACCTGTGGCTGTCCACTGCAGTCAACACCAAGAATGACAAAACTGACAGATCAGCATGTGAGGGCTTTCTCCCTTCTTATCTGTGCGCTCTCTCTCTCTCTCTCTCTCTCTCTCTCTCTCTCTCTCTCTCTCCCTGTCTCTCAATATTTTTAATATTTTTTATTTTATAAGCATTGGTGTTCTGCCTACATGTATGTCTGTGTGAGGCTGTTGGATCCCCTAGAACTGGAGTTACAGATAACTGTGAGCTACTATGTGGGTGCCTGGAATTGAACCAGGGTCCTTTGGCAGCCAGTGCTCTTAATTGTGGAGCCATCGCTCCAGCTCCTTACCCATCATTGCTAATTGGGAAGAAGTTAAAATAGTTCAGCCAGCTGGTGGGAAACAATAATGGCCGGCTGTGGTAAGCAAGAGTTGGCTGCTAGTAGCCAGAGAGATGGCTCAGAGGTTAAGAGCCCTGGCTGAATTTCCAGAGGATTTGGGTTCGATTCCCAGTACAGACGTGGAATCTCACAACCCTCAGTAACTCCAATTCCCAGGGATATGACACCATCTTCTGGCCTCTGAGAACTGCAGGCATGTGATACACATATGTACAAGCAAAAATACCCATTGACATAAATAAAATGAAATGAAAAAGAAACCTAGGAGCTGGCCATGAAAGCTCCAGTAGGTTTGCAGGCATTTGCAAGCCTCTCTGAGCTCCCTCACCTTAGCCACTGAACCTGGAACACATGACGTACGTCACTTGGGGTTGATGGCACCCTGCCTACTTGGTTGGACTCATTCCCCTTCAAGCTCAGTATGTCCCTTGTGTCTCCAGAGTTAGGATCAGAACCTGTGCCCTGGGAGTCCTAACAAGCCAGTCTCTTCAGTCACCTGTCTTTAATAATCCAATGAGAAGAGCCGACTTTACAGTGACGAACAGAGGAAGGGGATTATCTAACGTGGCCACACTGGGGAGAGACAGTGGTCTACAGTGATGCCTGAAATCTATCTCTGGGACCCTCCTGTCTTAGTCAGGGTTTCTATTCCTGCACAAACATCATGACCAAGAAGCAAGTTGGGGAGGAAAGGGTTTATTGCGCTTACACTTCCACACAGCTGTTCATTACCAAAGGAAGTCAGGACTGGAACTCAAGCAGGTCAGGAAGCAGGAGCTGATGCAGAGGCCATGGAGGGATGTTACTTACTGGCTTGCTTCCCCTGGCTTGCTCAGCCTGCTCTCTTACAGAACCCAAGAATACCAGCCCAGAGATGGCACCACCCACAAGGGGCCCTCCCTCACTTGATCACTAATTGAGAAAATGCCCCACATCCATGCCCCACATGGATCTCATAGAGGCACTTCCCCAGCTGAAGCTCCTTTTCCTATGATAACTCCAGCCTGTGTCAAGTTGACACACAAAACTAGCCAGTACACCCTCCCATGAGGCTTAGGTCTAGTCGCTGTGGTCCTATCCATCACTTGGGGACTATAATTGCTCCTACAAGGCGCTCTAGGTTTTCAGAACACTGTGACATCTCTTCTTGAGAGAGAAGATCCCTCTACCTGGCATGGGCGTCAGCCTTTCCTTTCTCTCACTACGAGACTCCAGGCACATAGTAGTTCCTTGGGGGTCCCCGTTTCAGCATTCTGATAGCTAAAGAGAGGGGCGTAAGTTGTCTCTTAGAGTGCCTTGCCTGTGCTCGCCTGGTCTTCTGCATGTGGAACCAGTCAGGGAGGAGACCAGGCGCTCCACTGTCAAGTCACTCGTTCAGAGTCCCAGTTGATGGACCATGGTTCCCACACTGAGCTGAGAAATACAGTCCTCCGCGGTGTTCAGAAGGTCAGACCTGCAGGAGCCCATGGGGCCTGAAGGGGGCGCTGTATCCCCCGTAGCTGGAATTATAGGCTCTTGTGAGCTCCCCACCTGGGTGCTGGGAACTAGACTCCTTTGAAAGAGTAGGTAGCCCTCGCTCTTGTCCACTGTACCCTTGCCTCACTGCTATGGCTTTTTTGTAAAGTATGACTTCATCTGATGTATAAAGAGCTTGTCCTTGATCACCGTTATAGTGAACTGCGGAAGTGTCTTTCTGATGCTCTTTTATGTTAAGCTGGTTTGGGGATAAACAGAATTTATAATGGTTTAAAGAGCAATTAAAGATTAAGGCACGGGTGGTGGTTTATGAGGCAGCAAACGCATCCCAGAGAAGGCTGAAAACTCCGAGCTCCGAAGTTAACAGCAGAGAGAGCAGGCAGTATTTTTTAAATGTACCGACAGTTTCTACTTTCTCTCAGACGTGTTTCTATTTCTAAGGTAAATAAAGGTCAAGAGATGGGCATAAAACTGCTTTTAGGATGGAGCCAAGCAATGACCCAGCAAGGTTACAGAACAATAGAGCTCAAGTTTTCCGAGTATAGAGAATTGAACCAGTTGACTGTGTTAGCTGCTGTCTAGACAAGGCCAAAATTCTATATAACAAAAAGCCTTTGCAATGAATTTAAAGTTAACAGTTTTTTCCCCCCAGAACTTCTTAGGTTTATAATGCAAAGTAAATTTTCATTTAGTTTCTATTTTTTATTTTCCTCCAGAACTTTATGGGCATGTGTGTACATGCACACACACAAACCAATTAGAAGAGGGAGATTTCTGTATTATTTTGTCTTGTGTGTGTGTGTGTGTGTGTGTGTGTGTGTGTGTGTGTTCTGGTGTGCATGCACATGTATGCACATACATGTGGTGCTTAGAAGTTGACTTTATCATTTCTTAGGAGTCATCCACGTGTGTGTTTGTTTGTTTGTTTGTTTGTTTTTGAGAAAGGGTCTCTCACTGACCGTGGCCACAGAGTCCCATGGATCCACATGCCTTCGTCTCCCAGTGCTGGGATTTCAAGTTTGTGCCACCCCACCCAGCTTTTTACTTGGTGGTTGGGATCAAACACAGACCCTAATGTTTACAGGACAAGCATTTCACATATTGGGCCATCTTCTGACCCCTTGGAGAAGTGTCTGGAGGTAAGCTGTGCACTAAGCCTTCCCACAGGGAATAAAAGGTGTGGGAGAACTACTCCATTATCTGAGAGCTTCTGTCATAAGAGCTGTAACACAGGGAACAGCTCTGCTCTCCCAAAACACCACCAGCAGCTCTTCGGCCATCCTCCCTGGTTAGGCTGCCTTTTGTCGGCCCACCAGACCCAACTCAGGGCAGGGCGATCCTGGTAACCAAGAAGGTAGCACTGGGAGGACTGAGGTTCAGCCCGCAGTGGTGGAGGCAGCGGCGGAAGCAACTTCCCTGCCAGCTCGTCCCCTCTCCCCTCTGCCAGAACTCTCGCACCCTGGAGGGCCTCTGCCCCACAGGCCCACAGAGAAGTATTTTATTTTGTTGTTTTTGTTTTTGTTTTGTTTTGTTTTTTGTTATTTTCAAGACAGGGTTTCTCTGTATAGCCCTGGCTCTTCTGGAACTCACTCTGTAGAGCTTGAACTCAGAAATCTGCCTGCCTCTGCCTCCCAAGCACTGGGATTAAAGGCGTGCGCCACCACCGCCCAGTGTTTTTGTTTTTTATAGATACATAGATAGATAGATAGATAGATAGATAGATAGATGATATATAAAAGACAAACAGATGGATAGATAGATAGATAGATAGATAGATAGATAGATAGATAGCACCAGCCGTTAGAAACTGACTCTCAAGGATTAATTAGGAAGAACTTCAGAAGGCTGGGGAGTTGGTTCTTCCGTGAGTAAAACACAGTCCTCTTGTGGCACACCCAGCACCCACGTGGGAGTACACAACCATCTGTAACTCCAGTTCCAGGGCCCTAATGTCCTCTTCTGACCTCGGTGGGTACTGCACACACATGGTGCACATGTATTGTACACACTCAAAACCATCCGTACGTGTAAGGTAAAATTAAGTAAACCCCTTTTGTAAATGGAAGAAGGATACAGAACATCCCTGCTTATGTCTGTGTAGGGCGCTCACAGGACCATGATGGCCCTCGGAACACTCGCAGCTCCTCTGTTTACACTTGCCCTCCTAGGCACAGCTACTCTGTCTTCTGGACAGTCGCTCATGTTGGGGGTAGGGCATGGCTCCCTTAGTGACTAGAGCACTCCCAACTACACCAGGTTCTCGGCTGTAACAAATAGCATGGAGAGAGATGTTGTGTGCTGAGAGTGGAGAGCACACAGCCTCTGGTGTTTCCACAAGCTGCAGGGAGCATCTCTTACTTCTCTTAGAGTGATGGAGAAAGGTAGACACGTCACTGAAGGATATGTGGTGTTTAACTATGGTATCCCAGCTCCCTCTCCTACGCTTCAGTTCTCCACACTGTTCCTCAAATATACCACCCTGGCGTGGAGGCCTGCATTGCATCATGTTAAAAATGAAGGTATTCGACGCTGGAAATGTTATAATATCTGTAAATAGTGAGCTCATAACCCCGTGGGGAGGTTGAAACGGAGCAACAGGTGGCCACTTTAGCCTGGACAGGAATGGTCTCATTTCTCAGCCAGGTCCCACCGCAGATATTTAACAACGAGGTTTGGGGGAACTAGAGCCCCAGTCATATCATTTTCCCACTACAGTGGTATAAATTCTCACACTTTGATGATGTCAACCATTTTAAAATTTCCTAAAGATTTAATGGTTGGCTCCAGCCCTAGGGACTCAGCTTGGGGAGGAAAGGGTTTATTTGAGCTCCTTCCTCCAAATAACAATCCACCACTGTGGGAAGTCAGAGGCAGGAACCACCGAGGAAGGCTGCCTTGATCCAAGCGTTATATTCAGCTACCTTTCTTATAAAGCCTGGGCCCCTCTTCCCCAGGATAGTGCTGGCCGCTGGGATGGAGTCTCTCTCATCGAATCAAGAAAATGTCCCGCAGACACGGAGATCGGATGGAGGCAGTTCTTCATCTGAGCCTCCATCTTCCCAGGAGCGTCAAGCTGACAACCACCATCAGCTACCACACTGTTGTGGTCTAGCTCAACCACAACGACAGAGGCCAACACTCCACCTCCTCCCTTGCAGAAACGGACATTAGAACACTTGACTCTCACCATTATCTTCTTTGGCTCATCACAAAGTCATCCAAACTCCCTACCCCTTTCATAGATGATCCTAGCCTCTTCCTGCTACGGTCTTACACAATTCTGGCGTGTAGCGACTTCTCAGAAAGCATCTGTTCCTCTCTTAAATATGGCATTCTAGCATTCCTGACTACTTTTATATCTAGAGGAGGCTGCCAGAAAGTTGGAGCTCTTGTCTAGATCAATCAGAAGCTACCACCATCACAGTCATAGCCTTGTACCTACTACGACAGCTTCCTGTCTAATGCCCCCATTTTAGTCTCTTTTTGCTACCAATCTTTTCAGGCAGCCAGGCGGCCACTGGAATTGTCCCCCAACAGTTGGGCAAGCAAAGGCCTACAACAACAATGCCCTTTCTTGGCTAACCTTGGAAGTTCCCCGTAGCGTGGCCTGCCTGAGCCAAACCTCTCAGGATGGCTTTCAAGCCAGTCTGTCACAAGCAAGAGCAGCAGCTGTAAGGTATTGTGGACACCCAGAGAACCAGGTAAGGGAGCTGAAATTCCTGTGAGTGCTCCGCACTGCATCTCAATTTCCTTGTTCACAGGAAGCAATGATAATTCTAATTCCCCTTTCATCAGACTCACTGGAATTCTGAATACCAGTAAGCATTCAGCCTGCATAATAAACCCGGAGATAGTCCACATACTCTATTAACACGTGCTCCTGATAAATCTCAAGCCCCTTGTCAAGACAGCTAACAGAAAGAGATAAAACAGCTCATTTTTAACACTTTCAGGGCCAGTCTCAAAGCGAGCCTTCAGACATGCTGGCACTCCCTGGAATCGCTATGCCTCTTGCCTCTTTCCTTCTTGTTTATGGTATCTTCAACTAGTGTCTGTTCACGATACTAATTTTCTTAGCCCAGAGCAGCAAGTGAGAGTATCAGTTTGGGGACCTTCGTGAGTCTTAGTCATCATGTTCCAGAGTTTTGGGCTGAGACTCTTTAATATCACACACTGTGGATCGAGGACAAGGTTTTAAATGCTGGAAAGAGGGAACAACACCAACACAGGATGCAGAAGACATTGTGGAAGTCCCAACCCACTAATCATAGCAGAACACAGCTGCAGCAGACACTGACCGGCATTCAGAACACTTCAGGCCTTACGCACCAACTGTGCTAGACAGTTCTGTTGGGATGCAACCTACGCGTGTTAGGTAGGAAGCAGATACAACCCAGGAAGAACAGGGGAACTAACCTCCTCCGAGGTGGCCAGATAATGGACAAGTGTTCACATCTCCGTTCTTTGGAGGAATGCTGTGGTATGCCCTTGACACTTTCTTCAGAAGTGTGCAGAGGAACACAGCCCCTTCACTGGCACCATAGACCTATCCACGTATGCTCTGCTAGCTTTTCTTTGCTTCCATACAGTCTCAAGTTCTTCCATTTTTAAACACTCATGTTTATTCTTCTTCCAAACAAATTACCTGGGCCCACATATTCTGTTCTGTTGCTGGACAAATCAAAGCTAAGGCACAGATGCATAAGAGACCAGAAGACTCAAGCCTCAGCACTCCATTCTCATTACGGAGAGGCATCTGGGTCCTGGAAATTCTGTGCGGAATATGTGGACCCAGTAGAGGCCCTCACTTGCGAACTCAGCCAGGTGCGCAGGGCAGCGATTACATCGCTACAAAGGAAGTGCGAGAGAGCACAGACAGGATGAGAAACCCATCGGCCACCTGTCTGAGGAACTGAACCACCCAGGGACATAATTTGGAAGAATCTATCCAGCTTACATCACATCTGGAGGATCATAATCCAGGACTGCTAGCCAACGAGTCCAAGCCAGAAGCTCTCATTACCAAAGTGTGCACCTGTTTGCACACTGCCCCTTCAGCTTCCCCCCTTTATAGATACCTTCTGGCCGGAGTAAGGAGCCTGCTGTCTCCTGCTAAGCCAGTCTTGGTCTCCCATGAAAGCCTGCGATGCCCTGGAACTGCTCTGGGAAGCTCTTGTGGTTTCTTTTTTCAGGAAACCAGGGAAGCAGAGAGAAATTCTACTGCTGGCTGATTGACAGAAATCCACCCGGCAGCCAGCCCGTCCCTGGAAACAGAAGCAGTTTTTGTTCACCTGCCGCGATCCAGCAGGTTCCTGGGTGTGTGCACCAGGTTCCTTCAGCCAGGTGTGAAGAGCAGAGAGAGCTGACATCATCACTGAAGGGGGCCTGGCGGGCTCACTGTGTTGTTCTCAGCAGTGACTGCAGCAGCCTGGGAGACTTCTCTCCTTCCAAAATAGCAGCAGAAAAGACAGGAGTTGGGAGGTGGGGGCGAGGGCACAAAGGCCTGTTCCCAGGAGCAGGGCCTCCAATAGCATCTTTCCAAAAAAATCAACCTTTAAAAGCTGTGGAGATGTATCAGCCGGACTTGAGGTCATCGGGAAGTCTTCAGTTACTACTTTTTATTCCCTGACACACCACTTTGGAAAATAGGTTCGTGTTTTGCTTTGTTGCTGTGGCAGATGCCATAACTGGAAGCAGCTTAGGGGAGAAAATGATTCACTTGCCTTACACCCCAGGTCACAAAGAGAAGTCAGGCAGAGAACATAGAGGAATGCTGCATGCCAGCTCTCTCGCTGGTTCATACTTAGCTTGCTTTGTTACACAACCCCTTGCCCAGGGAAGGTGCTGTCCACAGTGGGCTGGGCCTTCCTATATCAGTTAATATAATCGAGACAAGCTCCCCCTACCACAGACATGCTAAGCCAATCTGATCTCAGCAATTTCTCAATTGAGGAGTCTCTTCTCAGATAACTCTGTGCTGTGTCAATTTGACAATTAGATCTAACTAGGGCACAGATAGTGCAGTATCTTCTTAGAGCAATGGTTCTCAGAGTGTAGTCTCTGGGTAGGTGTTGCATAGCTATTTCCTTCGGACTGAAAACACTCCCTTCTTTTGGGAAGAGAAAAGACCCCAGTGTTCAGGATGGACACAAAACTTACAAGACTGTCTATCCCTCCATCTCTGTCTGAGAATTGCTAGAGAGGAAACTCTTCAGTAGAGCTGCCTACAAATTGTACAGGGAGTTCCAGAGATGCCAAGCAATATGGCTCCCTGAATCACCCATGATCCACTCTAATACAGCCAACTGTACCACAAGGTAGACTTGGATAGAATCATCTCTTTGGCCTTCTTTTACCTTATTTTGGGTACATAGAAACAGATTCTCCTAGAAAAGATATGCAAAGGCAGGGTAGCACCTGGGAATCTTTTAGAATATAAATTCTTGGCCCTGATCTAAACCCTCTTGAATCAGCTTCAAGGACCAACCTAGAGTTTTCTTTCTATGAGTCTTCCTGGAGAGGCGAAAGCTCTCTGAACTTTGTCATTTCCTGACAGAGGGGAAAGGAGTCCATTTTCTGATGCAGGCTTCGTGACTTCATCTCCAAAAGAACTGACAGCAGGTGCGCTAGCTTCCTTCTGTTGAGGTTAAAAACCTTCTGATCAAGAGCAACTTAGAGTAGTAAAAGGTGTATTCAGCTTACACTTCCGGGTCAAAGTTCATCCTTGAAGGGAGTCAGGGCAAGAATTTGCTATTTCAGGCAGCATTACCTCCAACTATGGAATTTACCAACAGCCAATAAAGTACAAGAGAAACAAGGAAGGACAACTGATTGATGGCTTGCTCAGCGCCTCATGCCCAGCTAACTTTCTTATAGATCAGCACCATCTGCCCAGGGAATGTTTGCTGCCCACCGTGGATTGACTCTCCCATATCAATGAACCATCAAGACAGTCCCCCAGTAGACATGCTCACAGACCAGTCTCATCTAGGCAATTCCTCAACTGAGGTTCTCCTCTCAAGTGAGTGTAGACTGTGTCAGGCTGACAGTTAAAGCACACTATGACATCTGTGAACTGTGAACAGCCCTACTTATATTCCACAAGGAAGCTTTCCTGGAAACACCACCTCTTCCCCTAAAATTTTATTTACTGACTTCATGCTCTTCAAAATTTGCAATTAAAACTTCTTCTCTGAGTGTGAATGTTATATTAGCATAAGCTTCTCAAGGAATGCTAATGTTGCTAACAGATGAGTTTCAGAGCCTGAAGACCTCACGCCTGTCATCCCATTAGTGAACTTCTTTTACTTTAATACAAGTGCTTTTACGGGAACCCAATCAGCATTTAAAAAAAAAAAAGGTTTCTAACTTGAAAATGGCAGAGAGGTGGTGGTGAGGGGGAAAGGACCCTTGTCAATGTGTGTGAGGTGATCACAGGAGACTATCTCACAGAGTGTCCTTCAGCGAGGTGGGTGTGGTCTTTGGAACATCACCGTCTCTCACCTCTAACCTGCTGACCATAAGACCATTATATTTTTACCTGGTTGTCAATATTCACAAGGATGGCTTCTCAACACTGTTTTCAAGGCAGCCCAGGAAGCTCCGCTCTCTCCAATTAGCCCATGGTTTTCTCGGTCTTTGCATAGCCAGCATCTTCCTGGCAAGCACTCAAACCACCTCCTCTTTAGGACTGCATCAATCCCCAGCCCAAGGGGAAATTCCTCCAATCTTCCTCCTTATTCATTGCAAAGAAACAAAACTCAAGCACCGGGAGCTTGCAATCATGTGACGGTAGGACCAGTTTCACCCTCTTGTTGTGGGGATTAACTTAGAGCAGCTTCAGGGAAGGAACTGGACAGTGGACCCAATGGCACACTATGTTTTAAAAGGTTAGTCATTTTATTAGCTACTCTTCTCAAAGCTATGGCAGAATGCCTGGCAAAGGCAAGCTAAGAGAGAAAGGATTGATCTGGCTCACGGTTTGAGGGGATACATGCATCTTGGCAGGAAGGCTTGGTGGTAGGAAGGACAGGACGCTCCCTGCTGAGGGGAGCTGTTGTGCAGGACTTGTTACCACCACACTTGAGAAATCAGAGAAAGGGGGACGCTGGCCTGAAGCTGACCTTCTCTCCCTTTTTTTTCCTTTTATTCAGGCAATGAGATGGGGATTACCACATTCCCTCTTTAGTTAATCCTCTCTGGAAATAGCCTCATTAACATACTCAGAGGTTTGCTCTTTCATCCACATTGACAACAGTGCTCACAGAGTCCAAGAGAGCTTTGTGATGCACACACCATCTCTGTCTTAGTTTCCTTTCCAGCATCTCTGCTAAAATACACCAACAGAACCCAACTTGAATAAAGAAAGGATTTCCTCAGTGTACATGTCCAGGTTATGGCCCATCGTCTTAGTGACGTCAAGGTGACAAGTGACTTGAAGCACTAGTCATAATCACTTTCAAGACCAGAGAGAAATGAGCACATGCATGCTCAGTGCTCAGCGCAAGTTCTCTACTCTTACACAGTCCAGGACCCCAACTGGGGAATGATGCCGTCCCTAGTGGGCGGGGTCACTCCATATCAATGACCATAATCAAGACAATCCTCCAGAGACACTTCCACAAGCCCAACGTTATCTAAACAATCCTTTGTTGAGACTCTCTTCCCAGGGGATGCTAGGCCATGTCAAGTTGATGATGAAGAATAACAGTCACAATTGCCCTGTGTTCCTTGACAACAGGCTCCAGGGACTATCACTAATATGTCAAGAAGGACAGGGCCTGAATGTGAAGCCGGTTACCTGGCTTCTATCCCTTAAATACCAAGACCTGACACTAAGAAAAAAACTCCAAGCTTTAGCTTAAACATTCATGTAAAAGAAGATATTAGCACCATTGTTCTGTATGAAGTTTGTATGAATATCCTATGTAAATGTCTTGCTCCTGTGTCATAGAGCCAGTTCATACTTGTTAGCTGCCAGTAACCAGTATTCACTAGTATCCTGTTGACTTTATTTACTTCCTATGGCTGATGGAACCAAGATGGTTAGATATAATAACAATCAAGAGCAAGACATCATACAAGCCTTGTACAGTCTTAGGGGGGCCTCTTCCTACAACCCGCAGGCTTTCTTCACACCCTTGCATTTTAGGGAATACCAGAGTTTTTAAAAATTAATTTCCTCCTACTGTGCAGTAGGTGCCTTTCACCCCTCAGACTTGTCCTTCTCCTGTACCTTCTGGGCTGTCAGAGGGATTGCTATCACCTAGGGACCTGCCGCCTCGTGATTTTACCTTCAAAGATTCTTTTCTGTTTAACTGAATTACCAGTTAGATCACACAGAGCATATGCATGGAATTTTTCTTATTCCCTGAAATAGGATTGTCTTTCATATTGGAGAATGCGTCTGTTCCCCTTGTTTTTTTATTCCTACCACACAGGGACTTACAGCTGGTATGCCTTTTTTTTTGTTTGTTTGCTATTTATTGTGGGTTATCATGAAGCACTGTTCAGAATGTGTATTTGATTTGATGGAAAGAGCAAATGACTTCCCTTCAGTTCCTTTCTGTGGACTCTGTCAGAGCCCTCTCTAAACTACTAAGAAAGCCATTCTGAGTGATGGTCAATTGTTTTTTATTGTGTTTTAGTTTCAGTAAAACTGGGAAGCTTTAGTGTAAAGGCTTAGAGAGGTGAAATCAGGGACCTGGCAGAGGCAATGAGTTGTAACTGGGTGACCTGGGCTCTCCAACACTTTGTGTTTTTGATTGAGGTCTGTCTTAATCCAGAGTTCACATCTCCTCTGAAATGTTGTATTGATCCCCTTGGGGGCTCTTCCTCCCATTCTCATATTCCATGATGGAGTGTCGGTGACTTCTCTTGCCCCAGGATAGTCATCTTCAGTTATTTAGCTCAGTTTAGCCATTTTTCTATGAGAGAGAGAGAGAGAGAGAGAGAGAGAGAGAGAGAGAGAGAGAGAGAGAGAGAGAGAGAGAGCCCTCATCTCACTTCTTTCCAGTTCAGGAAATCCAGATTCTCTCTTCAGAGCCTGCCATGCTCTTTTGTCTTTCCTTCTTCTTTCTTTACTTTCTCCATCATTTCCTTCTCATCCCTTCTCCTTTCAACTTCTCTCTTTGCTTCCCTTCCTCATCCTTCCTTCCTCCTTTCTTCTTCCTCCCTTTCCTCCCTTTCCCTTCCCTTCCCTTCCCTTCCCTTCCCTTTCCCCTCCTCTCCTTTCCTCCCCTCTCCTTCTTCCTTTTCCCCTCCCCTCCCCTTCTCCATTTTCTCCTCCCCTCCCTTCCCTTTCTCTTTTTGATCTACCTAACCTGGTGAAGTTAACTCCCTGACTTGAGCAGCCCCAGCTGATGCTCATCAGAACTTATCTGAATAGGCAAATCTCTCTGGGAGCATCACTGAGAGGACACGTGGTTTGTCTCTGTTCCTTGAGAACTTGTATATCACCTGTCCCCTTATACTGGAGCACAAAACCTGTGGAAAATGCTTTGTGAGGCAAAGAGATGAGTTATTTTTGTTCCTCAAAGGGAGGAGAAAGCTGGACTAATTCTGGTAGAGAAAGTGCTGGTTGGGTCAAGAGTTAACAAAGGGAGAGACAAGAAAGAGCTAACAAGATGGGCTGTGGAGTGGAAGGTGTGTGCTCACTCTTTGTGACGCTGGCAACGTCTTCAGAAAGAAGACATCTGTGCTGGAAGATTTACAGAGATCCTATGTTCTACATCTAGAGTGACATGAATTGAACCAGGTATGCTTTTGCCTCAGAAATACATTGTAAGGTTATACTGATAGACAGGTGATACCTGTGCTGTGCACTTATGTAAGGATGGCAGGGAAGTTCATGAAGGCATATATGAAAAGGCAGCAAGTGGGGACTGAGAAGAGGGCGGGTGCCAATCATGTGCTTCCTTTTTGATCACGACGACCTGAATTCAGTCCCTAGAATCCACACACAAAAGCCAGAAGTGGTGGCACACACTGGTAAGCCATGTTCTGGTGTGGCAGAAACAGGTGCATCTCTGGGCGTTCACTGAGTGAATCTATGAGATCCAGGCCAGTGAGTGGCCCTGCCTCAAAGAACAACATGAGAGCATCCTGAAGGATAATGGTGAGCTTGTTCTCTGGAGTCTATATGCATGCCCATTTATTCTCTCTCTCTCTCTCTCTCTCTCTCTCTCTCTCTCTCTCTCTCTCTCTCTCAATAATAAGAATAAAGAAGGTGGTATTCACATGGCATCCAGCAATTCACAGTGTGCTCCCACTGAGGAACTGGTGATTGAGGATAAAGAGCTACAGAAAGAAAGGGGCCACCATGTAATTTGCCTTTATCTCTGTGATAAAGCACCATGAGCAAAGGCAACTTAAGGAATAGAGCTGACTTGTTATAGTTCCCGAGGGGTAAGAGTCCATGGTGGTGGTGTAGAAGCAGAACCACAAGTAGCAAGCATGGAACAGCAAGTGAGGAGTCTACACCTTCAATGGCAAGCATGAGCCAGAGAGGGAGGCAGATACAGGAAGATAGAGAGACAGAGAGATAGAGAGGTGCAGAGACAAAGAAAGAGATAGGGAAAGAAACAGAGAGACAGAGATAGAGAGAGACAGAAAGAGCAAACTGAAAGTGAATGAAGCCATTTGCTCTCAAAGCCATCACCCTGAGACATACTTCCCCCAGCAAGGCCACACCTCCTAACCCTTCCCAAGACACTAACACGAAATAGTAACCAAGTATTCAAATGGGCAAGACGATGGGACATATTTTTCATTGAAACCACCAAAACTGTTTCAGACCATGGCACACACAAAGCCAAAAATAATGGCAATCTTGGTGCCGTTGAATATACTGAAATTAAAATTATATGAAAAATATTCACCATGAACAAAAGGGATAGGCAAGCAAAAGACTAGAAAATATATTTGCTGCAGATGTGCCTGACAATATTTTAGTTTCTAGAATGTATGAGGCGTCCCGACGCTTCCCTTCGGAGGGCAATTTGACATTGACTACTAAAGTTGGAGATACTCATATTGAAAGTTAGCAATTCTATTTTAGCCCATCCCTCTGGAGAACCCTGACACGAGTAAGGAATATTCCACGTAGCACTGGTGGTCATGGGCGGAGAACTGGGACCCTCCTCAAGGGAGTAAGTAAAGAAGAAAACTATACAGTAGGTATAAAATTGAAAGCCTGCACACCAAAATATGCAGCATTTATGGATGTAAAAACATTTATTAAACTAGAGAAGCATGCATGGGAATAAAAAGCATATAGCTCATGAATAAAAGAAAGAGACAAATCACCAACTCTGGCAAAAAAAAAATATCTTGATTTGGGGGCCTAGAAGGGACACCCAAGGGGTCCATGCTGTTTGCATCACAATCAGCTGTAGGTCTAGGTTGCTGCCAGAGGTGCACACCTGTAGTCTCAATACTTGGAGGCAGAGAGAAGAGGGTCACAAGTCCAAGGACAGCCTGGGCTACACAGTGAGACCCTGCACTTAAAAGACAAATAAGGGAAAAAATGACCTGCATGTAAAGCCTGTAAATACTAAATCAAAAACAGGGGAAAAAAAAGATAAAGGAGCTAGGGGGATGGGCTCAGCCAGTAGAGAGCTTGTCAGGTTAATGTGGACCTAAGGTCAGATCCCCAGCTCCCGTATAAAAAGCTGTATGTGACAGGGTCTGTCTGTATTCTTAACTCTGGAGAAGCAGAGCAGGGGCGAACCAGGAGTTTGCTGGTCAGCCAGAGTTTTGAGTGAGAGCCTGACTCAGAGAGCAACTGGAAAAGGCACTAGATGTTGACCTCTGGCCTCCATAAACATATACACACATGGACACATGCACCTGAATATAAGCACAACACACACACACACACACACACACACACACACACACACAAATGGATACTACCCTCTACCATCCTCATAGTAAAATTGATTCAAATACCAGAACATTTAAGTGTTTAAACTGAGTTCTCAATTCTAGGAGGAAACTGCATGTGGGCCATGGTCCTGCGTGGATCCAGAAGTTTCAGAGCCATGGTTTCCAGCATCTGCTGTTTCCCTGCTTCCCCTGGAGAAAAGCACTGAAATCAACAGCTGACTGTATCTCGGCCACTTGGCTAGGTACCATGCAGAGAGGGTAGAAGTGAATGCAACACTTTAGCTGCTGGATCTATTTCTGAGTCCAACTGACAGAGGAACTGTTCTTATTTGCTGCTGCTGCTGCTGCTGCTGCTGCTGCTGCTGCTGCTGCTGCTGCTGCTGCTGCTGTTATAAAAGGTTCTGTACAAAAAAACAACTTTGGTGGAAAGGGTTTGTTTCATCTTCTATGTCCTGGTCTATCATCAGAGGAAGCCGGGGCAGGAGCTCAAGGCAGGAACCTGGAGGCAGGAACTGAAGCAGAGACCATGGGTGGAGCCCCTTGGCTGCTTACTGATTTTTCCTCAGGCTCACATGCCTGCCTTAGGTAGCCCAGGCCCACCTGCCCCTGCATGGTGCCCTCGGGGGTCTACTATCTTCTGGATCAGTGAGCAATCAAGAAATTGTCCCAAAGACATGCCCACGAGACGATCTGATGGGGGGGGGGGTCCTCAATTGACGTTTTCTCTTTCCAGGTGTTTCGAGTCGACAACCAAGATCCTCTCTCGCAAGCCCACATTTGTCAACTTGACATATAAATGTATAGCCATTGAACTTCCACCTTTCCTTGTCCCGGGAGCTCATGTTAATATTGCGATACAAAACACAGACAAAAGCATAAAGAGATACCCCTGAAAGCAGATGAAACTGTTTGTCACCCACAGGTAAAGGCTCAGGACAGGGAACTAAGGACAGGCAGTCCAGTGAACCAATCCTATCATCATCTGCCTAAAAGGACACACGCTCTCTTGTGTTAGAAGAAGGCCGAACCTGCCTACTCTCCAAGCAACACGAGCATCCCTCTGTTGTGTTGTCCGATGCAATGCCCTATGGTGGTGAGGAGAAAGCCGGGGGTAGGGGGGTGGGGGGGAGATACAACAAGAGTCTGAACCCTGAGGAGGGAAAGTGGGTCACGCTTTGGCCTCATCCTGTTCAGCTTCAGAGAAACTAAATTCGCTCGAATCAACCAGGGACTTAACCTCCTTGTAAAGAATCTAAGATTTTTATCATAATATAAAGCCCCACATAGATAGAATTAAATTTTAACCAGCATTTTACTCTGTCAGGCACCAGTGCCCCAAACAAATTAGCAATGTAAAAAATGTTAAGTTTATAGGTCAGGATCCTTCATTTTGCTCCCTCTTATTTAACGATCGACTTTGGGGTACCTCTATTTTGCAAGTCCTTAGGACCTAAGGCAATGGGGTCTCAGCCTTGTTGGGGGGGTGTGCGTGTCCACTGCCACTTGAGTCTTTCTTGCTTGATTTCCCATGGTCATTATCTACATTGCCAAAGAAGTCCCCTCTGTCTTCTGGAGCTTAAGGACAGAAAGCTTTGATCCTAGCAGTAATCACATCACCTGCTTCCCACAGATGGGAACGGGTACACCACCTCAGTTGAGATTGAACAGACACAGGTCTGCATCGGAAGATATCTCATTCTCTCCCTTCTCCTCCTGTGACCTCTCTCCATGCCAGCGACTCCTAGCTCCGCCTCCATTTTCCTGTCCAATCACAGGCCTTCCCTTGTCCTAATGTGATTGGACATGGAAAACCCTGCATGGTTG
This sequence comes from Apodemus agrarius, assembly GCA_964023405.1. NCBI lineage: Eukaryota > Metazoa > Chordata > Mammalia > Rodentia > Muridae > Apodemus > Apodemus agrarius. Next base: position 120,176,701 of record OZ030012.1, read on the forward strand.
AGTTTTATTTGAAACCATTTTCATCGTGGGCTGTGCAGTATAGGAGTATGATGCACTGGGGGAGGACTTCTCCTGGGAGAAGCTGCAGGGAGGAGGGTGGACCAAGAACTGTCTCCTGCAGCCCCATGCACTCGGACACTGAGGCTTGCTGGGGGACATTTGCCATTGGGGGTCAGGGGTTGAGGGGTTACAGCCATGCTCCACTGCCTAGCCAGATCCCTACTCTGCTGCCCTGCCCTGGCCTGCCCTGCCCTGCCTCCCCACCATGATGGCCGTGTCTCTCAGGTATCACAAATCAACATAAACCCTTTCTTCCTTAAGTTGCTTGTCTTCATGGTACTTTATTGCACCAACAGGAAGGCACCTAACACAGGGGGTCATTGTCATCGACGTATAAGGACACATGTCAATGATGGCATCTGCAGGGCTTCACCTAGCTACTTCAGATTGACACAAAGCTTGCCAATTAAGATGATGGATATTATGTATTAGGTCTTCATCAATGGAATCGACGGCGTATTCGTAAGCATAATGGGTCGTCAGATGAGAGCATTGATTGAGAGAAAGGATGGGATTTCAGTTACTCAACCAGGACAGACTGTAGCAGATAGATGCATGTCTACTCTTGTGAAATAAGAAATGAACGAACAAACAAACAAAAACTCAAGCATAGCCACCCATCCCAGCTAAGGCTTCCTAAATTCAATTCCCAAATAGCTCTGAAAGGCTTGCTTATAAGACTCCTGATCATTTAAAAGTAATAAAAAAAAATTAGAAAATACATACCACCAGACAAGGGCCCATTTGTCTTAAGTTAAACTTTTAGATCTGGTGAATTTTGGAGTAGGGCAAAGGAGCCAGGATTTCACAGAATTTATTGAACTTTGTGCCTGTTTGTGTTAGATTTCAAATGCACGGGGGTGGGGGGTGTGAAATTTTCGGCAAGGCTTTCTTTCCTGGGGAGAAACTATCAAATTTTAACTATTTAAAACTAAAAAGGCTGATGAAGTACTCAGCCCATCTAGTTAACGTCAGTTTTTAGCACCAGAGTTGAGGGAGATTCAAATAATGAGTCAAAAAAGAAGCAAGAAAAGGAAAAATATCACAGAATAAAATCGTGCCTCAAAAAGCTCATGAAAAAGAGAGAGCATTTAGACAGATAGTCTTATGAGGGCAAGGTAGGGTGGGGCGACAGGTAACTGGAGACATTGACCAGACAGGGCCTCGTGACAGGAAACTGGTATCAAATGTAGACTCCACACATGGGAGCAAAGGTAAGATAAAGACTGCATGCCCCAGAGCAGGAGCAGGTGACACTGTCCCCGCTGATGGCATTCAATGTCATGGTAACAGTTCTCAGTTCTAACAGGTCTCCCTTACTAGTTAATCTTCTAGGAGAATGTCTATTAACTAACCTAAGATGTTAGGACTTGACGTAGGAGATGTCATTAACTAGCTACTATTAGTATTTACAAATTCTGATGGAACGCTAACTGGAGAATTTTCCTCTTGTCTGAGAAATGCAGATGTCTAAGACGGTAGAAACGATAACCTCAAAGGTTACAACCTCACTATCTTCAGGAACCGAACAGTTTATATCTAAATTTAGCAGTTCTAAGTTCTAGAAGATACCCCCCCCAGTCTTTATAAGCTTGAGGTTTTTCAAATTTTCTTTGAAGCCACTTGAGCACCCTGCTGTTCCCTCATTAATGAGTTAAGTACATCTTTGACACAGCAGTCACTCTTTAAATTTTTTAGAATTAGGCTTTGATATGAAGCTGGAAGAGTTGCCAAATCACTTATAAGTAATTTACAGCAGCTCAAAGAGGTACAGAGATAGTCGTCCTGTTATGATTTCTCTCCAGATACCGACAGAGAAAGGTCTCTCAGTGTTTCTTTGGAAGCAGATATTTTCTTTCCTACGTAACTGTCAGAAAGCTGAGTTTGAGATTAAATAAGTTTGTCTGGGGGCTGGAAAGATAGCTCAGTGGTTAAGAACACTGGCTGCTCTTGCAGAGGACCTGGGTTTGGTTGTGGTAGCTCACAACAAAGTTGTGAGCCCTGTTCCAAGAGTCCAAAGCCCTTTTCTGGCCTGTAAGGGCAAGACACACACATGACGCACATACATACACAGAGGCAAAACACTCACCTGCACAAAATAAAACTAAATAATTCTTTAAAACACTAAAAACTGCCTGATTCAAAGTACTAGTGATTATAAGTAAGTGGATCCTATCTCTAAGTTTTTCCCTGGAACCATACAATCCTTAGTTCCTCCGCACAGAATTTTTGAAATGAAATTAGAATCACTGTATAAATACGGTTCTATCTTAAGCAAGCTAGTCCCTTGTTGCTCCAGGCATTGCATTAACACTCCTTACTGCCTCTGACCAAGACTCTTTTGCCCCAGGCTAATCTTCCCGCAACTTACACCCATTGGCATCTTTTTCCAAGGAGCATGACTGTTGAGAGTGGTCCCTCCCATGATGATTTCCTAGTGGTAGTTTGGCACACTCCTGACTTTGTTCCAACTAGGACACTTAGGGGGCAAGACAATTATTACTGCAATTTTTGAGCTGACAGGGAGACTGAAGGAAAATGAACCCAAGAAGATCAGAATGTTCTAAAGCCAACATTATTCTGTCTTCAGACCAAAACTAAAGTTAGTTTCCACAACATTTTTTAATTTGGTATTCTTTTTTAAGTGTACATTTTTATTTGTTTATTTAATAAAAAAAGGACTGAGAACCAACAACTTGAATGACATCTCTCCTGAAAGAAAATGGACTGAATATTAGAATAGTAGAAAAATGAATTTCTGTTACTGGACACTCAGCTTACACCTGAGATCACAGTGCCTGGGAAACTGAGGTAGGAGCATTGGCAGTTTTAGGCCAGAGTGGGTTCCATAGGGAAAATGTACCTCAATAAGGAAGGAATGAAGGAAAGAAAGAAGGGAAGGAGGGAAAGAGATGGGAGTAGAAGAGAGAGAAAGGGAGAAACAAAGAGATTCAAGCAAAGGAAAAAATTATGACACCTGTGCATCAACGTACTACGATAAAAAATTACTATGTATGCTAACTTAAAAGAAAGAAAAAAAGAAACAAAGAAGCAAAGAAAGAAACAAAGAAGCTAATGATAAGAAGATATGTTATCCACTCATTCAACCCCTATATGTCCTGGGTGCCCTATACACTCACTGTTCAGTACATACTCTAGAGGGACTGTGGCCTACTTTAAAGTGGCCAAGTGATGGAAAGTATAAGGTTCAATAACCTGGTGTTAAATGTGGTAACACAGATCTTAAATACACACAGAAAAAAAAAGGTAGAAAAGAACAGGAGAAGTCATGTGGTCTAGAGGCAGAGAGAAAATTCCATCACTGTTGCATCTCGGTTGTCAAGTTGGAGGGCGGGAAACAAAGATGTCCAAGGGCAAGCTGTGTCTGTCTCAGAGTTTGTGTTGGAGAGTAGCACAGTAATAGTATCATTTGGAGCAGTGAGCATGCAGGAGGCCGTTCCCAGAGCCACATAAACGGGCACTGGGAGGCAGAGACAGGCGTATCAGGGATTCCGGGTCACCCTGGGCTACACAGCAAGTCTGAGGCCAGCCTTGGCTGAATGAAAGCTTCTCTCAGAAATCAAACGGGATAGGTGGATTGTGAATCTGTGAGAGTTAGTGAAGACAGTGGTGGGATGCATATGACCAGAATGCATTCATTAATGCAAGTGTGATGTTCTTAAAGAATTAATAAAGCAGTATATTAAAACCGTCTCGAGACCTGTGTTCAGTCGGTGCCTCCCGTGTGTACGGGAGTGTGGGGTCACCTGCTGAAGTATGGGCATTGTAGCTGTCCAGCAGCCGTGCATGAACTGGGGATACCTGAAAGGGAGACTGGAAATGAAAAAGGATGGGGGGTGGTGCGAGAGAAGGATGACGCTAAGACAAAGGTTTCTGATCAAGGCTCAAAGTTTAATTTTCAGCTCTGTGTTTATACAGGGAAAACCCACAGACCCATCCTTTATTTCAGCTGGATTGAGTTGCAAAGCAAGCTCAGCAGGCGGTCAACTCCTCAAAGCTCTGGTCGGAAATTGCAAATGCAGGGAGGCCAGGCATCTCCAGCTAGGTGGTAAAACCATCGTGGGTTTGTTCAGCCTACTCAAGGCTGGGGGAAGGGCACAGGGCATATCCCTAGCTGGGCCATCTCCCTAGAAAACTGACTGTCACTCCCTTAGTAACCACCAACTGTTAGTTTCCTTAGTGAAGGGTGGCGTTTCCTGAGCCCCTCTCTTCTTCTTGCTGGAATTTTAACTAGTTTAACCTTATACAGGTGATGTGCAGGTGTTTTACAGGTGTTGTGCAGGTGATGTACAGATGTCTTGCAAGTGTTATGCAGGTGATGTACAAATGTTTTACAGGTCACCAAAGCCTCTGCATGTCCATAAGAGCACAGGTCTTGTCATGTCCACAAGATAGTGTTTTGCCTTGGTCCTCCTGAACCTCACAAGATTTCTGTCCCCTGCTTTGAACTATTCCTAGTGAGCAAGAGGTTAATATAGATATCTCATTTGCCACTGAGCACAGGAACCCAAGAAACTGGCTAGCCCACCTCCATCTACCAAGTAACAACACAGCTGGAAGGCACATCCAAGCTAAACAGAGCCTTTACCAGACAACCAGTTTTCCATGTCTTTATCTTAGCTTTCCTAGCCTCTAATGCTGTTAAAAAAAAAAAAGATTATTACTGTGAATGTGCCGTACAGCTTCTGCTATTTTGTTACAGCCACTTGGCTAGTAAGAAAATGTCCCTTGGGAATAGACTGCAGAGTTCAGTCTCCACTTTCACCATGTGAAGGCACAGAGTGAAGATGCCATCTATGAATCAGAAACGTGCCCTTGCCCCATCTGCTAGCTGCAACACGATCTTGGACTTCCTGCCCTCCAGAATAATGAGAAATAACTTTCCATTGTTGAAAAGCTACTCAGCCTGTGGCATTTTGTTAGATTTAGCCCAAACGACCATGGCGGTAGGAGTATACGGTTCCTTGTGAGGCATTCCACACTCCTCTACACCCCAACCCCCACCATGGTTCTACTGTTACCTTTTATCCTCCAGCCATATAAAGCACTTTCTGTGAATTCCAACACATCTCAAACTGGAAATGTCTATCTGTGGGTGATTGTCTCTGTGCCTGAGTTTCTTCTCCAGTGCCATTCCAGATAGTTCTCCCTTTGGCCTCTCGGAGCTCATCTACTATGTCCACTTCCTCAGAAAGCTTTTTAAGCACCGTGCCTAAAAGTCAGATGTCTCCCCACAAACACTTGTCCATGACAGCCTGTCCACTCTCACTGTGCTGTTACGAGTTCGTCCCATCACTGCCGTGAGCACATTCTTATTCCTCGCTGTTTGCTCTCTGCCCCGTCTGTTAACCGCATCTTCACTATATGGGTAATTCTGACTAGAGCACTTGCTGGGATCTAGGGGGCACAAGAAGGCTTGTCATTGAATGAAAATTGCATAAACCGGGAAACGGCTTACTGCTGCAGGCAGGAAAGCAAAGCGTGTACCAGATGGGGTAAGCTGAAGGGTGATTCTCCCACAAAGAAAAAAAAGAAAGGCATCCAGCCAGAAGTTATAAATGGGATCCTGTTAGGAAAGAAAAATATCTCTCGGCAGATTCAATTAAATTAATGGTCTTGGAATCACCCTGACCTATCCAAGCATGCCCTAGATCCAATGATAAGTGTCCCTGTAAGAGAAGTTCAAACAGAAGGAGGTACACACAGAAGAAGGTGATGTGAAGACAGAGGCATATATATGAGTATATGAGGATTCATATGGGCCAAATTAGCATGAGGGATGGCGGTAGCTTTGGGAAGCCAGGAGAGAGCATAAGGACTAGATCTCTTTTAGAACCCCCAAGAAATATATCCCAGGAACACTCTGGCTTTGAGTTCCCTGTCTCCAGCACTGAGAAGGGATGTATTTCAGGTAAATCTAACCTGACTGTGGGGATTATAGTAGCTGTTACAGCAACTGTCCCTGACCCCCCAAAACGAATAAACAAGGTAATACTGACAAAACAATATCTCAGTTCATTGCCTATGTAAAGCAATATCTAATAACTTAACACGGGCTCCTGGTCTTCTTCCTTGCACACCCCTGTCCTAGCTGTCAGTCCCCCGTATGATGATGTGCACACACAGATGTAGGTAGTGCTCAGTAAATACTGACTGGCAGAAAACCGTATTCTGTATGATAATGAGTCTGACGCTAACCCAAGTAGAATAAAGTGAATATTCTTGAAGAAATGTGTGATTTCAGTGATTCTGAAAACGGATGTGAGGGACAACTGTCAGAAAGAGGAATGGACTTCAAAGGCACACACTAACAAGGACCAGCCAGTGTGTCAGCTGCTCTGTGGTGGTATAAATGCAAAGACCTCTCCATTGGAGCATCTCCTTCCCTGTCCAAATTGCATGGGCCTCCTCTAACGTTTCTGTCATGTTTGCAGGAATCTTCAGGGTCCCGTTTGCTTTCTGTTGCTGCCATAAATACCACAACAAAAAAAACCTGGGCAGAAAAGGGTTTGCCGGTTTGTACTTCCGGGTCACAGTCCGTGATGGTTGGCCTACACTTCCGGATCGCCGTCCATCATGGTCAGAGATCAGGGCAGGAACTAAAGCAAGAATGAAGCAGAGACCATGGGGCCATGCTGCTCACTTTCTTGGTCCTCATTGCCTACTCATTTTTGTTTTTGCTTTTGCTTTTCCCTTTTTTAATACAACCTCGGCCCACTTGCCCAGAGGTGGGCTGGGCCCTCCCATACCAATCATTAATCAAAAGTAGAGCAAAAGAGTATTTCACAGACATGCCTACAGGCCAGTCTGATGCAGTTTCTCGATCATGGCTCCTTCTTCCCGATGACTCTACTTGCATTAGGTTAACACAAACTAACTAGAACTCAGGACAGAAGTGAGTAGCTGATGCATTCAGTCACTTTGGATCTAGCTTTGAAAAAGGAAAAAAAAGGAAATTTGTTTACAAAGAAAATGGTAGACATTATAGACCAGAACGTAACTTATGTGGTAGAACTTATATGGTAGACATCATAGTCTAGAACTTATATGGTAGACATTATAGACTGGAACTTAACTTATATGGTAGGCATCATAGACTAGAACTTATATGGTAGACATCATAGACTGGAATTTAACTTACATGGTAGATAGTATAGACTAGAACTTATATGGTAGACATTATAGCCTATAACTTACAAAAACAGGTAAATAAAATGAGTGGAATTTTCCCACCTGTCTGATTTGAACCTCAAGAGGCTGAACCCCTTCCTATTGAGGAATAAGGACCCCAAATTCAAGAACTTATATTTTAGAGGAGGGATTAGAGGACTAAAAAGCACCATGCAGAATTGCTATGGAAACAGCCCTAGGGGCTGATGAGATAACTTGGTGGATAAAGGTGCCTACTTCTAAGTTTGGTGACCTGAGACTAATTCCCAGGACTCACAGGATCAAAGGAAAAAAACAACTGTTCAAGATGTTTTCTGACCTCTACATGAGCACCTTGGCTTGCAGACACACACAGACACACAGAGACACACACAAACACACACAATTTTCACTAAATGAAACTGTTTTCTTTTTCTCCAGGGTACATACAGAGACATATTGATTTTGTGACCCACCTCTTATCTAGGAAGAGGCATAATATCCCTGACCAATAGAATCTATATTGAGGAAAGTTTCATTTTTTTCCCTCAGTCCCATAATTCCTCTACTTTGGCTCTAAAGCACCAATGCCCTGTTAGGATTAACTTCAACTTGACAGAGCCTAGAGTTACCTGGGAAGAGAAGTCTCAAGTGAAGGACTGCCTGGATCAAACTGGCCTGTAGGAATGTCTATGGAGGATTGTCATAGCTCTTAAAATATGTAGGAGGGTCTAATCCACTGTGGGGAGTATCATCCCCTATGCAGGGGTACTAGGCTGTCTAAGAAACCTGGCCAAGCATGAACCTTGGAGCCAGTAAGAAACACTTCCATGGTTTATGCTTCAGGATCCTGTCTTGAGTTCTTCCCTGACTTCCCTCTTGATGGTCTGTGGTCCTACAGTGTTGCTTAGAAAAAGCCAGAGTTTCACAACAACGGAATGCAAAGTGGGACAACTAGCTTCTACCAAACTAAACCTTTTATGAAACAATCAGGGAAAAAGTCAGTTGAAATACTAAGACCAAACTTACAAAGATCCTACCTGTTCAAAGACACCAGAGATATTTGAAGTCTGAAAACAGAGGGTAAAGCAGATGGAGCTGACCAGCCATCAGGCTGCTGATCAGAAAGGCCCCTCTCGCAGGACCATGTGCCCCGTGGCAGTTTTATCAATGTGTGTCAAAAGGCAAGGCTGGAGGAGTAATGAGGAAAGTGCATGCTAGGAAACTGAGGCATGAATCGGACCTATTCACTGGACCTATTCACTGGGCCTGAGGGTGTGGTCAGGAGTTTAGGATCCAGTTAGATGCAGAATCTCTGGCAGTTTGTTACACCATATTTAGAAAGATATAGAAGGGGGCCAGATCTCATAAAATAGTAAGAGAAAGCTTCAAACTGACTCTAATGCTTTATCCAGAAGCTACATATCCTCCTCTAGAGAAATGAAGCATCACTCCCTGTATCCAACATTTATTAACACAATGTCTGGCATTCAGTTTAGAGCTGCCAGCCATCTCAAGAGAAAGAACAAAAGGGGCAATTAAGAGAAACAGACCCTAAATGACCCAGAGCAATGAGGGGGACACCCGAAATAGCTCTGCTAATAAGCTCCAGAAAATAGAGATGAGAGAATCTCCACCGGAAACTCCAGGCTCTGAATTAAAAGTAATGTCTGAGGGTCTGACTCTGGAAGCTAATATCATAACAAACCAGGCACAGTTGAAGAAAGGACTAGTAATTATAAAATTCAGTCAGAAATATATCCAGAGTCTGGAGTACGAAAAAGATAGAAGTGAGCTACAGAAAGGCACATTAAGAAAGGATTTAAGAGGAATAGATAAAAATTACGAAACACAGATGTGACTGACCCGCTAGCAGTGAATCTCGGAGATACGTGGCTGCTGCTTCAGCAGAGGAAATGAATTCTTTGAGATCAATTAAAATTGTTAGCCACAGACTAAGATGCCGTATTAGCTCTAACTAAGCTAACAAAATGAAAGCCAGAAATGAACTAATTGAAATAAGGGAAACGGGATTTTAAAAGTTGTCAACAAATAAAACGTTCATTATTGTCAAAGGGGACCTGGCTAGTCTGACATTATGTCCCATGAATCTTATTTCTAGGTATATAAAGAGGACAAAAAGGACATGTCAGTAGAGGTAGACAGCTCGACTGGAGTGACCAGAGAGAGAAATGATGATGTCACCTTTTCAGTGTGATAGAAGAAACCTGGATCCAAAATTCTACACAACCGAAAGTATCCGGAAATGAAATATATTTCACAATGGACAAGTGGCAAATCCCTCATTCATAAACTTTTTTTAAATATAAGCATTAAAAGTCAAAGGGACCAAGAAACGGTCAAATAACTTTGATGACTGAAGCAAATGTGAAGACCTTCAGTCATCAGTTGGAAGGCTGGTATCAGAGTCACAGTGGCTCGTTCATGAGGCGCTGAGGCCAGAGAGGGGGGGACAATCATGTGACATCATGTCACAGGCTTAGAAAGTGTGGACGCCGGTCACACAGATATGATTTTCAACCAAGCTGTCACAGGGATCTGGAGGAAGAGACTAGCCTTGTTAACAGATCTCAGTTTGCAGGAGAGGGAGGCTTGATATCTGATTCATTCCACAAATTGTTCAAGATAGATCAGATATCCAAGCAGAAGGAAAATTATAAAAATATCCAATGAATTATCCTCAGGAGGTCAAGTTTGGGATGTAAAGTAATTATGCTCATACATTTCTAGAAGCATAAATAGCCTCTATGATCTTTAGAGATTCTAATGGGAGACAATCATGGCATGCTCCTTTTGGTATGCACTTCTTGTCGGACATAATAGTGTCGGGGTTTGGTGACTGCTTATAGGTTGAATCCCCAGGTAGGGCAGTCTCTGCGTGGCCTTTCCTTCTGTCTCTGCTCCACACTTTGTCTCCTTTATTGTTCCCGTGTATTTTGTTTCCTTTCTCAGAGGAACCAAAACATCCTCACTCAAATCATCCTTCTTCTTGAGTTTCCTGTGCTCTGTGAATTGTTACCTGTTTATTTTGAGCTTTTGGGCTAACATCCACTTATCAGTGAGTGCGCACCATGTGTGTTCTTTCGTGATTGGGTTACCTCGCTTGGGATGACACTTTCTAGTTCCATCCACTTACTTAAGAATTTCATGAATTCGTTATTTTTAATAGCTGAATAGTACTCCATTGTGTATATATAACACAGTTTCTGTATCCATTCCTCTGTTGAAGGACATCTGGGTTCTGAGATTCTGGCTATTATAAATAAGGCAGCTATGGACATAGTTGAACATATGTCCTTATTACACGTAGGAGCATCTTCTTGGGTACATGCCCAGGAGGAGCCTTACACATACAGAGGCAGATGCTAGCAGCCACCCATTGGTCTGGGCATGGGGTGCCCAATGGAGGAGTTGGAGGATGGTCCAGAGAGGCTGAAGGGGTTTACAGCCCCATGGGAAGAACAATGATGCCAGCCACCCAGATACCCCAGGACTCCCAGGGACTAAACCGTCAACCAAGGGGTACACTTCCAGCCAAAAGTGTGGCAGAGAAATGCCTTGTTGGACAATAGTGGGAGGAGTGGTTCCTGGTCAGGTGAAGGCTCAATAGATGCCCCAACAAAGGGAAATCGGGACAGGGGATGTGGGAGTGGGTCAGGTGGAAGGGCATATATTTGGAGGCAGGGGGTGGGAGGAGGGCCTGGGAGTTTTCGGGAGGGGGGAAACCAGGAAAGGTTTTAGCATTTGAAATGTAAATGAAGATTATATTCGATTAAAAAACAATAAAAAAATAATTCTAATGGGACACCCAATAAAGCTAAGTGTAGCACTGTGTTCCATGGATTTTATTTCTAGATATACAAATAGGATGAAAAAGTACATGTCGCTCATGCAAAACAGGTGTAAGAAGGTCCACAGCTGTGTGAGCCCCAAAGTAGAGAACATGCCCATCAACAACGTAATAGAAAAATGAATGATAATAGAGATATATAGTGGAATAGTGTAACCAAGCGGCCAATGTCAGATGAACAAAGCTCTTACACATTATGTTGAAGCAAAGAAGATAGACATAAAAGACTCTATGGCTCCGGTTATGCAAAATTCTAAAAAGGCATCTGTCTATGATAACCAGCTATCTGGAAAACTATCAGGAGCAAGGTCTGAGGCCATCACAGGGCCCTGGCAGTGATGAGAAGGGACCTTCTGTGTGGGTCCCCTTCTTGGGGGTGATTTTATGGATGGGCACACAAATGTCTAAAACCTTAGCAAACTATATACTTTTTAAAAAGTGCTTAAATACACGTATATGAACACATTTGTATATAGAGACACTTATATAATACAAATATGTATATGTATAATAAACATACATGTGTGAATGCATATCCTCTACAATACACATGTACTTATATATACGATAAACACATGAGTGTGTATATAAAATGCACAAGTGCATGTGGGCACATAACACATAATTATGTATATCTATCCATGCATTTATATAGATTATGTATATAATATATATAAGCATATGTATAATGCAGAAATGTATGTGTATGACACAAATATATGTAGAAGCATTTGTATATATAAAACAATGTGTTTAATATACACACATGTATGTATACATATTCATATATGTGTGATATGTATAAATGGGTTTATATGAATGATATGCATGCATCAGTATATATAATACACTACATATTATAACATCAAAAATAAAGAGAAGGAAGTAAAATAAAATATATTAGAAGTCATAAGTTAATAAAATCTCCAATAATAACAAAGAGATAAAACCTACTAAAACAGTCAAAATAGCGTTTCTTCAAAGATGGACTATTTGAGCCTAAGAAGAGCAACCGGAGCATAAATACATATATTATATAAACTCTTAAAGCAATTTAAAGGAATAAAATGAAACTATGATCAAATTTGATACAGAAAATAGAGCTGAAAATTACATTTTCTGAAAAATACAGCTTCCCCCAAAGGAGAGACTTGTTTCAACTTAAGAAGAAATGAAATATCTACACAGACTCATGTCTGTTGAGGTCAGCCAACCAGTAACTGAAAATATCTGACAAAATGATAGTACTGGGCCCGATCAATTCTTCAAAATGTTTGAATAAAGATCAAACCAACACTGATTTAAAAACTCGTACATATCACTGGTAAACAGAGGGCGAGTCCAGTCTCTGTTATGGAACATTGTAACCCTGACAGGACCCAAGAGAGCAGAACTGAACAGCCAGCCTCTCACCGGCAGAATGAGGTCATGAGAGAAATCCTATCGGCTCAGGGAACACTGTAGAGGAGGAGCAATAGGACCAGGACCTTGCTGAGAGACCGTGTCTCCTAGGAGTATCAACGAGACACCATGATGTCTCACCAACATGCCGTGAACAAGGATGGCGCCAGAATGCATCCCATGTTAGGGGAAGCATGTGAGACCCAACCCTACATGAGCTGCAGGGAATCAAGCCATGTGAGAGCAGAAGAAGCAGTCTTCCCAAGGAAGAGCCCCGACAGGATGCCCAGCCCGACAGGATGCCCAGTGCCAAACAGTCTTGAAAACCTACACACAAAGCAACACACTGTACAGACTGCGCAGGCTGTACTTATGCATTCAGATATAAAACTATTGAGGAAAAAGGCTATGGGTGTGAGAAAGAGTCGGGAGAGGAGAATCTGGGGAGGTTTGCAGGGAAGAAAGAAACGGGAGAGATGATGTAAGTACATTACAATCTCAAAATCATGTTTTAAAAATGTTCACTATTCAGCCCAGCAGCAGCAAAACGACAATGTCTGGTCACACTGGCATGGCCCGGGAAATAAGAGCTGCCGTAATATTTGATAAATACTAATATTCTACGAGATTCAGGACACAAGGAAAAAAATCGATGTGAGTCTCTAAATAGATGTGGGATAACTTTGTGATTTCTTTCAATGCTGATCTATGTTTTTAGAGAATTATTTTAAATTATGTCTATGTGTGTGTTTGAGTGCACGTGAGCTCCGTTCACAGGGAGATCAGAAGACCATCAGATCTCCTAAAAGTGGAATTAAAGGCGGTTACAAACTGCCAGATAGGGGTGCTGGAGAGTAGAGTCCTGTGCAAGTGCAGACAGCACTCTTAACGACTGAGCCCTCTCTCCAGGCCTTGAGTTTTCTGAAGAAAAGCAAAGTATGGACAGAAACTCCCTTACTATATTTTGGGTGTCCAGCTACTAATGAGAACTGATACTATACAACAAACATCATAATTCCGGGTGAAGTAATTAAAACCCAGTCCCATGAAATTAAGAGTGAGACAGGATTTTTTTTTTTAACTCAACAGCAGACTGAAAGTCCTTTCTGATAGAATAAAAAGGAGAGAAAGAAAAGTGGTAAAGATCGGGGAAAAAAGAATTAAAATGAAATAACATAATTACATCCAAATAAAATTTACAAATAAGGGCCAGCAAGATGGTTCAGGAGGAAAAGGTGCTTGCAGCCAACCTCGACGACCCGAGTTCAATCTCCAGGACTCACAGGATGGAAGGAGGGAGCACGCTCTCGCTAGTTGCCCTCTGGCCCCCACACGTGCAGTAGGGCATGTGTACCATCCCTCCCCCTCATAAATAAGTAGGTAGATAGATAAATAAATATTTTTCAGTCAGAGATCAGCTACTAGAATTGATGATCGAATTCAACACTTTTTGCGTATGAAGTTCAAGCCCAAAGATGAATTCTATTTGGAGGCAGCAGACAGACATGTGTTGTCAGTGAATGATGTGTATGTGATTTAGTAAATCTTTCCCTTCTTTGGGTTCTGAAGGAAGGCAGCGGATCACAGGGGTAATAAGTTCTCTGAAAATAACAAATTTGAGAAAGACTAATTATGACCCATGAGTTCAAACAGTGTGGTCTAGACAGACCATCCTGGACTGGTAACATTGTTGCAAAGATGGGGACCAATGAGGCCTCCTGAAGTAGTAGTAGAGTACACTTTAGCCGTGGCTCATAAAAAGTCATGGAAGGGTCTGAGAGGAGGATCTGCATGGGTTTATACACTCACAATAGTCTTAGACTGAGCCTAACCCGCCAATGGCAAGGCCACAGGACACTAATGATGGGAACAGAGGCCAGTAGTGAAGGAAGCATTTGGCCAAGCATCCTTCTGAGCGAGCTGCTCCGCGTCACAGATGGCCCCTGTAAACAGGGTCCTGCCAACCCCGGCTGCTCAGATCTCCCAAGGCCAGAGCAAGACCATGAGCCTCTGCGACCAACACTTCCCAGCCCAGACAAAGCTGAAGAAACCAGGCTCTCTTAGCCGCGGGGGCGGGGCAGCTAAGAACAGCCCCCAGCATAGCTCCAGCAGTCAAGCCTAAGAAAGGGGGAGGGGCCGTGCGGGTCAGGCAGCAGTGCGCTCGTGCATTTAGAGGCCAGAAATCAACCTCGGGCGCTGCCCCTTGGTTGTCAGCCACCTTTCCCTTCTTTGAGAGAGTCTCATTTCCACCCTCCCCCCCCCCGCACCCCCAGATTCTCCAATCAGGCTAGGCTATCTAGTCAGCATAGCCCTGGGATGACAGGTCTACACACGTCTAATCTTTATTCCTCCTTTTTGTCTTCTCCTGTAGGTTCTGGGGCTCGAACTTGGATCCCCACGCTTTCACAGGAAGCTCTTTGCAACCCGAATTGTGTCTCCAGCCTTAAGCGAAGATTTCAATGCAAGAATTAATGTGGGCAATACAGTATGCATCACTAAGAAAGGGAGGAGATATCAAGCTGATTCCCTGGCACTTGAATACAGTTTAATCCTAAGTGGAGCCGCTGGGAAAGTGGGGACATTAGCGGTTATGCTGTTCCCAAACTTCAGGATCCCGGGCGCACATAAACACCTGTGAGCCGCTCACCATTGATCCTTGCTTGAAGGACCAGCAAACAGCTATTCTGAGAGCACCTCCAGTCTCCTAGACTTGGGGGTAAAGTCCTCCCCGTGGTCTGTGGAAGTCAGTGGGGGGCCCTCTGACATCCTCAGACACAAAGGATCTGAGCCAAGCCACCAATTCTGCTGCTTCCGGTCCTGCTCTTGCGTTCAGACGGAGCAAGGCATTCTCTCCCTCTGGCCTACATTTCCTCTGCTGAGAGAAGGATCCCAACAAACTGCAAAAGGGGGTCCTGTCGCCTGCACCCAGTTCTCTAAGTGCTCCCCATCGATTTATCCATTACGTTATCGTTATAAATTAATAAAGCAAGGCCCACATTAACTTACTGTAAAGGTTTCTCTGCCACAGATTTCCTCTTAGGCTTTCTGCTACTCAACTTGCTGAGATAAAGGGCCTGCCACGCAGATGCAGGCCAGGCTCTTGGATTCTTATTAAGTATACAAAAGGTGTCTTATTCGTCTCAACAATGTCATATTCAAAAGCCGCTCAAGCGCAGATTCAAATAGGAAAGGCATTCCCAATTTCTAGTTAATGTTCACGTTGCCCAATGAGTGGCTCATTCTTTCTAATTCCACTGCCATTTACTTAATTTTCCTTAATTTCTAAAAATGTATTCAATGTGTATGCCATAAGTGTGCAGGTGCCCAAGGCCGCCAGAAGGTGGTGTCATATCCCTGGAGCTGGAGCTGCGCAGCCCCCTGACATGGGTGCTGGGAACTGGACTCTGGACTTCTGGAAGAACAGCAAACACTCTTAACTGCTGAGACATTTCTTCAGGTGATGTATATATCACCTGATACCATGCCAGTCACATAGTAGGGACTTAGCAAACGTTCTCAAATCACTGACTTAGCTAAGGCTAGCGTGACTGCCCCCGGTGGCCAGCCAGAAGATGGCTCCACTCTCACAATAACACCCAGTTTATTTATCTGGTTGCTATTGTCTTCGTATGTTATTGGGGAGCCTGCTAAAATGAAAATTATAGGCTTGTGTTTGCACTATTTCTTAGGGCTAATTGGTAGTTCTTTACTTTTATAGCCTTCTGATGCATTAATAAATTCCAATAAGCACGGAGACCTTTAATTCTTGCGTTTATCCGTTCAAAAATATTTATTAAATTTTCCGACTGTGGGCTAGGACACACAAACACTTTTATGGTGCTTATAAAAGGTTAAAATCACCCCAGCTCGCTGCAATATCCTCATATACAGTAACTAGCTCAGTGCGTGTGCGTGTGCAGTGTTCCCATATGCACACATGTGCATGTAAAGACTGGAGGACAACCTTGGTGTCATTCCTCAAAAGCCCCGGCTTTTGAGACAAGGTCTCTCACCAGCCTGAAAGATGGCATCAAGCCCCCGAAACTGGAGATGCAGGTGATTGTGAACCAAGGGTTACCTGGCCGGTGAACCCCAAGGATCCTCTCTTTAGCGGCACTAATGATGATGCCCTGTTTGTTTTTCAAAGCCAGGTTCTGGGGACTGAAGTCCTCTTGCTGGCAAGGCAAGCACTTTAATGGCCGAGTGACCTCTGCAGCCACCACAGACTAGCTTATAACACAACTGCAAAGGGGCCCATAGACAGGAGGCTGCCTCCCAAGGGAGCTGGGCCAAGTTCACCTCATGAGATATTTGAGGGGCGTCTGGCTGAACCAGCCAATTCCTGAATGATGGGAGCCATGGAAGGTTCTGGATAAAAGCAGCAGCCTGTGCAAGCATGGGGAGGGGGGGCACAAATGTTTGTTACTTGTTTTTAAAAACCTTATTTCAGAGTCGATGTATGAGGGTTTTGAGTAAAAGAATCAATAGGAGAGGGAGATCTTTCTCTCCCCTCCCTTCGTCCCCCTCTACACACACACACACACACACACACACACACACACACACACCACACACACACACACACACACACACACACACACCACACACACGCACACACACACACACACACACACACACACACACACACGCACACACACATACTGCAATAGGTTTTCTTATTTAAATACCATATCTGACAGTCTACAATATCAAACCACACTCTCATTTGGGGAAACAAGAGAGTACTACCTGCTGTTGATACATCTAGAGGAAGGAGAAGTGTGACACTGATGTTTGCTATGGCCCTAAATGATGGACAGGAGTGGCGGATCCCAAATCTGTGCAGGAGGCTGTCACCGAGTTGGTGCTGCATTCCCAGATTGCAACTGCAGCCTCACATTCTCGAGCTCGGGCAGGGATTCAAAGGCAGACCTCCTGAACCTCCTGTCTTTCCTCCATCGTCCTCTACCTCATTGGAGATGGTCCAGACCCAGAATGTAATGGGCTTTACTTAAAGTCTACTGACTTAATGTCAGTTATACTTGCAGTGAGTCTTCACAAGGGCAGAGGTAGCTGAGTAATTGACTGGGCCTCTTAGCCCAGCCAGGTTGTCACACAGAATTGGCCATTAGAGTCACCCTATCTCAGACTAAAAGACTCCCAGGGTGTCACAAACACCTGGGTTGCTCAACAGCCTGGAGCGGTTTTTGAAATGCAAATTATTTTGGTTGGTTGGTTGGTTTTGTTGTAGTTGGTTTTGTTAGTTTTGCAAATACAATTACCTGTGACCCAGGCCGGTCTGATTCTCAACTCCTCTGTAGCTGTAGCTGGGGATGATTCCCAACTCATCACCATCCGCTGTCTTCCACCTGAGTGCTGAGACAGCTGGTATGCATCTCCAAGGCAGGAGCGTGTGCGTGTGCGTGTGCGTGTGCGTGTGCGTGTGCGTGTGTGTGTGTGTGTGTGTGTGTAGAGGCTAGAGGTTGGCATTAGATGTCGTTCTTAGCTGCCAAACATCTTTTTTAGATGTCGCTCATTAACCCAGAGCTCACCGATTTGGTTTGATTGGGTCTTCCCCGAACCCAGCCTTTTGCTTGGGTGCTGGGATTGAGAACTCGGATACTTATGCTGTGGGGGGTACCCTACTGAAGGAGCCGTCTCCCCAGCTTCCTCCTCCTTCTCTCCCCCCTCCTCCCCTTCCTCCTCCTTTTCTTTTTGATATAGGGTCTCACTATATAGTCCAGGCCAGCTGTGAACTCACCACCCTTCTGCCTTGGCCTTTAGAACTCCGGTGTGCGGGGATCACAGGCATGCACCACTCCGCCAGACTCAGGCAATTCTGTGAACCGCCCCCTGGCCCGAGTCGGATGCTGTGTGTCGGGCCTGGCACTGTTCTTTCCTCTGCCTCTTCCACTTCTGCTTCACCTCTTTGGCTTCTTTTCTTCCTGTCTTTCTCGTTTGTCATTTGTGGTGGTGGTGGTGGTGATGGTGACCGATGATGATACAGGGTTTCACTCCGTAGCCCAGGCTGCCCTTGAGGTTACAGTCTTCCTTCTTTCTCAGCCTCACACATGTTGGGATAACAAGGCTAGGCCGCCATGCCCAGCTCCTTGAGGTGTTTCTCCTGCATACCCCAGAGTGTGAGGATCCGGGTATGCACTTTCGAGGCTGTGAAGAACAAGTCTTATCAGGAGCTGGTCATTAATTGCCTGCTCCGTTGTGGGCTTGCGTCCCTTGATAGATTTCCATGCTTAGATGGCATATTGGATAGTCCCGCCAACACCGCCTGGTTCTCTAATTTTGGAGAAACAACAAATGAGAGAACTATCGATTGTTTATAAATCTTTACTCAGGGACACAAGATAACCACTCCATCGAACTCTTCCTCCGGCACTTTCGTGGGGAACTCAGCTAAGCCAGCTTCAATTTCCCAACCGAGGTCAAGAGCACCCGCATCAGAATTCACCTCAAGACTCCTCGGGTGCTATTGATCTCACGGCGGGGCTGTTTCGGAACGGTTGCATAACAGGCTATAGACAGCAGGTAAAAGCAGCCAGTGGGACGGTAACGGTCTTGTCAGAGTGGCAATTGTCAAAAGTCCCCAGAAGGAACCGGCTCCACCTCCCCCAAGCCCTGAGTGGAAGCCGGATGCTGTGGTGTGAAGCTGCAAGCCCAGCATTGGGACTGGGGGAGAGAGAGACACCTGGGCCCCTGCACTCTTGCCCAGCCAGGGAAGCTGGGTGGATGAATGCCACACCCCATGGCAGACCCTGTCTCACAAAGAGAATGCGGAAAGTGGCCGAGGAAGGCTCCTGACACTGACCTCTGCTCGCTACGTGGATGTGCATCACACACATGTCCTTCTCCCCACACGTGTGCACTCACCTGTTCAAACACATACATACGCTGCACATATGTGCGCACACACTTACATATCTGTATATACATGTTTGTACAGACACAAGCATATGCACACATAGATCCTTTCTATCATGGTTCACACTATCAAAGCTTGTGACTTCCGTCTCCACCTCCTTAGGGAGTTCTAGCAGCTGAAGACCCATGTCCTACCCTGCTGCCCTATCTGCCACTGTGAAATGGGAAATGAGACTATGCAATATTAAAAATAAGAAAAGTGGAGGAAAGGAGAAAAGGAGAAACCCAGATTCAGCAAGCATGCATCATTAGCAGGGAGCGAGCTGGTCCCAGGAGCAGTGATTGGGCACTTAAAGAAATAAGGACGGGAAGACGCAGCAGAGAGAAACACCAGCTTGCCAGTTCTGCAAAGTCAATGGCATTCAGCGGTTTGATTCATAACACAAAAGAGCCTTTTTGAAAGTTAGCAGACCAAAGCATGCTGTAGCTCCCCAGTCAGCCCTCCGAGGGGCAAAAGAGGACAATCTTTTTTATTCAGAATCCTACTGTAGATACGGTCTGGGCCTAGGGGCTCTGTCCTAATTTTACAGCCTCTTCTGGGATGTGTCAGTCACTCCCATGCACCGGACTTGCCCTTTCAGATGCTCAGTGACTCTTGTGGCCAGCTCTCCCTTTGGATTGTAAATGGGATCCTGTTTAGAGAATGCCTCTTAATTTTTAATGTGTCCCCCCCCTAGACACGGGTAGGGCATGTAGTGGTGTGTTACCAGACAGACATGAGGACTGGCAAGGTTGAATGAACTCAGATTGAGGAATCTCAGCGTACTGAGACTACAGGCATGAAGCTGCTTCCTGTCTGTCTGGTTACCTGCTCCGGATCACATAACCACAACACCCCGCTGAGGACCACGGACCCTGAGTCAGGTAGCAGAGCGCCTGGAGGTCTTCTCCACGCTAATGAGGAATCTAGCCAGCCCCTGAGCCTTTAGCCAGTCACCTTCTCTTCCTGGGTATTCCTTCCCCCACAACAGTATTTAAATCCCGGGTCACCCCAAATAAAAGCGAACGCATTTACATCCACCATCCAATGAACCAGTATGAACAAGCAAGAGTTGTCTCAGAGAGGTGCTTTGCTAAGGATTGCTCAGAGGAGTTGAGATGAGAAATGGAGGCCTCTGTTCTTCAGCCTCCTCTCTGCCAGACTGTGTAGAGACAAGTCCATGGCACCCCTCTGGAGGTCATGTGCTGTATGACGTGGTCTCTCCCGGTGTTGCTTAGACTTCCAGAAAGTGTCACCACTCTGATATCAGGCATATGGGTATAGGTCATTATCCACGGTTGCATTCCGTATCCATGCATCTGTTGGACATCACCTTCAATGTCACCATCTCCCAGACTGGGTTACCTGCCCCTTATCCCCAGGACTCATCTCCAGCCTCCTCTTTCTGAGCCTTTCCTGCACTTCCTGCCTCCACGAGTGGTCTGCCACTCATCTGCCAGACATTTGCAGGAGCTTGGGTATCACAGATGACTCCGCCTCTTCCCACACACTCTGAGACTGTCTTCCATCCCTCACTTCCCGTCAGCCCTTGTCCAAGCCGGCGTGCTCTCTTACAGGTTCCTCTGACGGCCTTTGCCTTTGACCTTGAGCCACTTCAAGTGATTTTTGCTTTGGTTTTAAAAATTGTGTGTATATATGCACGTCTGTGTGTGGTATGTGCACTTGAGTACACATGGCTACGGGGAGGGGGGCCGGGGCGGGGGAGAGTAGAGAGTGTGTTGAGGTCCCTGGAGCGGGATTTACAAGAGGTTGTGAGCCACCCAAAATGGGTGCTGGGAACCAAACTTGGGTGCTCTTTACCAATGAGCCATCTCTTAGTTTCAAAGCTTTTTCCAGGAAGCCGTGGTGGTATTTGTCAAATACACTTTAGAAAAGACTTTAAAAGTAGGGGTTTATGAGACAAAGGCACCCCAAGAGGAAGGATACACCCCACAGTATGGATGTAGACTTGTTTGGGAGAGTGTTGCCTCTTACTGATCCGATAAAGCAACAGCATCTTCCATGAATCCACACATGATTCCATTGTTCCCCTGGTCAAGCCTTCAGGTCCTTCACACTGTTGCAAGCTCGAATCTACGTGTGTACACTGTTGTGTCTTCCAGAAGCTTCCACGGCCACTGCTTTCACAGTCTGTTTTCCGTTAAAAAAAAATCTCTGATGCTTTATTCTACCCATCTTGGACTTTCACCTCTGGGTCTCAGGAAGTGTGGCTCCTCTGACTGGAGCACTCTGCTGGAACCTGCCAGCCTTTTCCAGCTCAGCTACGGTTACCCACAAGCGGATCCCACCGCTCAGTCAGAACAGGCAGCATGTGCATTGCATACACTGATGCATCCTTAGGGCCTATTACTGTGCCTTCAACCTACCAGTGTGGGAGGCACTACCCATAAGTGGTTACTGAACACTAAAAAATGTGCACAGTGTAGAGCAGGAAATGCCGAAAATACAAATTGCATCCTTGACTTTCAATATTGGATGCCAATGAAATATGAAATATCTCTGTATTTTATGTTGGTTACATTTTGAAATAGTATTTTCATATTTGTTAAGGTAAATAAAATGCTCTAATTTAAAATTACCTGAATGGGTCACAATATACTTCAACTGGAAAACTCTAGTGGATGCATGTTTGCTAATCAGTAAAAATGAAAAGAATCTCTGTTTTCTAAATGTGGGTCCTCTTCCCATGGGAACTTCCTTCAAATCTGGGCCATTGTGTTCTTTTCATGTGTTCCCAAAGTATCCAGTAATTGCTCCATTATGGCCATTGTCAGATTGTACCACATTACCATTCACATGCCTGGGAAGGTGAGCGCTGGCTTAGTTCAGTCAGACGACCAGTGCCTAGCATTGCTCCACACGTGCGCCCAGGCTGATGTCTGATGGATGAACAAAGAGGCCAATGGTCACATGGAGAAGGAGGGGCGCTGATAACAATATGATGTCGGTGATGATTTTTACTACCAGAACACACCTACTCGGCCTCGGGTCCTTCAGGTTCTTGTGGAACAGGCCTTGAGAAGAATGTGAGAAGCTACAGGCATGACACAAGAGGCAGGTGAGTTATACGTTCTCCTTAGTCCCTTTTGTTATCTGTAATTCAAAAATCGGAAAACAAAACAACAACAAACAAAACAACAAACACCCCTTGTTTGGAACAAGCCTGGAAAACCTTGAGATTCTTAAGAAAGGGCCATTGCTTTGGTCTCCTCTTTTGTGTCCATGAACGATACCACGTTTTGCTTGGATGAGAAGTACACACACACACACACACACACACACACACACACACACAGACTCACATGTTTGAGCACATGATCTCCAGATGGTGGTGAACTCCTGGAAGAAGGGAGCTGATGGGATTGGGCTGTGGGGATCTTACAGTGAGGCCCTAGCTTCCTGTTCACTCTGCATCCTGAGCAGGGGCGTGAGCAACCAGTTGCTTCAAGCTCTAGCTGCCTTGACCTCCTTACTCTGTGTTCCTGACTTACAAGACTGGATGAACCTTTCTACTTTAAATTGCTTGGTCAGGGCATCTCATCATAGCAAGAGAAAAAGAGAAAAACATATATGACTAGAAATCAGGGACATGCTTCTTACCTGGGACCCCATGTGAGGATTTGACTTAGTTAGGGTTTTGCTGCTGTGAACAGATGCCTTGACCTAGGAAACTCTTATAAAGACAACATTTAATTGGAGCTGTTTTGCAAGTTCAAAAGTTCAGTCCATTAACAGCACGGCAGCATCCAGGCATGGTGTGGGAAGAGAGATCTACATCTTCATCTGAAGGCTGCTAGAAGACTTGCTCCCCTGTGTTTAGGGGGAGGGTCTCATTGCCCACTCCACAGTGACACACTTCCTCCAACAAGGCCACACCTAATCCAACATGGCCACACCCCCTGGTAGTGCCACTCCCTGGGCCAAGCATATACAAACCGCCACAGTGTTGAACCTCTAAAAATATCACTACACAGACTGGGAAGGAAAGCAACAGGAATAGGGGCAAACACATTCATGTCTACAACATCACCAACGACAGCACCAGCCATTCTGGGAATTAGATGAGCTCTGAGCTCTGGGCTCTAGGTACCATTCAGTACTTGATTCACATTGTGTTCATGAAATACTCCCTAGCAGGCTACGATATTTCCATCTGCCATTATAACTATTTCTGTTGTGGTAATGAGGAAACAGAGGCTCCATTTGAGCCAGCCCTATGAAAAGCTGCTCACACAGCTGCGATTCAAAGCAGGGCTTCCTTGCTGAGAACCTAATGTGGTCCACGCAGTGGCCTTGAAAGTGTTGACTGGGGACTGTCATGATTGGGACTTCAGTAACCCCAGAAGCCTGGCCGAGCTGACACAGACACATGAGACAGAACAGCCAAAGCACAGCGCCGCAGGACTGCATCGGAGAGACAACCAGAAGCATACGCTTAAACTCGGGTTGAAGCTGCCCTTGCTGGGCGAAGCCCTGACTGTATTTCTCCTGTCCGAGGTGGAATGGTTGGACGCATGACCTGGGTAAAAATCCAGCAGGGAAAGAAGAGGCTGCTGGTGCCTCTGTCACACAAGAAAGCAGCAGGGAGAGGCTGGGATAGAGAAGATGAAAGTCACGTCAATGGATCAGGGAGAACACCACAGGGCGAAGTGCGAGAGAACAGACAGACCCTAATTGCTACCAGGCAGGAAAACAGGCGGAGCGAGCAGGTCTCACTGTTCCCCTGGGGACGGGAGCTCCAACGCAGTGGCATTTGTGCCTCTCCCTTGGTCTTATTAAATGGGCCACCACACGGGGAGTGAATGAGAATTTTTTTGCTAACTTAATGTTTTCTGGAAATATCTTCTCCCCTGAAAGCAAAAGAGGTTAAAATTTGTTTGAGGCTATGGAGGAAAATTTGGGGAAATTAAAAGCTCTCAGAGGTAAAGTTCTTTCAAAGGAGGAGCAGAAATAAAAGCTCTCTAACTTTTTCATTATCATTCTGGAGAAAAGAAGTAGAGAGCTCGCAGGGAAAGGAGCCAAGAAGATTTATTTTAAGGGCTACATTCCTGATGCCAGCCGGAGAACTAAATGGAGGGTGCCCATGAAGACCACACCTTAATGGAGACCTTTGCTTAGAACTGCAAAAAGCAGGCTTGCTTTTTATGTCAAGGATAAACCAATGCTTTTTTGGGGAAAAAGTATAAATTCTTTAAAAAGCAATGTGGGACAACCATCACAACAATGGGCGTCTGCACTTGCAACAGAAGTAATTTTGTTTCTGAGGTACACAGATGCGTAGAGATCTACGCAAGAAGACATGACAACGGATTGTCTTAATAATTCATTGGAGTGCGGAGTCCAAATGACTGTGATACATGAGGTGCAGTTCAGCCGTAGCTAGGTCATTTGCATCGACTTCCCATGATTCAAGGCTCAGGGAGCTTTGAGGAAGAAGAGGCAGGAAGAACAAGCAAGCTGGGAGGAGAGTTGTGAAGTCCCGGACATGGCATGGCTCTCTAACAGATCAATGCACAGTAGCTGTGGTCGTCTGCACAAGACCAGCACTCTGCAAGCCAGTCAAAGTTCTAACATGAATTTGGAAGGTGATTGGCTTCCGTTGCTGCTGAAGGGAGAAGAGACGCTCTTCCCTGCAGATGTGGCCACTGGCCAGCTGCTCAGGCCCCAGGGGCCACTTACACCTGTCCATTGGACTGGCACTAACTGGACGTAGGCAGCTATTAATAACAAATAAGAATACAAAGAGGACATGAAGCTGGGACAGAGATGGAGCTGGGAGTTCTAGGGGGAGGTGGAGGGAGGTTGGATCTGATGGATCTGATCAATACACGTTGTATAATATGCAGAACTGTCAAAAATAATGATATTTCTATTTATGAAAGAAACCGGGACAATCAATGGCCATCAGCAAGAGAGTAAACTAAGATGACACACTATGCAAAGCAGCACTGTGCGTCTATAGGGACATATAATTTAGATAGTCCAAAATGCACTCACTCCAAATAGAAAACCCAATAAACATACAATGAATGACCTCATTGTATTTAATGGATTATACATCACGGTGAACTTTCACATGCCTATATATTTTTGAAAGTACAGGTATGTGCTTGCTTCGGCAGCACATATACTAAAATTGGAACGATACAGAGAAGATTAGCATGGCCCCTGTGCAAGGACGACACAGATTCATGAAGCGTTCCATATTTTTCTGGAAAATATCATCCTAAGTGAGCTAACCCAATCACAAAAGAATACACATGAAATGAAATAACTGAGAAGTGGATATTAATTAGCCCAGAAGCTCTGAATACTCAAGATACAATTAGCAAATCATATGATTCCCAAGAAGAAGGGAGGAAAGGGCCCTGGTCCTGAAAAGACTTGATCCAGTATCATAGAGGAGTACCAGAACAGAGAAATGGGAGGGGGGTGATTGGGAAATGGGTGGAGGAAAGAGGACTTATGGGACATATGGTAAGGGGGGAACTGGGAAAGGGGAAAGCATTCGGAATGTAAACAAAGAATATAGAAAAGAAAAAAAGAAAAAAGAAAGTACAGATATATTTTAAGAATAATTTTTCACTTTGGAGCAAGTAAAGTTAGACCATATTTTAAAGTGAGAAGGTTTAATTTTCATTTCTTATCCTTCTGTCCTATTTGTATTTTTGATTATGAATATGGATAATATATAATGTATATATGTAAATAGAGGGGGAGAACAAATTAAAATGGAATAGAATCTCTCTGGGACTCAAAATACAATTCCCTGAGCAGAAACAGTAGTAAACCAGAACCAATGCTTTAAAAAATATTTTATCTGTTATGGCCAGGGAGAGTTTATCTCGAGGAGGGAGCGGAGTTTTAATATTTGTGACGGCATTAGCACAATGTATTGCATCACTAGACTAAGGAAGAAATATTATAGAATCATTTGACCAAATGCTGAAGTGCACTGAGGAAAAAGGAAAAAGACCACTAAAGAGAAAGATGCTTTAAATAATATATTTTAAACTGGATATACAATACGTATCAAAAAAATCATAATTGAAACTATACAGACATTTTAACTTTTAAAAGTATTTTAAACTTTGTATGATGTCCATGTCCATTGTGCATACAAAACAAATAATTATGTTTCAAAATCTAAGAGACTCCGGCCCGAAAGCGTGGTGAGAGAAACCAAGTTCCGAGGAGCCTGCTCTTGTGTTTTGGATGTTGACTGTCCTCCTCCAGGGCTTGAGACACTCTTTAGAAACATTTAGAAAGCTTTAGGGGGTGGACTTTTGCTAGAAGAAGTAGGTCACAGAGGATGGGCTCTGCTTCCTGTGGTCCAGTGTAGACCAGCCACTGTGCCTTTTCCCAAACAGTCTGACTGTGTCTCCTCAAACTGGAAGACAAAATAAACCCTTCCTCCCTTGAGTTACTTCTCGTCCAGTGTTTGTTCACAACAAGTACAAAAAGTAATTTAGCCGCATGTTTAGTGCAAAATAATGGTCTGGACGCATCTCCCACTGGGTGGCTTAGAAGAGAGGTAATACCACAGACAGGTTTGAGACTGCTCAAATCCCTCTCAGGTACAACTCTAAGCCTCTGCATAATTTGCATTCTGTCAGCATTCTATGTGGAGACATTACCGGGCATTTGCTCTGTGATCAAAGACTGCTGCATTAGGTAGGTAGGCTCAGAGCTTTCAGAGCAGGAGAGGATAAAAAACAAATGAGACCAGGAAGGTTCTCAGTAGGACGTCAGATTTTGAGGTCTGGTAACACTCGAACAGGGCTGACTTTCATGGATGGCTTATGGCACAGGACTTTGTGTAGGCATGGAAAGCAAAGCTGTTTAAAATATTCATCTAAGCACAGGAAGATAGAGAAGAAGTACAGAGTCAGGGGGCGGGGCTGCTTCTACAGGAGGTGGCCATGAGGCAGCAAGGGGCTTTGGGAGGGTTCAGTTAGCAAGAGGGCAGCCATGGCTCAGGGTGGGTGTGAAGAGACGGGGCCATGTGTTCCCAACAGGACATAGATGATAAAGACCAGACTTTCTGATTCAAATGTGTGGGAGGCATTTCAAACTCTACGGAGGAATTTTCAACACAAGAAGTCTCACTGGAAGAAGAAAGTTTAATCTTGACAGGTAGGCACCACAACCACCCAACGGCATTCTCGATCTTGTGTTAAATATCAAGCAGCAAACAGAAATATTGAGTTGAGGTCTAGTAATCCCAAGTTTCGCCTACAGCACAGCTCCCAACAAAATTGGAATCCGGCAATGGGTATCTATCTAGCACTTGTTATGAACAAGGAGATATTAGTAATGATTAAGGATTAATTACTTCTGCTTTCAGAGATATTCAACACATGATTGATTATAATCTCAGCATTTAGGAGGCTGAGGGCAATAGTGTTGTGAGTTTGAGGCTACCAGTCAATTCTAAGCTAACTTGGATTACCAGAAAGGCACTGTCTCCAAAAGGAAAATGTCCTTAACCAAAGTCTTTGCCAAAGAAGCTTAGCAGTTGTCACCATTAGAGTCACCTGGGAGATTTGTTACAATCCAGCATGCTGGGCTCTGCCCCAAAGAATCAGTGATGTGTTCTTAGAAATCTGTATTATAACAAGTCTCTCGCTGATGCTTAAGTTGCTAAAGGAAGGCTCCCACCTTGCGGCCTACTGACCAATGGGAGAGAGTCAAACACAAATTCTGTGAAAGCCCAGAGCATAAAAATTCTTGGTTTTGGAGTTGAAAATCAGGGTGTGAATAACATTTGGAAAAGTTCCCAAGCTTTTTGATGGACGTATGGTTCCACCACACCCTCTCCCCCAAAACGAAATGAGTCTATTGTACTTTTTATAACGATCACATGGAAATGTTCCTCTTACAAGATCACATTCTGTGGTGCAGGATTCACTGTACAACATGAGGCTCTGTTCCACTCACTGAATAGGAGGGCCAATCTAAACCACTGAAAATACCGTTTTCCTTAAGCTTCCATGAGAAAAATAACTCCATGGTAGCAATAATTCTACTGCACGCCACAGTTTTCAAATATGTATTTGTTTATTTATTTATTACAAATGTTTATCTAAAGGACCAACTGAAAAAGACTAACATCTTATGATGTATAGGATCCCACACACTTAGCAAGGAGTCACACCACTTACAACATCAGCAGAGCTGAGGTTGAAAGAGGGAGACATTAACTCCAATCTACTGCAGCAGACTCTCCAGAGATTTGAGACTGGGGGATGAGGCCTTCTGATTAGCATGCAAACATGTCTCACTCATTTTGATGGACACACAACAAGTTGAGTGCACTGTGCATGTTGACGCCACTGGACCAAAGTCATCAATACACTAACTATACAGTTAAATATTTTAGTCACTGAAGATTATGAAGATTAAAATATCCACAATTCATCTCTAAAAATTTCCAAGCTAGTAAGTACTAGCTAGAACAAATTTAATTTATTAATTTTTATGGTCACATTTGTATAATTTTAATATCTCGTAACTTTGCTTTAGATCTTTTGCATGGCATCAGATCCTTTTATTTACAATTGGTTGGAATATAAGAAAGTTTCCTAATTTCTGACCTTAGCTAAAACATGACAGTGGGAATTTTTGCCAAAGGAATGTGCCTTCTGTTTTGGATGAAAATCAGAAGTACCTTCTTGTGTCAACCACAGAGATGATCGAAGTAGGATCCAACCTAAACCCATGCCTTTTTCAGTCCTGATAAATTTTCTTTTGTACATTAAATATCTTTAGAAAGTTAGAAATATTCCCCAAACCAGCTTCCATGCCTGTTTATTCAATACAAGCAATAACCTGGGGCTTAAACCTTTGAAATTAGATTATTGCTGTCTTTCCAGGGTGTTGGTTACTTCTCTCAGTCCTATAACAAGATATTTGACAAGAAGAAAATTAAAAAAAAATATTTTGGATCATCTGTCAGAAGTCGGGGTTCAGCGTGGTTAGAAAGGGATGGAGGACCTGCAATCTTTCTCACATTTGGATGGAGCAGGAAGAGGGAGAGGTGGAGGCTGGTACTCAGGGGCTTCATAGTTTTTTCAAAGACACCAGCCCATGAGATGTCGCCACCTACTTCCAGGATAGGTTGCCCCCACTTTTAAAAACCTCACGGGAAATAGCCCCACAGATACACATAGAAGTGTGTCTCCTATGTAACTCCAAATCCGGTCAGGTTGACCATGAAGATGAACCATGGGCAGCATGATCTAACTGTCCTAATGACTGAAAAACAAACAAACAAACAAACAAACAAACAAAATTGGACACATCTTTCAAGAATAGGACAGCCAATAGAGGTCCATATTGCCTCCCAAACATGGTAAACCCTTCTGTTTTAAGTAATCTTAGAGTCATAGGCACACACACACACACACACACACACACACACACGCTCTTACTCATGCACATGCTGTTCCATTTGTGTACTGTAAATAGAATCCTCTAAACCTGGGACTCCATTGACACAAACTTTATTCACAGCTACTCAGCATCCTCCCCATAGATAGCGGAGATGGGATGACTGGCATGTTTTCACAAGGCATCATCCCAAAGACTATATTTACTTGGTAAGCACCAGACATTGCTTATGTGTGTCTGGTTGGCTCCTTCTCTCCAATAATCTCTGCTATATAATTTATCTTTGTTTGACACTGGAGTTAATAAACACCAGGCATTCTGTCTAGATGGTGAGCTTCTCTTTTATGGCCCTACAGGATTTTCTGTGCGTGGTGCTCTTAGCCTCAATGAGGGATCTGAGGAGTGCCCTGACCATCTGTCCACACTACATTCAGAGAGCCTCTTCATGACAGCCTTCCTGTGGTCGTGAAGCATCAAGGGAGAACTGAGGAATTTATTCAAGCTTCTCATCTTTGATAAATCAGGAAGGCCCCATCCCATCTCTCCCCTCACCCTGCCGACTGCACCGCTGACCCACATTACTATTGGCTTGCCCACTTTTTTGTTGCCTGTGGAGACCTGATTTATGAATTATCAAGTTTGCAGTAACTCATTCCACCAGCTCCTCAGATGTATAGTGTGAAGTGCTCTTTTTAGACAATTTTCTTTATTATGGTTAAAAAAAAATCCTCATCTTACACTGGGTCTTGAACAAGGACACTTAGAATTCAACAGATAATTTTGGTCTTAGGAACAGATGATGACTCCATACAAGAAAGACTCAAAGCACTTAATTTACTGCAGGTGTCAGATCTGAATAGGTCAGAATGCCTAAAAGCCCCCCTCCCTTCTCAACACACTCCATCTAGAACCCCAGGATGGCAGAAGGCACAGTGAGTCACCTGCTTTCTTATGACAGAATTCAGTCATCCAGCTAGTTTCAAGTTTGTTTGTTTTTTTTTTTTAATTTCCTGGACTGAAATATGAACGCAAGGCCAGGAGATCTGTCTTGTGTATCCTCTCAAGACCTTGCACAGTGCACAGCACACAGAAAGCATTTGATTGACTGAATGATTGCATGAATGAACACTAGTTTTCGACCTGATTTATGTGGCTCATGTACCCTGCCTTGCTCTGCCGCACATTGATTTTTACATTAAAGAACTATCATGAGAAATGTCCAATTAGAACATTATGACAATTCTGCTAATGGTGTTCTTAGGAGGATGCAGACATGTGCCCTTATAGCACAGAGCAGAAAATCAGCAGGGAATCAGGATGAAATAAAGTAGAAAGCTTTACCTTGCACGGTAACAAGTAAAATTTATGCAAGAATACCAAAGATTTATATGATCAGATCAAGAACAGACAAATGGGACCTCATAAAATTACAAAGTTTCAGTAAGGCAAAAGACACTGTCAAAAGGACAAATTGGCAACCAACAAATTGGGAAAAGATTTTCACCAACCCTACATCTGACAGAGGGCTAATATCCAATGTATACAAAGAACTCAAGAACTTAGACCCCAGAAAACCAAATAAGCCTATCAAAAATGGGGTACAGAGCTAAACAAAGACTTTTAACCTGAAGAAATTCAGGTGGCTGAGAAACACCTTAAAAAATGTTTAACATCATTAGTCATTAGAGAAATGCAAATCAAAACAACCCCGAGATTTCACCTCACACCAGTCAGAATGGCTAAGATTAAAAAACTCAGGAGACATCAGGTGTTGGCAAGGATGTGGAGAAAGAGGAACACTCCTACACTGCTGGTGGGAATGCAAGTTGGTACAACCACTTTGGAAATCAGTCTGGTGGTTCCTCAGAAAACTGGATACGATACTTCCGGAGGACCCAGCCATACCACTCCTGGGCATATACCCAGAAGATTCCCCAGCATGCAATAAGGATAGATGCTCCACTATGTTCATATCAGCCTTATTTATAATAGCCAGAAGCTGGAAAGAACCCAGATGTCCCTCAACAGAGGAATGGATACAAAAATGTGGCATATATACACAATGGAATGCTATTCAGCCATTAGAAGCAATTAATTCATGAAATTCTTAGAGAAATGGATGGAGCTGGAGAACATCATACTAAGTGAGGTAACCCAGTCTCAAAAGAATACCCATGGTATGCACTCACTGATAAGTGGATATTAGCCTAGAATCTTGGGACACCAAAGACACAATCCACATACCAAATGATGTCCAACAAGAAGGAAGGAGTGGACCCTGGTGCTGAAAAGGCTCAAAGCATCAGTGTAGGGGAATACCAGAACAGGGAGATTGGAAGGGGTGGATGGGGGAACAGTGAGAGGGAAAAGGGCATGTGGGATTTTTGGGGGGCAGGGAACCAGGAAAAGGGAAATGAAATGTAAATATAGAATATATCCAATTAAAAATAAAATAAAATAAATAAAAAAAGAGAATACCAAAGAATGTTTCAGAGTTTCCAGAAACTTCTCGTCTAAGAAGACCAAATGAAGAGGGTCCAATACGTACGTATCTCAGGGCTTCCCCAAAGCTACTTGGGTTTCTTAATAATGGAGAATGGAGGCAGAGGGGTTGAGGAAATACTGCTGAGCTTCAGCACAAGAGTATAAATGCTAAGCAACTCCTAGAAAAATAAAAACAAAGCACTTGGCAAATGCCAAGAGTTCTAACAATGCTAAGTAGCAGTTCTGCCCTCCAACAGAGCCACAAGTGAGCACTTGCTCTGCCCAGCAGGATCAACAATGACCCCAAGTGCCTTGGAGGCTCACGTGAAGCAGTGCGGCTTCAGAAGACAGAGCACGTTCCCCTCACCCCCAACCTTGATGGGTTCCTAGTTCTCAATCTCCATCTTTGGTCTCTTCCTTTCTTCCTTTCTCCCTGTCTGCCTTCTGACCTCATGATTTTAAGAAATTATTCACAGTGAAGACAGCACATCAGGTTGAAGGAAGCTGCTGAGCAAAGTGTCCCTTCTTGTTTTATCTGTCATCACTGCTATTGTGAGCAGGATATGTGCTCGTGTGGGCATGCGTGCCCCGGCCTGCACATGGAGGTTAAAGGATGACTTTGTGGGGCTAGTTCTCTCCACCTGCCTTTAAGTGGGTTCTTTTTTGACATCAAAGGAAAGTAGAGCTTTAATTTTTAAACATTTGAATTAAAAAAAATACTAAGAAAATAAATGTCTGCATCACGTACCAAGAGAATTTAGGAAGTATAAAACACTCAGTTAAAACAAAAATACTTTATGCTCTGCTGGTTTGGATTTATGCACCCAAACATTAGCCAGTGACATTGATCAAAGAGACCATTCATAAAAATATTTTCTTTCAAAAAATTTAGTTGCAAGTTTATGTGTATCACACTTTGTGTGTGTGTGTGTGTGTGTGTGTGTGTGTGTGTGTGTGAGTGAGTGTGTTTAAGTGGGTTATAAACAGCAAACTAGAGTCTTCTGGCTTGCACAGCAAGTACTTTAAACCACTGAGGTGGCTCAGTAACCCCTTTTCTCATTTTAAGTAGTAGAACGTTTCTTTTAAAGATTCATATTACTATTTACTACTACTACTACTACTACTACTACTACTACTACTTACTATTATTATTATTATTATTATTATTATTATTATTATTATTACTATTATTATATGATTGCATGTTCTGAGCACATGCATGTGGGTGTCCATAGATGCAAAAAATGTTTTGATATCTGGATCTGGGTTTACAGGCTGCTATGAACTACCATGTAGGTGCTCAAGATTGAACTTAGGTCTTCTAAGTTTTTGCAATGGCCGAACCATCTCTCCAGCCCCACAGAACACCTCTTAAAGCAGATTTAAGTAACTGGAAACCAAATTACTTCTAAGTAGGCTAGCATAAGACTCTGTGGGAGATTGACTGTGCCAGTGACCCAATACATAGTGAGGACATCATCTCACTTTGTAATGTGACTTGCTAGACCCTGGCATGAAAAAGAGAAGTCTATTTCCTTATTCTTTATTTAGACATTTGGATGGGCTTTTCATCAAAAGTATGAGACAAAATGGCCATGTCTTAGATCTGAAGCTCAAAACAAACGTGCCTCAGGTACCCCCCACCACCGTGGAATAATAAGCCTTGGTTAGTTCAGTGACGCTGAGAAACTGTGTGAAGAAGGTGTACAGCATCTTAGCTGAGCTCCAGGTCAGTGGCAAGGGAATGCCCAGCCAACTTCTGAAGCGAGTGATGGATCCCGACCAGTTTGGTGGTGTGCCTGACCTAATACACAGCTCATTCCAAGACATGAGAGCTAGCTCATCTGAGATGAAAGGGACTCTCCAGCTGAGCTACAGACTTGTGAGCAACAGTAAATATCACTTGACCTTAGAGTAGTTTCTTACGCAATAATACCTGACCAAGATGGATGTCATCTCTCTCCTCAGTACTTGATCAATCCGACATTGAGGACTTCCATGGAGTTCACAGATACCAGAACCCTGGACACCCACTCTGCACCCATCACTTTACAACAGATTCTTGAAAGGTTGACCATTGGTTGTGATGAGTTAAGGCCACCTCATGGTTCTTTGCTTTACAATGACCACAATCCCGAGTTCTAAGCCACTGATGACTCCCACGCTCACTGGTGACAGCGCAATCATAGGCTGTGCCTCACGTGGTATTTGTGACTCATCACCTCATCAACCTCTATAATGAAACTTCCTTACTCCTCATAGTTACTAGAGTATTTAAAGACTCAATCAGAGAAATTAGTTAAGAGAAGGAAATAACTCCATAAAAAACAGAAGATAGGAAGTAAAAATGACCCTGTTTGCAGATGACGTAACTTATAACAAAACAAAACACA
This sequence comes from Apodemus agrarius, assembly GCA_964023405.1. Lineage (NCBI taxonomy): Eukaryota > Metazoa > Chordata > Mammalia > Rodentia > Muridae > Apodemus > Apodemus agrarius. Next base: position 120,211,409 of record OZ030012.1, read on the forward strand.
AACTTCACTCCTCCAAATGTTTGTAAAAACCAATGAATGCATTTGAATGCATTCAGTAGAGTAACAGGATGCAAAATCAACCAATCCTACATATCCACATACACATATACATCATATACATGTACATATACATGACATATACATATACATGGAATTTAAAAAAGAAATAAAAGTAACCTCATTCAAAGGAGATGCAAAAAATCCTAGGAACAAATTTAATCTGGCAATAAAATTAGCCAATGTATTGAAAGGCCCCTACTAAGAATCAGTCCTAAGTCAGATGTCTCCACTGAATCCATTCCCTTGGGGCTCAGGGACCCCTAGGGAACAGGAGGCAGAAAGAGCCAATGAGGACAGAGGAGACCAAGGGGAAAGGCCTTCAAAGCACCTATGAACTCACAGAAACTATGGTAGCATGTACAAGGCCTGCACTTGTCTAAGCTAGAGGGGGGTCCCAGCACCAAGAAGGGAAGTAGCCACAGCCCCCGTTTTTAATCCAGAAGTGATCTATAATTGATAACTGCTGACAAATGAAAACTGAGTTTTCTCTAACAGAGCCTCACTAGTTATAGGAACTCCTCTTAAGGCCAGGTCCCCATGTCCAGTCAGTACACAAAGCAAACTCACTGGCGTTTTTTGGAGGTTCTTTGTCTCATAATGCTTTGTTGGGCTTTTCTTTCTTTTTAATCATACAAGCTGCTTGCATGTACAGTGTATTTTCTAGTTTTGTATTTTTATGGGCCTCCTATGTGATTCTTGTGCTTTTTTGGCTCCTTTGCTTCTCTGTTTGTTTTGTTTTATCTCCTCTTATTTTGCTATTGTTAATTTTTAGATGTCTATGTTCTAATGAAAAAGAGAAAGAAAGGGTATAGATTTGAGTTGGCAGGAAGATGGGGAGCATCTATGGGGAGTTGATGGAGGGAAAACCATAATTTGACTACAGTGAATGAAAATCTATTTGCAAATTAAAGATAATTTTTAAAACAACAATGAAAGATATTAAAGACACACATAGAAACTTAAAAGACTCCCAAATTCAGGAATTAGAATTAGTATTGACAAGCTCTCTCTACTATCCAAAGCAACCTACAGATTCAAGGTAATTCCCATCAAAATGGCAATGATACTTTTCAGAGAACAAGGGAAAAATATCTACCAAATCACAGAAGTTGAGAAGTCCATAAGTAGCCTACTCAGGCTTGATGAAAGAGAACCAAGTTGAGCCTTGAGAGATGGTACACGGTAAAAGAAAGAAAAAAAGAAGAAAAGAATAGAAGAGAAGAGAAGAGAAGAGAAGAGAAGAGAAGAGAAGAGAAGAGAAGAGAAAGGAAAAGAAAGCAGACTTGTGACACAGGCATGGGGACCTAAGTTTGAGTCACTACAACCAAGATAACAAACCCCAGCAAGGTCATGTGCATGGCTATAACCCTGCTGTTGTGAGGACCTGAAACAGGGGGGGTCACTGGAACTCACTGGCTGCTAGACTAACTTCAGTTTCAGAGAGAGTCTCTATCTTGGGGAGTAAGAGGACACATAGGGAGGGGTGTAGCAAATGAGGTTTTCCTCTGGCCTGCGTACTCCTGAATAATATCCTTGCAAACACATGTATGCATGTATACATACCATATACACATTCACACAATAGTAAAAGTAAAATAAAAAAGCAGAGATATGACAATACCTGATTTCATGATATGAGAGATTTCATGATAGGAGAGTAACAACAATAACAACAATAACAAAAACAACATGGATTTTGACATAAAAACACAGCCCCCACCCCCCCCACACAAAAACCAGAAGAGATGTCATGAGTAAACCCATATATCTTCAGCCAGCTGATGCTCAGAAAACTACAAGTATTAGAAATGACATCTTCAAAAATGATGTGGAGACAATCAGATGTTCCAAGTCTTAGAAAAGATATGGATATTTAGGTGCAAGTAACATATAGAACGACAAACAGATAGAACACAGAGTTCACAACCTTCCTAGCATATCATAACAAATATACAAACAATACAGGACAAAGAAACGGTGTTGAAAGTTTGAAAGAGAATTAAGAATTCCCTCTTAAAGACACATCATTCATAAAGGCAAATCTATCAGAATAACAGCAAACTTCCCACTGTAAACTCTAAAGGTCAAGGGGTCTGACATTCTGTATTTACAACCAGGGAAGAAAATTACTGACATTCTGTATAGTTGTAGCCAGAAATTTATCCCTCAGAATACAAGGAAAAATAAAGATCTTCCAAAAATGCCATCCACTAACACATCCATGATCATCAAGCTAACACTAAGTAGAAGATACTTAAATACATAATACACACACACACACACACACACACACACACACACACACATACACACACTCATGTATATGTATATATAACTGCCAGAAACATGCAAGAAAATGAATTACACTAGAATGAAAGGAAAGCAATTAAGAATCAGAAAAATAAATATTTTTTAAAAATCCAGTGACCAAAATCCTTTACTACTTTCTTATTATTACCCTAACTGTAAATGGTCTTATTTTTCCAATTAAAACTAACAGGTTTCCTAACTATTAAAATACAAGACTCAACTATTTGCTGCTTACAGGGAACCCACTCCACTGGCAACAAACTTCCCCAGAAGTGAAAGGATAGAAAAAATGCTATTCCAAGTAAATGCTCTCTCTATAAGCAAGCATCGGCGCTATACCTTCACACCTAGCAAGCAGACATCAACCCCACTGTCAGAATACAGTTCAGAATGGAGTCACATGAAGAGAATTCTGAGTGCCTGTGAGAACGCTCCAAGAAAACAAGACAAGAGTCTTGTGACCTCAGTTTCTTCAAAACATGGACTTGTTCTTAGAAGGTGTTTTTGTGCCCGCCCAGGTGTAGCAGGTAAGAGTGCGTTTACTTCAGATAATTTATTACAACTGGATATTGTTATTTATTTATACACTTCTATGGAAACCATGATTTTGCCACATGCAGCTTGTCGTTGTGATTGTATACAGCTGAGCACATGAGAAGTTTACTCATGTAAGCTTCAGGACCTTTCTTAACCTTCAGAGTATAAACTGTCTGATGCTCTGAATAAATGTGGCGATTGCATGGGACTTCAGTCTGCTTCATTTATTGGCTCCCTTCTCCCAGGTCCCTCCATTTCTCGAACAGTGACACCCATCTTTGATCAGAACAAACAGAAGGTAACTGCGTATTGACTGTAAGTGCACAAGCCCTGGAGAACCGTGCAGTCAATTTCATAAAACAAACACGACTAGACATGAAGGAGCAGACAGACCCCGATGCAATATTCAACAATGTGTAAACCATTTGGACAAAAAAAATGAACAATGGATCATCAAAGCTAAAACATACAGGAACCTTCTCACTTTCTAGTTAGTTCTTACAGTGCCAGGATGTGAAATTCATGAACAGGGGTAAGGAAAGGCATTGATGACCTTACCCAGCTGTGAGTGCTACAAATTATAATCATCATTTATCAATACAAATCAGGGACTTGAGGATAAGAGATTTCCCAGTTGGTACAATGCTTGCCACACATGCAAGAGAACCAGAGCCAGATACTCAGCACCCATGAAGAAAGCTGTGTACAAAGGCAAATACCTATAATCCCAGTTCTGGGGAGGCAGAGGCAGGAGGATCTCAGGGACTTGATGGCCAGCCTTTCTGGTTAAATCGAGATCACCAGGTTCAGTAAGAAACTCTGTCTCTGAAACAAGGTAGAGATCAACCGAGGAAGACAAATCATCTTGACCTCTGACCTCAACATGCACACACATCTATATACATACCATACAATAGAATTAGAACCATGCAAGCAATCATCCTTGCTAACCACGGCAGGAAGTGTGACCCAACTAAAACTACAGTAATGTTCTGTAGGGAAGCAGAGTTCTTAGAGAAGTGTGCACATACTTATATGCACACTCACACCTTCATTCTATTTGTATTAGAACGGTTTGCCAGTATCCACTTTTGGCAATTGATTAGAATTTCTACACAGAAAAAAAGGTCAACAAAAACAGGACATATGAACAACATTGGCAGTATGTGTTTTGCACCAAGAGACTACTTAATTCAACCAACAGAATGAATACTTCCTTCAGTAATATTGGAAACAATTATTTAAAAAGTACATATTTGTATCATTTAAGAAGACTTAATCTGTATCAGGTATAGCATGTTTTCTGACCATAATGTAGCGGAACTAGAAGTTGGTAATACTGAAAAAAATCTCTGAAAACAACAACAAAAAATTAAAGAGCTTACTTCTAAAGAATCTGTGGTTCAGAGGAAGTCTGAAACCAGTTTAAATTGGAGTAAAAATTAAAACATGACATTAAATTTTACAAGAGGGCCAGAACAGTGCTGAGAGAAAGTTATAGCACTCACTGCTCATGTAGAAAGGAGGATAATTCTGGAGTCTAGCCTAATTTCAGCTAGCAACGCTCTTAGCAAGAATCTAAGTAAAATAAGAGAAAGACGAAGGGAGTAGAGAGACGAGAGAGCAGTTAAAGCTGCTACTCCTCCAGGGGACCTGAGCTCAGTTCCCAAACCCATGCTGGAGGCTCACAACTGCTTTCAACTCCAGCTCTATGGCTTCGATCTCTCTTCTGGCCTTTGTGGGCACCCATAGTCATGTGACATTCTCACAGGAAACACATGTGCATAAACAAAAATTAATTTTTTAAAGAACTTAGAGAAAGGTAACACAACATAGACAAAGAAAAAGGGAAAAGCAATAGGAAGAATCTCACTATCATAAAGTTCATTCCTCATGACAAAAAAATTAAAGCAGTTGATATAATATTGTATGGAAGAGATCTGAAAACTCCCATCAGGTAGCTTGTAGAGAAGATCGACGTTTTCAGAATGGGGGCGGGATTCGAGATGAACCCACAGCATCCTGAGAAAGAGATGATGGAAACAGTCCAACCCACAATAGCCTCAAAGGAAAAAATCTAGGACCAAACATAGTAAAGAGAGCAAAAGACCTTTAGGAAGGATACTTCACATCCTGGAAGAGAGCAACCGAGGAAGACACTAAGCGGTGGAAAAATCTCACATGCTCATGGATGGGCGGGAGCCATATTGTGACATGTACAACCAAAAGCAACTTACAAATTCAACAAATCCCAATCAACGTCTGCAAATAAACTTTTAATATGAGTGACAGACATAAGAAAGAGAGCAGTGACCAGCCTGAGCATCGAGCACAACGCTGTTGGTATGGCTTCATACCTACAAGGCTGGAGGAGAGAGATCACAGTCTACTCATCGATTTGGCAATTAGAAGACATGGCAAAATTGCTTAAAAACCACGATCTACCAAAATTCAACCAAATGGACAATCTGGATAGGTCTATAGCCATAGACTGAGTCTTAACTCTTAACTCCTCCAGCCTGTCCAACAAAACCTTATTAACCAGGCTCAATCACGTATGCCCTTGGTCTGCCTTAAGAACAGACCTGCTGCCATGCAGCAGGAACCGCCCCTTCGTTTATAACAGCCACCTTAGTTGCGAGGAGCTACCTGGCCCAGTGAAAACTCCTCCCAGAGAAACCCTTGTACAAATAAGAACTGTTCCTTGATACTTCAGCACAGGGCAGTGATCCCCTCAGGATCTCACATGAGAACCAGAGGTGAGAAACTACCAGATGAGCAGAAATACCCTACAGAGTCAACCAAATTTTGTTTCTGGTCCAAGTCTTTTCTCCCAGAGAGATGCTACAGGGCCTCCATCTTCAACAGTCTCCTTTCCAGCTGAACCTTTTGTCTTGTGACTTCCCTGATGGGTCTATAAAGAAAACTTCTATTCATCCCAGCAGAGCACTGGACAGATTCTGTCTGAGCCTGGCTTACTAAGCCAATGCATTTACTGCGGTTACTTACAGGACCCCAGGTGACACAGAGGCAGCTGCCTTACCAAAAGTCCTAGCCCTACACGGGCTGTGACTCATGAACGTTGCACTCACTATAGGTGGAAAGGAAACCCTCTTTTTGTTTTAAAATAGCAATTGCCATGGAACCCAGAATGCTGGACTAAGTGGTATCCATCTCTGCTGCCATATAAAAAAAAAGAATTTTCTGAGAATGAACTTGTCACAGAAGGTCACAATATGGAGGCAGAAGGGAATTCTTGATGCTGTCATTTGTTCCAGGGATGCCTTGATGTTTTCTATTTTTTGAAGTTACTAAATTTCTTTTTTTTTTCATTTTCCTTCAACCAAATCAACTTAGAATTCTGTTGTTTGAGATCATACAGTTACCCAGATCAGGCTGAAGCGACCTTGTCCTCTGAGATCTCACCGAAATCTATTTGCATCCTTTGCCCTCGTTCTATAGTAATTCACTTGCCTTTCCCCAGATTTTTGCAAGCTGATGGGGATTTACAGCTTCCTGATTGCATTTTTCTCTTGGTCCTTCCTTTATGTCTGCTGAACCTTGATGGTCTCAGGAAGACCCATCTTTCTTTATACTACACTGATGCAGCTATAGATCTCATCTCCTTTCCTTTGACATTACCACAAACCACTCACAAGGTGGGCAGGAGTGTGCCTGTGCATACAGCCACCTTTTGAAGCCTTGCAGTTAGCAAGAGCTTCGTATTATGGAAAACAAAGAAGTGGAACTGACTGCTTCTTAGACATGCCTTTTTTCTCAAGCCACTTAGAGTCCTACTGCAGCAGAGTATTCCACTAGCTTCCTTCTGCGACCTCCCTGGAACCCCACCATGGTACATGGTGCTCTTCATCCTTCTAGAAACCTCCATTCCTTTTGCAGATTTTTTTTTCTGATCTCTCATCCTAGGGCTCCTCCAACCACAAATCAATCCTCACCTCTATCCCACTGAACAAGGTAACCCACCACTAGCTACTCTTCTCCTTGAAGCTTTATCCTTAAGGCTGCTGGCAAGGACAACTTAAGGGAGAAAGTGTCTATGTTGGCTCACGGTTTCAGGGGATGCAGCCTGTGATGAGGCGGAGGGGTATAGCAATAGTAGCTGATCACATTTCATCCACAGTTAGGAAGCAGAGAACGACTGCTAGTGCTCAGATCTCTTTCTCCTTTGTATTCAATCCAGGACCCAAGCCCAAGAAAAAGTACTGTCTACATTTAGAATGGGTCTTCCCACTCCAATTAACCTAAATCAGATAATCTGTCACAGACAAGTCTGGAGACTTGTCTCCTTGGTGACTCTAGATTTCATCAAATTGACAGTCAAGATTAACTATCAGACTCACCCTAAGCCTCTTTGAACAAATCTCAAAGTTCTCATTTAGTTGAAAATAGGGGAGTTTGGTAATATGGTAGCTCTGATCTGGGAAGTGGGGTCAGAGGGATAGGAGCAGAGGGAATCCTTTTTCCTCTATAACAAGGGGTCTTGATTTCAGCACTCCAGGCAGCTTGGAGTAGATGAGTCTTCTTGTGGAATGAGGGAGGGCTGTCCTGGCATGGTTAAGCTCATACAAGCTCATTAGTAAGCTCATACAAGCAGCCTTCCCCAGCCATGAAATTAAAAAAAGCACCAACACATTCCAAATAACCTACAGGGGTCAAAATGGCCACTAGCTTGAGACACCCTAATCTAGGGGACCCCTCTCAACATAGTAACTCACAACATAGGGTACAATAGCATCACCAACCCAAACCCAATGAACAACACATTAGCTGACTTGATTCTATAGCTCTAAATGATCACCAAAAATCTAATTTCAATAGAAATATATAATCCAAATGTATATCCAAGATCCCAATTTGTTTTAATAATGCACTTTGGCACATAGCTTTGGTGATAATATTTCAGGGTCATACCAGCTAATTAGTATCTAGGAAATGCTTTAAAGATAAGACCATTTACATTATTAGAGGAGATTTTATAGCTCTACTGCTGAGAAAATGAATTTTGCTAAAAGATCCTCTGACTTTCCAAGGGGAAAAGCTTATACTCTTTTATCTCTAATTGCTTGTTAATGATATTATTTTACATTTATTGGTTCCTGACATTGCACTCAAAATATTTGTTTACCAAAGATGACCTACTTTGTTACTCTGCCATAAATAGTTTTGATCATTTCCAAAGCCATATTGGGAACTCAACCGGAAGGCCTAAGAAGAAGTAAAGAAGAATTAGATTAGGTGTGGCCTGAGGCAGAATGACCGAAACTGTGATTCTTATGGGAGTCAAATTAGATTGTTTGAGAGGTTTCAATCCAGAGTCCACCCAGCCTTCTGTTCTTGACATGTGGTAAGCTGACAATGTTCTAGTTCTAAGGAGCTTGTGCAGTTGTCAGGATATCTCAGGGGATGTTGGCTCAGCAGTTAATCCTGTTGCTTTTATAGGGGATTCGAGTTCTGTCCCCAGCACCCACATCAGGTGGCTCACAACCATTTATATCTCTAGTTCCACAGACTCTGATACCCTTATCTGCTGTCTTCAGATACGGCACACAATTTGTACACATACATGAATTCAAGCTCACATGTGTATGCAGAGAATAAAACTCAAATATCTTTAAAAGGTCTCTCTATATGAGCTGAGAACACAATGGGGTACATGACAAACACTTTGTTGCAGTAGAGATTCAGATTCCCCTGCTGGGCACCTGTTTCAGCAACCCGACAACATGGGTCAGAAGAGAAAGATGGATTCCAGACCCATGCTGCTGGAGAAATGGAAATTTTAGATTCATTCCACCTGGTTAAGTCTGCTTCAGAAACCAGGAAGAACCAAGACATCAGCCTGTTAGGAAGGTGATGCGGTGTGTTCTGGAGGTAAAAACCCACCCAGACTGGACTGATGGGTTCTCAGCAAGCATGGGCCAATGGGTGTCACTTGGCTGTTTAAAACATGGCTATCTAGAAAATGAATTATCCAATAATACCTATCCCAGTGCCTATGAAGGGTATGCAGGAGAGGAAGTGCAGCTGTACACCTAACCACATCTTTAAACACTTATTGCTGGAAACAGGTCCCTAACATGGAGAGAAAGGAAATTAGAGATCTAACATTATAGAGAACAGAAGTACACATAAACAGAAAATGTGGGGGCTAGGGAAATAGATACTTTGTGAAAGTTTTGGCTATCTGTCATGAGGACTTGACTTTGACCTTCAGAACCAATGTTTTGAAAGTCAGGTGTGGTCGCACATACTTGTGACCCTTGCACTGGGGAGGTGGAGACAGAAGATCTCTGGGGCTCTCTGAACAGGAAGGAAGTAGTCTGGCCAGTGTTCTCTACCCCATCTGAGGTTTTTCAGAGTTTTTCTATGGATGTTTCCCAGTTCATTGTTGTGTGCAGCTGTTTGTTATTTAGGTCAAGAATATCCTGCGAGTTTGGCAGACGGCAGCCTCCAACGTGGAGGAAGTTATGACGATCATGGTGATGATCAGTTGGGATGTCTGTCACCAAATACACGGTGTTCTGCCAAATGGGGAAAAAAGTATGGATTTTTTTTTTCTTCTTACAGCTGTAGGGCCCAGAAGGGGACGGGGTGAAACAAGGCTGGGGATAAATCTCTGTTGGCAGAGGGTTTTCTTGGCATGCATGGAGCCATGTGTTTGATCCCTGCCTCAGCATAAACCAGGTAGAGTGTGTGTGTGCATACAAACACACATACACACACACACACACACACACACACACACACACACAGAGAGAGAGAGAGAGAGAGAGAGAGAGAGAGAGAGAGAGAGAGAGGGAAAGAGAGAGAGAGAGAAACCTGCAGTCCCAGCACTTGGAAGACAGAGGCAGGACAGTCAGCAGATTAAGGTCATGCTCAGCTATATAACAAGTTTGAGACCAGCCTAGGATCTATGAAACTGTCTAAAGGGAAAGAGAGAAGAAGGAAGAAATATGGCTTAAACTGAGTTAGCATGAGCCAAATATAGCTGTAAGTGTGGCATTTGTCAGTGTTGCCTTGCAGAGACTTTAAAGAGTTTGAGTCTGAGCCAATTAGAAAATAATCAGAGATAACATTTGAAAATCTTAAATTTTTTTTTAAAAATAGTACTAACATACCTTTCAAGCATTTCTGGAAGGAACTACAAATAAAGACTGCACACCTTGCTACAGTCTCTCCATTACCTACCACACCGTTTGGTATATGCCATTTATTTAAGTTTTCGATTTGTATTTTTACGTTTTAATCTTTGCCTGACTTGTGCATTCCCCAGTGACCTCTGTATGAACCAGAATTTCCTGAGTTAGAACTCAGGAGTAAGCCCACACACTTGGATTTGCATTTGATAATGAAGGAGTAGATCCTGTCCTGAGTGATCACAAGTTCACACTGTCGCTTTCCAGGGGAAGTTCTCTTGGCAGACACTCTACAGAGAAAATTTAAGCAATGGACACACAGTAACAAGATTCCTCTCCTGACACTTTGCGGATTTAGACTGTGATCCTTTCAAATGCTGTAGACCAGTGTGTGTGTGTGTGTGTGTGTGTGTGTGTGTGTGTGTGTGTGCAAGAGCCCAAATGTGTGAGGGACAGTATGAATATATGGGTGCACATGAGTGTGGAGTCCAGAGTGCAGGCAACGTTGGGTATAGTTCCTTTGGAGCCATCAACCTTTTGAAATAAACTCTCTCTCAGTGAGATCCAGAACCCATCGCTTAGGCTGCCAAGAGAGCCTCTGGCGTCTCCCTCCAGCTCCGCAGAAGGGTGCTTATAAGTTAATACCACTGCACCCTATTTTTCTTACATGGATTCTCAGAGTGGAACTCCGGTCTTAGTGCTTGCCTGGCAAGCAGTTTATCAACTAAGCTGGTTTTCCAGCCCTCCATTCATATGTGTTTTTTAAATCATGTGTATGAATATGCAGTGGTATGTGCACATGTGTTTAAATACTCAAAGTGACAAGACGATGGTATCAGATCCTGTGGACTGAGAGTTACAGGTGCCTGAGTGTCCTGACATGGGTGCTGGAAACCAAACTCCAGTCCTCCCTAAGAGTGGTAAGCACCCACACACTGAGCTCTCTCCCCAGCTCTGCTTTCCATTTTTGTCTCTAGCACATGTACAGTAGTGTGGTTGACAAAATAAACATATTATGCAATGGACATTATGGTTCATTCACAACTCATACACTAAGGCCACGTTGGATAGAATGTTTTGTTTTGACCTGAGAAAGATGATTAGCCTTCATCAACAAAGCTGTGTTTTCTACATATCAAATCAGGACGACACAGCTGTCAGAGCATGAGTGCCGAGCATGGAGACTGAGCACTCGAAAAGGTACGTGAATATAAAGTCCAAAGGGTGAAGAGCTCAATTCAAGATCTGACGGAGAATAAACCTGTGCTGGGTGCACGTAGAAAGACACAGAACGGATTTATAAAGAACCCAACACCCTTGTTTCTGCACCTCTCAGAAAGGATGCTGACTTGGGCCAAAGGAACTGACCATTGATTGGTCCTGTCCCCGAGCACAGTATGATAACCCCTGGAAGAAACTGATGGCCACCCTGGATTCTGGATCCTTTGTCTTTTTTACAAGTCTTTCTTTCAGAAGTTTCCCCATTCCATTGGTGAAGGAAAATGGTCTTGCCTTTGTCTTTTCGTGTGCCTCCTTCTGCCTTTCTTTGGAGTGGGATTTATTAGATAGAGTGTTGAGACTCTGCCTGGCCAGTGGGGAGGGGACCAAGGAAGTGACCAGTGTTGCTTTTCATCTAAGCCGCTGGGAAAATGCTTTCCAGAGATCAAGCTCTGGACCACCGGGTTCACCCACCTTATGATTGACAGCCCTTGGCGTTAACATTCTGAGGCTAATAAATGTCTTTCTTGTTTACTCTTCTGTGTCTTTGTGACTCCTTCTCCTGAGCATTATATTGCTTCAAAGGCTGAGTGGTGTCCAACCCTGCTGCTATGGCTTTGATGAGATTCAAGGGTCATCCTAAGACTCAATCCCCAGTGCCATGGTCTGAAAAGGTGCAGCCTTAGACAGTGTGCGAAGCGTGAAGGCTCTGCCTTCTCAGATGGAACTGGCACTCCTAGGGACAGGCTCAAGACAGAATGGAACACGTAGACGCAGCATCGCTTACTTCTGGCAACTTACACTTGGAAACTGATACACCAAACACATTAATTCTTTAATCTTGGGTTTCCAGGACTCCTGGCCTGTGGGAGATATCTTTCTGTTTTTATAAAATATCCTGCCTTGGATATTTTATTACAGTGTCATAAACAGATTGAACCAGTACTCAGAATTAAAGACTAACATCCAAACTCTCTTTGTAGCCTGTACATTCCAGTATGACCTAATGTTTTCAATGTCATCTCATATGGCATTGACTTAAGGCTTCAGTCTGTCCCCAGCTCTAGTCTCCGTAGTATCTAAGGGCCCTGCCCATCACAGACTTGCACATTTTCCGTGGTTTAGAACAAACACATCAACCAGACTTCTGGCCGGCAGAGCTTTGACGTCTCTTTTTAAATAAGGAAAACTTCCCTAACTAGAATGTCTTCAGGAAGCACCTTTCTTTAACGTTATTTTGATTTCTGATCAACACAAACTCCAACTTCACTGATCGATTCCTTTCTTGGTTCCTCCTGTGCAGTGTAAGTTCCTTGGCAAACTATACCTAATGTGGCCTCCAAGAGAGGGCCTCAAACATATATGATGGATAATAAATATCATCTTTTTTTTTTCAGGAGTGGCATCTGTCTCATTCGTTTCATGTGTAGATGTCTAACATGAAACATGTGAGAGATTAAGACCCCCAAAATAATGTTCTAGACCATTAGAACCACCAGGATTAAGACAGAATGTGACTGATGCAGAGTTAAGGAAGACAGAAGAAAGAAAAGCAAATGCTTGTTGAGAAATGAGCGAAGCTAGAGGAAGGGTATTCTTACACATCTGTAAAGACCGCTGGAGTTTAGAAGATACACATCTGTAAAGACCGCTGGAGTTCAGAAGATACACATCTGTAAAGACCGCTGGAGTTCAGAAGATACACATCTGTAAAGACCGCTGGAGTTCAGAAGATGCACATCTGTAAAGACCGCTGGAGTTCAGAAGATGCACATCTGTAAAGACCGCTGGAGTTCAGAAGACAGAGGAAGGAGGTGATAGGAGAGAATGTGGAGAGTAAGAGCGCACTTAAGAGTGACGTTATGAGGCTTCAAATGTTGCTCAGCTCTTGCAGTTCCAGTGACCACACCAGGCAGCTCGCCACCACCCATAACTCCAGCTGCCTCCACTGAATCCTACGCCCTCTTCTGGCTTTGGGGGGCACTACCAATCACCGGCACAACCCATACTAAGTCACATATACACATACACATACGCATACACATGCATACGCATACACATACTCACAATATGAAGTAATTTTAAAACTTAAAACCAAGCAATAGTATATCAACAGAGTACACAGGTCCATAAGTCAGTAGTAATACAGAAAAAGAAATGACATCAGGACTGTGAGTGACAGAATGGAGAAATTGAACATATCCCACATCACCCTGGGAATAGGACAGATTCTGGGTCAGAGCAATGCATGGTTAATAAAACGATCTCTGAGGGGCATTTTGTTGCAATATTTAAAATGAGTGCGATGCAGGGAGGCTGGAAATGAGAAAAATCCGAATTTTAAGGTCAGCACAGAGTCTAAGATGTAGTTTTTCTCAGTGGAAGACAAAATGAAGACATTAATATTGGAGGGATGCAGCTGTGGCCAAGCTGTGTGAATGTGTTAGAGCAGCAGATACTGAGCCTGGGACTCAAGAAGATGGGAAATGAGGCAGGCAAAGCAGGTTGGAGAAAGGAAGCATGCAGGTGACTGAGCTGCAGGGGGCGGGGGTATCCCGTGAAGGTCCCCTACCACTGCATACCCGTGACGCTTCAGTGTCGGAGTGAAGTGGTTGGATTATCAATTTATGCCCTCTAGAAATAAGGATATGGCTTGTACCTGTGTAGAATGAGTTCTCTAAGAAAACTCTAAAGAGCTGGAGAACAAAGAGAGAAGAATCTAGAACGCCTACCTTAGAGGTCAGAGAGAGGAGCAAGAAAACTAAAGAACTTTGTCAGCCGGCCCCCAAATAAACAGAACACACCTTCTCAGCACGTCAGAAGTTCAGGTCCCTAACGATAGTATAAGTGAACGCAGCCGTTTATCTCGAAGCTTGACTCTTCCTACAGGATCATGATGTCTTATTAATGTCATTCACAGCACGCATTTATTACAGCCGCTTATTACTGCTGTTGAGGTGACAGCCTAGCAGGCACTTGTTTACACACTTAAGAGACTAGGTAAGGAGAGGTGGGGTGGGGCTGGGTACAACATGTTCCAACCTTAAAACGAAATCAAGACTCTGAGATTCCAAGACACAAGATTTTTTTGTTTGTGGGAGTTATTTACCCTTCTCTTCCCAGATTTTATTATTACTTTTTTGGAAGCTTCCGTGGTATTTATTTATAGTATAAAGAATGGTTGTTGCAGTATAGACTGATATTAGATGAAATGTATTTATTAACTAATCTTGGTGTGGGGCAGGGGTGAGTATGCATGTGGGGGTCAGCGGACAACCTCAGGTTTTCTCCCCAGCCGCCTTGTTTGAAGCAGTGTCTGGAGAGTCTCACATCTCTGCCGCTGTCTCCTAAGGGCACCGGGACTGCAGACAAACACTACTTCATCTGGCTTTATATGGTTCTAGGGATTCAAACTCAGGTTCTCCTGTTTTGTCCTGCAAGTGCTCTGTCCCCCAAGATGCCAGCCCTGGAGAAAACTAGCATAGTGACAACATCGCATCTATTAGGAAATGTGGTTACAAACTTAGGATCTCAGATCTATGCTTCCCTGAACGTCTGTTACCAAGGTCAAAAGGCTGTGACAACCTCACATTCGTGTGGGCAAAACTAATGAGCAATCCTTCTGACTTTCGGGGCTTCTTGGCTCTAAAATCTTAGCTAATAGTAGGAAAAAATGAATGGGTCGCCCAAAACAAAACACACCAAAAACCATGACCATGGTTATGTTTTCCCTATACAAAGATAAACCATGAGTCAAGCAGCAGCAGACAGCCAGGAACGGAGCACGAACTTCTTTCTCTGCCCCGGTCAGGCGGAGGTGGAAGCCACTTCCATTAGTTTAATCTAAAGTACAGTTGGAAATTAATACAGTAAATATTCCGTCTATCTCCTTCCATTATTTTGAACAAAGGTGAAGTGGATGGCTAACAACATAAGCTTGCCATCCTCAGCCACGTGCATGATGACAGCCATGGCCTCTTAGGACACGGACGCAGGGTAAGAACACGGAGTGAGAGCCGCACTCCTGCAACCCCATCCATTCCACCAACAAATTACACAGCCAGTCCTTCGCTGGGAACTCCACAGAGAAAATACACTTTCTCCCTTTTACCAGGTTGACATTTTCCTATGTTTATCTTTAAAAGCAACAGAGGTAGGTCAGTCTGACATGCTTTTAGACCATCATAACTTGACTCAGAGAATTAGTTTAAGTTGATAATGCTAATGGCAAAAAAAAAGAGAAAGAGAAAAAGAAACCCTGGCTACCAAACTGCCATAGCAGAAAAAACCTTTTATATAACAGTCTTGATCAGTGAGCTAGCTACTCCACAGAATATGTGTTGTGTGTGTGTGTGTGTGTGTGTGTGTGTATGTGCGCGCGCGTGCATGCACACACACACACACACACACACACACACTCACACACACACACACTCACACAGTGTCCCACACAACAAAGGCTTGCAGACAGATAGTATCTTGGGTATCCAGTAATGGAATTTGACAAGAACCAGGCACTTGGGCATGGCCAATCAATGCTAATTGACAAAGAAAGGATTCAAAGGCAGATAGGAGACCTTGAGCTCCAGGCAGTGGGGGGGTGGGGGTCTCTGGCTGAAGACTTTCCCCATTTGCCCATTACCCCTCCCCCCCATATATTAAATTACAGCCAGTTCACCATAGTCTCACTTGCTGTCAGATGGCTTGGGCCTGATCCCATGTGTTAGTTCAGATTAATCTTTAAAAGGAAAATGACCATGGAGACGCCTAGAAAGTCATTCTCTGGGTCTCAGGTGTAGATGATCTTATGTGTGTATGTTCCTGTGTTAGGTGATGGTGGGGGGGTGGTCCTTGCATATTTGTGTGTGCACAGAGGCCAGAGGACAACTGTGGGTGGCATCCTCAGGAATGCTGGCCACCTTCTTGAAGAAGAGTTCTCCCACAGGCCTGGATCCCATTGAGTAAGTTGGGCTGTCTGGCCAATAAGTCCCAGGTATCCTCCTGTCTCTGCCTCCTCAAGATTTGGAATACAAGTGAATGCAAACACGATCTTTATACAAGTTCTAGGGCTCTATCTCGGCTCCTCAGGCTTAAAAGGCAGGTGCTTTATCAGCTAACTTGACCCCTCAGTTCCCAACAGAGCAGAACGCCAGAACAGCGGCAGGACACAGGGAGAAATTCTTCTTGAACTACACCACTGTATTTTTCTCTGATGCACTGTTATTTCTGAAACCGACTAACGTCAGAACTTTGGGTTATTTCAGGTGCCTCCTGAAAGCAGCGCCTAAGATGTGAAATTATCTGTCACCGAACTACCTTGTTGGCATGGTGATCCTAGGAAACAGTGGTTGTGAGGTGGCCATAGGATACAAGGAAGGAAGATCAGTTGAGCAAACTGGGTACCCCTCAGATCCTGTTACAACCTGCCTCCGTGAGCCACACCAGGGGTATTCACAGCCCGACTCTCCACTCACTGCCTGAGAGGCAGTTAGAGGTGGAGATATGGGAGTGAATGCCCGAGCTCTTAGCATCTGAGAAGCAGGGGCTCACCAGCTAGAAAAAGTCCTCATGTGTGTGGACAGAGTGCCAGTGCAGGTGCAACTTACCGCAGCTGAGGCTACCTGCACAGGATGGTAAGATGGGGCTCTGAGGCTCTCCACCATGGATCGGGCTTATGGAGTCCACAACCCCACCCCCACCGATGGCAGTTAAGGGTCACTGCGGGCACGGAGTGTCATTTCTTCAAGGTGTAGCCACTGAAATGGTATTCATGGTCCTTAAGTGACTGCTTATTCACCTACAGGCAATCAACCCTAATTAACCTAATTAAACTCACTGGTATACACACACACACTCACACACACACACACACACACACACACACACACGAGAGAGAGAGAGAGAGAGAGAGAGAGAGAGAGAGAGAGAGAGAAAGAGAGAGGTGCACACACCTCTGAAAGGAGAGGTGCACACACCTCTGAAAGGAGAGCAGAGGGTCTTCTTCTTGGAAAGCAGAGGGTTCAGCATAAGATTAGATAGGGTAACAGGGGTGGATGACCCAAATCCATTTTATACATGTATAAAATTGTCAAAGAATGAATGAAAAAAAAAAACCAGCCACAGAGCATGCTGGGAAGAACCCTGGGTTTGGAGTGGTGTGTGCCTCTACTACCCCAACCAGAGCTCTCAGACATCAGACGGATTGGCTCAGTTACCTATCCACTCATGCTTCAGTTTCTCCCACATGAAACAGGAGTGCCGACTTCATGCTGCCTTACAAAGATGAAGCGATCCAGGCTCCTCACCTATTGTCCCTAGTGGGCTGCCTAGAACAGTGATTAGCTCAGTGGTTCTCAACGTCTGCAACACGAGGGCCCTTTAAGACAGTACCTCATGAGGTGGGGACTGCGGACTATAAAATTATTTTCACTGCTGCCTCATGACTGTCATTTTCTACTGTCATGGATTATAATGTAAATATTTTTTTGGAGACAGAGGTTTGGCAAACAGGTTGTGACCCGCAGGCTGGGAGCCACTGTGTTATTAGCTTATTAGCACTGGTATGACAGTTTCAGGGGAGAGGGAGAGCTGGAGAGACAGCGCAGCTGTCGAAGGCTAAGGCTTACCAGCTTCAAGTCGGTTCTCCAGAGGTTCCCTTTACCGTGTCCACGCAAAAGGTAGAAAATATTTTCCTCCCTTGTCTGTCTTTGCATCCTGGGACAATCTCTGTGATACTGTAGGAATCAGGGAAAACAATTGCCACACCACAGAGGTGGGTAACCTTAGCTCTTAGCTTTACCTTTGCTCCTACTAATATGGCAAGCTGGGCGTGTTCAAACTTGCTTCCTACAGGTCTTCCTAATGCCCTTCAAAGTGGCCGCCTCTGGGAAGACGTCTCCATGGTGAAAGAGACCTCCTGCTCAGGGTTTAGAACAGCGGTTCTCTATCCTCCCAACGCTTCGTCCCTTTAATACAGTTCCTCATGTTCTGGCGACCCCTGACCATAGAATTATTTTCTCCACTACTTCATAACTGTAATTTTGCTACTGCTATGAATCATAAGGATAATATCAGATATGCAGGATATCTGATGTGTGACCTCAAAGGGGTTGTGACCAACAGGTTGAGAACCACCGGTTTAGAAGGAGGCATTCACCTACCAAAATTATGGCGAGGACCTGAGGTTGTTTCATATATATATATATATATATGTATATATATATATATATATATATGTGTGTGTACATATATATATACATATATATGTATATACATATATATATATATATATACATATATATTGTGTGTGTATTATACACGTGTGTGTTTTGCCAAGTGTACATGAGCACATGACTGCAGGTACACACGTGTCATAGTACACACACAGAGGGAGGTTTCAGTCCACGTCTTCTGTCTTGTTTGCAACACGGTCTCCAGCTAACCACTGCATATGCCAGGCTAGCTGGCCCACGGCCTTCCAGAGATCCTTGTGACCACTCTCCATCTCACTGTGGGAGTGAGTGCTGGGCTTATAGATCCACCGGATCACATCCAACTTAAGGGGGTTTGGGGGACACAAACTGAGCTCCTTATGCTTGTGTGACAAGTTTGTTCTCTCTCCACGCACAGTAAGTCCCTTTCTAAGAAGAAGACAGTGTCATCTCCATGAGTGACAAAAGGCACTGGACCCATCTCATGTGAAGAGAAACTGAGGCATCTGGCCATGTGACTGATGAGGAAGTCATCTCCTGACTTACGCCCCATGGATCTTTGATTTCCCTTTTAATGACCTTAAGGAAGCAGGCCTATGCCGCTCCGCTGAGGCCATCTGATTATCCTGCGTCACTCTGTCGTTCATGAACAATGAAATAACCACTGTTTCTTGAGTGTGGGTTTGCATGGGGCGTTAGGTAGACCGGGCTGGCTGCCAGTGAGTCCTGGGGAGCTGCTGATCTGCTTCCCCATGGCTGGGATCACAAGCACAAGCCCAGGTCCAGGTTAGGGGTGGGTGTGTTGTTCTTGTTCTGAGTGAGTTCTGAGAATCAAACTCAGGTCCATGTGTTTGACCGGCAAACACCTTCCCGAGCTGAGCCAGCTCCTCCTCGGAGCGGCCATGGCACTTCTGAAGGTGGGGCATGGCTCCTTACAGCCAAGAGCCCTGCAGAAGACGCCTCTTGTAGGTCTCTCCTGGACTTGCTGACACAACCACTAAGGACACACCCGGGCAGGAAAGTGACAGAGACTTTATTGCTGAGCCAAGCAAGATATTTTATTGTCAGGCAGACATAGTCACAGGACAGACAGAGACATATCCCCACTGCCAAAGCCCACTGCAGAGGCATGCCTTTAAGCTCTTCCTAGGTAGGCAGATCCACAGAGGCCTGAACAATGCAGTTGTTAAGGTCGTTGGTCTCCTATTCCTATAGGACCTTAGCAAATGGCATAGCGGAAACCACCCAAAATTGCCCAAAACATTCAAAGTAGCTGAAAGTTGCTTTTGATATTTAAAACATTGTCTACTGTTCTCGCGGTAGGATCAGAGGGAACCTGAATCTCAAACTTCGGGGTGTGTGTTCCTTTGTAGTTCGACACTCATATCAAACGACTCGCATGAGCCCCAGGTGTAACACACGCTTGACTAGGTTGTAACTGTGGCCGGTTCTACAGGTAAAGGAGTCTTTGGTAGCTAAGCAACGTGGCTCCTATATGCCATGACCTGAATCCAAACTTGAGCAAACAGAAAGGACATGCATTTTGAACCTAAAGATGAGGTCTATGCTAGGCCAACAACATGGCCCCATGTACTGCCTAGCCTGAGACTCAATTCAGGAGATCTCTGGGAACAGAATCTGTTTGTTAGAGTGACATTAAAGGGAAACTGTTCCCTTCTGGTCAAGAGAATGACCTAGGTGGGTACCCAACATTCCCGTTGGGCAGGCCAATCGCCTGAAGAAGGGACCATCCCTCAAGAAAGTGGGGCTACCGTAAACCTTATAAGGAGGTAAGAGGAATAATTATCCCTTTAATGAGATACTATTATTTCCCTCTGCAGAATTCCCACCCACCGGTGTAGCCCTGCACGACTGAGATTGTCCTTTTGTCTGAACTACTCAGAAAATCACGGCTCTCCCTTGCTTCCATCTCTCTTCGAAACACCTTTCCTGAACTCTCTGGCCTTTCTGCAGAGCCTCCCTACCCCCACTCCCCCACCTTGTGGCTGCTGTCCTGCCATGTGGCTGACCTTCACGCTGGCTTAACTTAAGCTGCAGGACTACATTGTCTTCGCCATCTTCCTTCTCTGGGCAGCTGCAGAGATGTACAGTTCTGTCTTCTCCTGCTTTGTGTTTTTAAATGGTAATAATAAATGTCCTTGAACTTCTTTTGGGTCAGTTCTTATATTATTTGTTATTAACATTAACGGGACTTTCGAACTCCAAGAGTAAACTCTGGATTTGTCAGCTAATATGTCGTGACACTGGTTAGGCCCGCCTAGGTTCCTAGTAACATGATCATAAACAAGGCCAATTTGGGAACAAAATTATGCCCAATTTTACCTATTAAAGCAATTCCTGGTTAAAATTCCCTGAGCCAAGAAAAGAAAAATGAGAGGGGATGGGGGGAAGGAGACAGTCTGACTCAGAACTGGGCCCCAGGACTTCAGTCTGAAGGATGCCAGCATGAGTCCACTGCTTCTTGATGCCTTCCTGTCAGTGATGTCACCTCCCTCACCGTGTTTCTGCAACTTCCTGGAGACCCGAGGAGGTGGTCCATCCAACTTTGTCGCCAAGCAGTGGGCCTACAGGAGGATACATGGGGAAACGTCTGTCAGGAACAGGCACAAACAGTGTGCTAACCGGGGTCAAGGGGCAGAGGGCAGAGCAGATGGGTCCTCACCTCCTCCCAGCATGCTTCTCTTCACCTCCTCTCCGCAGGGGGCCTTGCGCACTGGAGCTGCCGGTGACTTGGAATGAGGTAGACTCTGAAGCTGTCTCCTTGGAGTCTGTCACCTTGCGGCCATGCAATCTCTGTTGATAAGAACATAGAATAAATCCCTGGGCATCAGTGACCCATGGAATCTTGTTCTGTGTGGGATCGTACATAGCAGACACACACACAGAGGAGGGATGGGGGGTGCAAGAGAAGAAAACTCAGAGAGGATACACTACCTGCCGCCTTTCCCTGGGCCTCCCCTAGGCAGCTGTGTCCTGGACTGGAGGCTTGAGGTGATTTCTAGGGCCTCCCCGGCCGTCTCAACGGTCTGAAGGGCCAGGAGGCGTCATCCACTGCCACGTGGGCACCTGAACTCAGAACTCAGCTCCTTGATAACCTCGGCCCCAACTCTCTTGAGTGGATTCTGTCACTGGAATACTATACAATAGAGCAAAATGCAGTTGGAAATTAACAAGAGGTTCTCCCTGGGCCCCTTGCCCTGGGGCAGCCACTAGGGAAAGGCTGGGCAGATGGGGTGCAGGGATATCAGCCTCACGGGCTTCTCTCTAGCAGACTCCAGGTTGAAGTCACCTCATTCCTCAGCTTCCCACCAAGCTTCCAAAGCCCTAAGCACGTTCCTCTGGCCCTCCATTCAGTTTAGTGTAATTTGTTGATTCTAGAGATCCCATGGATCCTATGGGGCATGGGAGCAGTTCTATCCCAGCTGGGCTTCTCGTGTGAGACAGAAGAGCACCAAACTGAAGTGTGAAAGGTACAAGAGACGCATGTCTCTACCCATGACCACCCCCACCTCCCAACTCAAATCATGGAAAGCCCAGCACTGACATTTTGTCCTTTGGAGAAGCCATGTGCCTAGAACATGGGGTAGCTGGCACAAGATGAGCTACCCACTCTGGGATCAAAATTCGAAACACTACCCGGAACCACAGAGATAAGCATCCATAGAAACTCATGCACACAAGTGCAGATGCCAACAGCATAGCACACTTAGAGGCCACGGCAGAACTTTCTGTGGTGGCAGAGATGTTCTCTGCTGCCTCTTGGTCCCCAGTTACTACAACCATGCAGCCCTGGAAATGCAGCAGCCCTGCCTAAGGAATAGGTTTTGACAGTTTCTTTGAGTTAAGGTAATCACACGGACACCATGGCTATCCTGTTGCAGGCTAATTCCATCTCCTGGGTAACAGCTTTAGTGTTGAAAATGACAAGATTCTTCCTAGACAGGAAGCCATGGCTGAAAATCTAGGCCAAGAAGGTTCATCTTCCAACCTTTTACATTTTAATTCCTTTCCGGGGTGCCCTCTCCTGGTCCTCACTGCTTTGTGGTTCCCCCTCCTGCTGCATCTCAGCATCTGTCGGAATGGCTTACCAGTCTCAATCCCATCTCCATTCCTCCCATCCTCAGGACTGGCGCAGCTGCTGCCTCATGGCTGGACCAGCCTGATTCATCCCACTCTCCTTCTTCCACGGGCATATTCTGACACCCCGGCTCTGGACCTCCACTTTGAACCTGAACTACAGGGTGGTTGAAGACGGCAGCATACACAAGCTTGTTTTGCCTGTTGTTTTGAGGCAGCAGTCCAGGCTGACCCTGACTTCATGCTCCTCCCTCCCCAGTCTCTGGAATGCAGGGATTATAGGAGTACAGTACCACATCCATCTTTGATCCTGTGCTTTGATACAATAATGGGTAATTGATGCTTGACCTTTAACCTTAAGGAAATTCCTGGGTACATCTTTGAGGGCAACTAACAGCCATGTGAAACTCATAAGCCATAGGTGCTGGCAAAGACTGACACATACATGTCCTTGCAGCAAGCATTTCCTGAAGCCTAGAACGCAGGCCTTCTGTAGACATACATTGATAACTACGTGATATCTGGTGATAAAGAGCCTTTGGCGGTCTTCAATTTCTTCATCTACCCTACCTCAAGAGATGCTACACCTGACAGACTGTGAGATCATCTCACCCCTGTAAGAGGCACTGACCACTCCTAGTCTACCCATCAGTGTCCTCTCCTCCTAACAACAGTAGGAGCCACAAGACCTCCTCCTGCCTGGCTCTTCAGTCTATTTGGAATGAAGGAAGGATGCTCCCAGTTGACCTATGCCCTTTCTGATCACATGCAGGCCTCATTTTCCTGAAGTGACCCCAGCCACGGGACTTCACACCCCCGACTCTTTTGTTCACGCACTGGGGACTACTGTCTGCACTTACGCTCTGAGTCCATCCTGTACACGCTGAACGTTCCCTGGGGATTGAGGAGAAGGCTCATAGGGATTTTCCATAGTGTAGCTGCCTCTGGGTTGGCCATACTCTTACAAGAAATTCTTCCCCCATGTTTCCGTAAATGGATAAACTCACTGGTGCAAGTTGACTTGGGTGGAATCAATTATTTGTTCTGTCACTGTTGACCGGGCACTTAATGTCTCACCAGGAAAAGTCACACGCAGCCTGACACGTGTCTAGTGGCTAACTGGGCATCCAAAATTAAAAAGCCAGTGCAGCCTGGATCTTCACAGCCCGCTCAGTTCCAGTCTTCTGCTGATGGCCTGTTCTGTTCTGCCCTGCTTCGTGAGTTCCTCTTTGAAGAATTTTGTAAGGAAGCCAACTGGTTCTGTCATCCATCACTATGGCTGTGGGCCCCCATGGACAGCTGTTTCCTCACAATGCGAATCTGCTCCTACACTTTGCAAACCAGAATTCTCATCTATCTATCAAGACCCTGAGCGTGGTGGTGGTCCTTCACCCACATCCCTCTGGTCCTGTCAAGGCATACCTACCTCAAATGCTAATGACAACACCTCTTTGTAAGAGAGTTTCCTCCAGAGACTCTCTTCTCCGGGCATGGCAGACCGGGAATATGTAAGTCTTTGATGAGAATCTGAGAGGAAATCTAATGCATAATTTTAAGGCAAATATTCTAAAGTGTTTCCCTGGATTGTCCCATGGGCTTGAAGTTTAGCTGTTCATTCATTCTCATTCTCTCTCTCTCTCTCTCTCTCTCTCTCTCTCTCTCTCTCTCTCTGTGTGTGTGTGTGTGTGTGTGTGTGCCCCACACATACACACACGTGTTTGCATGTGCATACACTTATGTGTGCGGGCATGTCTTGCATGTGTGCATATAGCAGGTACACACGTTTGTCCATGTGAAGATCAGAGGTAAACATTAAGTGTCTTTCAATCACTTTCTATCTTATGTTTTGAGGCTAGGTCTCTCACTGACCTTGACACCTGCTGGTGTGCCTGAGCTGTCTGGATCCTGGTGGCCGCCTCCTCGTGTTGGGGTTACAGCTGCAGGCTGCCACACCTGGAGAAGCTTTTCCTATGCGTTCTGGGGCTTGAATCCACGTCTTTACACTTGCACGGCAAACACTCTACTATCTGAACCATCTCCTCAGCTGGCTGGCTTCCTTTCTTCCCTGTACTCTGGAGGTTATGTCTCTCACAGAACTTGTTTTCAAGTCATCTCTGGGAGAGGAAAAGCTGTTCTAGTGGAGAGCTGTGTTTGCTTAACTGTAATCTCTTCCACCATTTCCAAATGCTTTCTGGAAATACATATGTATACATAAATGGGTATCTGTAAGCATGTTAACTAGATTTATAAATTTTACCTAAGTCCATCTGACCTTAGGAATTTAATGTTTTTCAAAATTTTTAATGCACTGGTTTGTCTCTCCTATAAGCTCATGAGATGTCCCGAGGCCAAGAATGTGTCGCCTCTTTCTTCTAGAACTTCCCATGATGTCTGTGTGCCACTCCGCAGACTGAATATTTATTCAATCATGGCTAACACACAAGAGGCCACAGAATTCAGGCTGATGGCCACTCAGGCTTGGCATGTGGGACACAGCTCTGAAGAGGAGGACACTCTGCTGTTGTTGTTGTTGTTGTGGTGGTGGTGGTGGTGCTGCTGCTGCTGCTGCTGCTTTCAATGTTGTGATGCATGAAACATTATGGAAGCCCAGAACCAAAGCTGGGACAGCACTGAGCTAGGATATGAGAAATTGTGGCACACGATGAGGCCTGCAGGCCACGTATCAGATACTGAGTTAGCATGAGTGATTCTTTAGCCTGTCTCTGAAGGACACCCCTTCACAGGCAAACTGAACTGAGTCCTTATGTCTCCTTCCTTCCTTCCTTCCTTCCTTCCTTCCTTCCTTCCTTCCTTCCTTCCTTCCTTTCTCCCTCCCTCCCTCTCTCCCTTTCTCCTTTCTTTTCTTCTCCTCTCCTCTCCTCTCCTTTTCACAGGAGTTTATGTAGCCTAGCCTGGCCTGGCCTTAGACTAGGTAGCTGAAAACAACCTTGAACTCCTAACCTTCCTGCCTCTACATCCTGAGTTCTGGGGCTAAGGCATGGCCCACTAAGCTAAGTTTATGGTGCTAATAGATCAAACCCAGAATTCGTGCATGCTAGGCAGGCAACCTGAGCTATTTGAGCTGTTTTGTTGTTGTTGTTGTTGTTTGTTGTTGTTGTTGTTGTCGTTGTTGTCGTTTGTTCCTAATGGAAACCCACCCCTGGGAGACGTGGAGATCTTTTCGGAGACCCCTGGGCTTGTGCAGCTAGGCAGGACTCATCTGATTTATTAAGAACCTCAAGCTCATTCATCACAGGGATGGGTACTAATTGGCCTGGCCTCAAGCGGATGAAACAGGAGCTCTATCCTGACTGGCCTTCTGCTGTGGAAGAGAAAAGCTTATGGAACAATTAAACACAGAGAGCAGGGCTGTTGCCAAAACCATGGGCTAAAACCCCACTAGTCTGTGCTGGTGGCTTATGGCATGCCCATTTGCCAGTTTCTTTTCCCAACTAGAAAATAAAGTGAGTTTATCACAAACGTCCTGGACCTTGAAGTTTTATTAACTAGTTTCCCCAGGATTGGAGATTCTAAACAAAGGTAAGAAAGACGCTCAGAGGCAAGAGGCCATTTGACAGCTGACAATCCAGAGAGGCAGAGGAAGAGATTGAGCAGCCTTCTCTGCACCCTAAGATTGCCACTAAACACTGGACCATCACTGCAACCATTCTTGGTTCAGTGAAATGCCTCAAGCAAACGGCCATCTGGGATGTCAGACATGCAGCACGTGGACCAGACCCTTCTGAAGTCAGGATCTCTTGAGGCATGGTGCATGAATGCAGCAGAATCTTGAAAAACTATTCTAAAGCTTTGTTAGGGGAAAGCACGACAACCGATGGCTTTATATAAACCACTCTGATCTGGGAAGCTGGCACATGCCTCTAGTTCCAACTCTCAGGCAGCGGAGGCAGGAGGATCATGAATCTTGAGCTCAAAGTTCATCCTCAGATATCTAGTGAGCTTGAGGCCATCCTGGACTGTGTGGGACTCTCTTTCAAAACACGAGATGGATGGATAGATAGATAGATAGATAGATAGATAGATAGATAGATGATAGGTAGATATATGATGGGTGATCGATTGATGATAGAAGATAGATAGATAGATAGATAGATAGATAGATAGATAGATGTGATAGGGAAGATAGATAGATAGATAGATAGATAGATAGATAGATAGATAGATAGATGTGATAGGGAAGAGTGAAGGAAGGAGAAAATAATATGTGATTCTGCAATTCTGTACATAGGAGAAATTCCAGATTCCATAGAAGCTTACTAAAATTAATTCTAAATTTGACTAGAGAGTCCAGCCCTTACAGAGCCCAGGCTCAGGTTTTTTCCTGTTGTGTGGAAATTTGAAGTCACAATGACAAGCAGACGGAGCAGTGGTCAAGGCATTCAGCAGCTGTCACACTGACTGGGAACAAAGATGGAATTAAGAAGAGAATGGGGAAAAAACCAGGCTGGCAGTAGAGACTTCTGAGCATCACACACAAAGGCGCCAGTCACATCTGCTCAGTGTCAGCTTCCAACCTCCATCTCCTGTGGGTGGAAACGGTCCCTCTGCCCGTCCCTTAGCTTTCTCATCTGTCACCTCCTTGGGTTGACTGTGAAGGAAGACAGACTGAGTGTGGATGGACAGTGGGCTGGGTGATGGGCAGGAGGGTAAGAGCGCTTGGTGGGTAGTTATGATGGAGTTCCGACGACCACCCCCAGGTGACCACCGAGCATGGAGGCAGCCTGCACCTCTAAGCAGAGCACTAGGCAGGGCTAGAGACTGGGAGGTTGCTGGCTCCAGTGAGTGAGTCTCTTGGGATGGGGAGGCCATCTTTCCGCTTCCTCCTCTCCCAAGTTGGCTTATAACTTTACTGATGAAGAGGAGTAAAGCAAGACCCTTCCCCAGTGACGCCTAACTCTCCCCTCATCCTGGTTCCAAGTTCCAAGGCTGAGAGAAAGCGTCTCCCCTCCCTCTCTCCCTCCCTCCCTCCCTCCTCTTGCCTTTGTTTCCCACTTCTGCCTCCCAAGCGTCTGAGATGGTGACCATGCTTCACCACAGAAGGCTGTTAGATTCTGCCCCTCTCTTTGAACAATTCCAACTTCGGTCCTTTCGTCCATCCAAGGGGATGACTTGGTGTCCTGAGAGCATGGTGTCCTGAGAGCATTCAGCCATGACACTCTGTCATCGCCTGGACTGTCAGTCAGAAGTCCCCTTTGCTGAAACCCCGGGGGAGAGTGAAGGTCGACTTCCAAAACCAACTCTAGGGAAGCCTTTGCGACCAAGTTCGTACCAGTAAATTTCCAATCTGTCAGTTGTCCCAGAGCCGTGACCCAGAGGAACCGAGTTTCCAGGCAGAAAATGGATGTAAACAGAGCTCACATCTGCCTGTGTGTGGCCTCCTCAGACACAAACAGATTACTCAACCAGGGCAAACACGAAGAGGTGCCAGTGTCAACCTCAGATGGTGACAGGGCCAATTATGACTTGGCTTGCCTCCTTGAATCTGAAATGTCACTTGCGCTAGGGAACTGTTCTGTCTGTAAAAGGCCCCGGGAGAAAGCCACCGGTCTTCGAGATGTTCATTCCCATAGATGTCAAGAGCAAGAAGTTAAGAAGGGGCCTGCTTACCACACCACACAGAAAACCCGCAAATTCCAAACACTGTGGAGTAGAGAGTCTCTGTTTAGCCCAGAGATCAACAGAAGACCAGAGTGATGGTGGGGGTGGGTTGGGGGGGTGGGAAGGGGTGGGAAGGGTGGGAGGGGGTGGGGGTAGGAGGGGTGGGGAGGTGGGAGAGGGTGGGGAGTTGGAAGGGTTAGGGAGTGGGGGTGCACTGTAAAGCTCCTTTGACTTGGATCCTGTTCCAATGGCCACTTGGTCTAAGAAGTGGCCTTGGCATGACCAGTCTCTATTTTTCAAAAGAAGCTACAAGCCCAGATGATCACTGACATGAAATGATGTTTGGAAAGTGTGGGGCTGGGGGGATGGTTCAGTCAGTCAAGTGCTTGCTGTGCAGGCAGGAGAGTCTGATCCCTGGATCTGATCCCCAGATCCTGCCTGAAAAGGGGCACATGTCTGTACTCCCAGAACGGGGAAGGCAGAGACAGGCTGGTCCCTGGAGCTTGCTGGGTGGTCCGCCTAGCTCACCTGGCCAGTCCCAAGACAGTGAGTGAGACTGTTTTAAAATATGGTGGACTGAGCTTCAAGAGCAATCCCAAGAATGTCCTCTGCCCTCCACACCAGCATGCCCTCGACATGTGCACATACACCCAAACATACAGACAACACATGTGCCCTCCCATACACATACATGCATGTATTCATACACACTCACACATATGCATATATACACATGTACATACACAGACACTCACAGACACACACAAGCATATACATTTACACACATGCATGCTTATATACACATATTCACTCACACACACACAGGCTGATAGCTGTGAATACACACACAAGCATACACATGCATGCTTATATACACATACACACACATACACACACACACACACACACACACACACACACACACACACACAGGCTGACAGCTGCGAAGTTTAAAGTTAATGCTAATCAAACTCAATGCGCAAGCTCTTCTGTGGGTCCAATTCTATAGGGCAGCTCAGGTTCCACAGTTTCTGTGGAAGCCAAGTACAGCAAGATTCTCAGCCTTGGGGCCAGGGCACCTGATACAAGCCCAGCATGCACCGTGTCCTTGCAGGCAAGGATGAACAGAGAAGTGTCCACGTCCGTGTGTTCCAGACTCAAATCAAAGCAGGCCTCGAGTTGTCAAAAGGATTGCGTGGAAATGAGCTGAGTGACACCCAGGCCACTCGATCCCTGTCTGCTGTGTCACGCCACAGCCCGACTCCGCATTCCAGTCCCTCTCCCTGCTGAAAATTCTTGCTAGTAGTTTTACCTCAGAGGAACTCCTCTTTCAATCAGCTGGGAGATAGCAGGA